>JAQISU010001244.1:6965000-7365000 GCA_029339505.1 Unio delphinus
ATTGTAGTAGTTAGTTGTAATCAACACGACAAGAACGGCTGACATGAAAACCAACAAAATGTGAAATAAACGATGAAGACGCGTTCATTGATAATGAAGACGATGGTGATAATTATTTTGATTATGATAACATCGTGGTGGTGATTGACTGTTGGCTGTTCTTTAAAAATGTTTCTATAACTCTCCAGGACTTCTTGCTTTTGGTAAATAGTCAGAATCGTACTTAATGTATTAATAGTCACAATTTTCAGATTCACTCACATAATACATCGATCATTTAATACGTTAATATCATCTGTATTCTATTATGTAGTGATTAAGAGACGATGACAAGGAAGATTATGATGAGCAATTAGAAAAATAAGATCATGATAATAACGGCGTGGCAGTGACCAAATAGTTTACTGTTCTTAAAAGAATACTGCTATACCACTTTAGAGTTCCAAATAGTCGTTAGAGCGTCCGCTGCGGAAGCGGGAGGTCGTGGGTTCGATCCCCGGCCAAGTCATACCAAAAACTTACAAAAATGGTACTGACTGCTGCCTCGCTTGGCGCTCAGCATTATGAGGTTAGTGTTAGGACTGGTCGTCCTGGTGTCAGGATAATGTGACTGGGTGAGACATCATGCTACATATCTGAGGCATAATGACCCAGTGCTAGACATCACTGCAGACATCGTAACAACGATATGACTGAAAAATTGTTAAAACTACGTTAAAAATCCTAATCAAAACCAAATACATTCAAATTATGATTTGTATTTTCACATTTTTTAGATTTTTTTTCAGTGTATAAGTTAATGCCATCTCTTTTATGTCCTATAGGTTTTAAAAGAAAATCAAAGGAATTTCGAAAGTGAGGAGCCAAGAAAATGAAAGATGAAAATTTTCCAGTATCGACCGATTCTTGTCCTCATTGGTATTATTGCGTTAGTGGTTTTATACATTCAGGTGAAATACACTACCGAGAAACGAATGGTTATCGAGTGTGATACAATATTCAAGGAACGAAAAGAAGTATTAACTCGGCAAAATCTTGCCAAGATTGTCATAGCTAATTCAACAGTTCTGCCAGAAAGAAATTCTAACCTGAACTTGGGTATATCCTTGTTTAACGATGTGAACCGTGGATTTAAAAATCAATCAATTATAACGCTTTTTACATCTTTTAAAACTGATTATGCAATAGATTCGGATAAAGCATTAGTCTATAATAACACATTGTATAATTGGCAGACGTTAAGACCACATGTGCAGTTAATATTTTTCACAAAGGACGCTTCCGCTGGTGAGAAGGTAAAGTTTTTTCATTGGAATATATTTTCTGCCTTGGCCGATTCTGAAAGTGGAATTCCAACTATCAGTGACATGTATAAGCAAGCAAGAACATTGTACAACACATCATGGTATGGGTATTTTAATGGTGATATACTTTTGACAGAAGACATTTTAGAGACCCTAGAATATGTATCAAGCGTATCCGACACTTTTCACAATGCAAGTATTCTTATAATTGGAAGAAGAATCAATGTTCTCAATGTGACGAGTGAGGAAGTTAGAAGCAAAAATGGTATCAAAGCTTCCGCGAGATCTCGAGGATCCTTATACGAAATTGATGCTGAAGACTACTTCATAACTAACAGATTCTTTCCCTGGAGTAAAATTCCCGAGTTTGTCATTGGCCGTGCAGGGTATGATAATTGGATTGTGGGTCACGCAAGGTGCGGACTTGGGACCATTGTAATTGATGCGACGGAAACTATCACGGCAGTTCATCAAACCACGAGTAAAGGTGGGAACAAAGAAGGATTTGCACACGAGAATAAAAATTATAATTTGGAATTGATTAAAAGATTAAAATTGCCAAAGAGATTTTTACAGGGTCTCACAACTTGTGCAGAATGGAGAACAATCAGGACGATAAAAACTAGAAGGATTGAATTAGTTAAAAGAGACGACCAACATAAAAACTGCAAATGCAAGAAATAACATCCCCAAAACGTTAAAACTGTCCTTACATGATATTATTTAACCAAATAAGTATTTAAAAAAAATTCTAATATCCATATTTCTCGAGTAACTTTTTGTTTATTGAAATCAAAACGTTTCAGTTGGAACATTTGTCTAGTGTCAGGATGTTAAAATCTCTGGAGGAGTTCAGATTTAAAAAATAAAAGCAAATTGCTTTAGAATGCTGTTTAATTTTCTTCACTGTTTTCTCAGTTTTGTTGTTTTTAAAATTAATAACTAGAAGAGCAGATTGCATCTCTCTTTTGACCATGATATTATTAAAGCAACGGGAAGCATGTAGCGTCTATACTAAGTAAACTCAGCACCATATATAAATGTTTATATATTAGAGATACACATCGTACTTCACTATAGCTAAATTTGTTAATTTTACTTAAACGAACGAAATTGTATTTATTACAGACACGGTCAAATTATTATATTTCCCACATTGAATCCGTGAACGTCAGGCTGCATGTACATCATTGGCAATAATTGTCCGTCAGCGTCAAGCTGCATGTACATCATTGGCAATAATTGTCCGTCAACGTCAAGCTGCATGTACATGATTGGCAGTAATTGTATTCGTCAACGTCAAGCTGCATGTACATCAATGACAGTAATTGTATCCGTCAACGTTAAGCTGCATATACATCATTGGCAGTAATTTTATCCGTCAACGTCAAGCTGCATATACATCATTGGCAGTAATTGTATCCGTCAACGTCAAGCTGCATGTACATCATTGGCGTTAATTGTGTCCGTCAACGCCAAGATGCATGTACATCATTGGCAGTAATTGTATCCGTCAACGTCAGGCATTATCTTCATCACGTGTGCAAAGTTAATTTTATTTACGTTTGTTTCTTTCAATTATTAGTGTCATACTTCCTTCATGTTTCGTGCTTGCTTGCGTTTGTCACTTCTGACTCGAATATTGGCACCTTCGGCTCGAACATTAACACCTGACTCGAACATTAACACCTATCTCGAAATTTGCAAACTGTTTTGAGTTTAAATGTATTGAGTTTATTATGCCAAATGTATGGGTCGCAGTTTTTCAATTGGTCTTGTGTTCTTGTATAGTCCATTGGCCTTGTCCCAGGAAAATGCAAAACCGCTTTGTCCAAGACTACCAATCATGGACACCTATAACATGGTCAACAGGAAGATATGCAGACAGTCACATTATAATACCGTATCAGCTGCGGCATTTTTGAGCTGTTTGGTAGAGCTACAGATTCAGAGGCAATTCACATAACTAGCTGCAAAAATCCAAACTCTCTCAAGAGATACCGCAAAGCTGGCAACAATCAGAATATGTTTTGTTAATTTTCTTCAAACTTTGTTTAACACACCCTATCTGATCCAGTTGATTCAATCACAGTAATGCGATTTCAAATGAAAATTCATTCAATTACCAAGTTAAGTGGTTCATTCATCACTCCACATGCTATTCTGCCAAAAATTTATAAAGTGTATCATTGTACTAGTAATAGCAACACGTGTTATAGTTCCAGGACAGAAAATATAAATCTCCAAGAAGGCCATGCGCTGGGAATCTGCTAGGTCTCTACACTTATAGAAGATACTACTCAGTATTGTAAGGCACAGTATCATATCGCCGGTCATACAACATTTTCCAAATTAGAACTAACGAAAATTAAAAGTTAACGGTGTAAATGATATTAAATACTTCTTGTCATATGACATCTGTGGATCGCTTGTTGCTGTTGTAGGGTTTAACGCCATTTTTCAACACGAGAAAGGCTATATATTGGTGGGCATTATAACTGGTGGAGGAAGAACACAGGAAAACCCCGGAAGAACCAATGACCCACGCGACTTATACAGGATATCCAAGTCGCGGAGATACCTGGTCTCGATGCAAACCATAGCATACAATTTTATCAATCTATCCTAATAATTAAAACCATATTACAAAGTTCATTTTTAACGATAAGTATACATGAATTTGATAAACTTTTATTAGTACAAGAACTTTTTCCCACAAAAATATTGAATGCTTTTTCGACTTGGAGCTTAGCACGAATCTGTGGCTATTTCTGTTTTGAATGTTCAAAGTTAAGGTTCATAACGTTACAAAATATAAAACGGTTCTTCAATCGCTCCTGCCTTCGGGCTTGAGTTTGTAAAATATTCCGCCATGAAATTACACAATTATGTTTTTCAATCATTCGCAAAACGATTGTTTAGGCGGCTTATGACTAGTTTTTTTTACATTTCGAGACTCAAGAATACGTAAAATTACTGTTATATCTGTTTTAATTAACAGACTGGGAAATGGAGAACAGACCAATCCAGTCGCCATCTAGGTGTGAATCGTTATGTAGGTCTTCTGGACCGATACATTTACCTTTTGGATACATTATTGATGAGAACAGTTTGTAACGAGTACATTTTGAAAGTCCTGTTTTAACTGAAAAAATACAGATTATTCGTGATTTAATCAAAAATATACATCACATATTATTATTATTATTATTATTATTATTATTATTATTATTAGTAGTAGTAGTAGTAGTAGTAGTAGTAGTAGTAGTATTAACTCTTGTAAACACCCATTTTCTGCTTGAACATTTGTATAAATCAAAGAAATTATTAATTGGTTATTCTATCTCATTTTTGAATTAGCTCACTAAGTATTGAACCAAAAATATTACAACCTGAAATTAAGGAAAGGAAAATAAATAACTGAACACAAACTCCAATAAAAATCGATTGTTTGAAGGAAGTGTAGGGCATGAAAGATGCCATCAGCATAGTTGTATCAAAGGGTAAGTACAACCCCAATCACCGATTAATCTGTCCAATTACAGCGTCAGTACAATCTCAATCACCGATTAATTAAATTACAGCGTCAGTACAATCTCAATCGCCAATTAATCTGTAAAATTACAGCGTCAGTACAACCCCAATCACCGATTAATCTGTCCAATTACAGCGTCAGTACAATCTCAATCACCGATTAATTAAATTACAGCGTCAGTACAATCTCAATCGCCAATTAATCTGTAAAATTACAGCGTCAGTACAACCCCAATCACCGATTAATCTGTCCAATTACAGCGTCAGTACAATCTCAGTCACCGATTAATCAATACAACTGCAGCGTCAGTACAATCTCAATCACCAATTAATCTGTAAAATTACAGCGTAAGTACAACCCCAATCACCGATTGTTCATCTACATTGCTGTTAAGATATCCAATTTTTTCTGATTCACATATATCTCCTAAAACAATACACATACACCATGTCATTTATTCCCTTTTTTGGGCCATGCTGTTTCTAGACATTTCCAGTTTTTTTTAAGAACCAGTAATTTGATTATAATTTGGAAAGCAAAATCATTTTCATTTAGGTAGCATGTATAAAAACTGAATGATGTAATAAAAGATTTATTAAAATTAAAAGCAGTCGTATTGTTTGATGAAAATAACGTAGATGTACAAGGTCACCGATTCACACATCGCAGTCTCCAATCAGATTGTGCAACAAGCGATTGCCGTAAGCGGACTTCTGCAATAGTCAACTCCAAATAGAAATGCATGCCCAAAGTTGCTGTTAACTCTTATATCCCTTGATATATACACATCTGGATTAGGATTTTATAGGAATTTTCCTTTGCTCACAGTCATCTTTTGGGCGCCTTTATACGGTACTTTAAACACATTATTCTTATATCCTGTCGAGAAAATGGCTGCGTATTACAGCGAACATTCGGCTGGGTCAAAAACGATCGCGTAAGATAGAATGATATATGGATGGATGTATGAATAGGTAGACGAATTGAATGAAGAAAGCAAGATGCACATATGTATATAAACTATTATTCTTTACCATTGTATTTATATGACGCTACGTTCTGTGTATAATTATTTATTATTACAATCTTTCTTTAACCTTAAATGATCAGTGAGATCTAAATGGCGATAAGGGAGGTAAGTTAGATGGACTAAAATGTTTCTGGAAGTTTCATGCGTTCTAAAGAGTTATTCCTAAGTGGTGATAAGCGCAGACGGTGACATAACCAGTTTTCAAAAGTCCATTTTAAAACTACGGGGTGAAATGAATCTAAGCTGAAGCTAATGACTTAAATCTTCGTGTAAAAAAATACAGAAATGAAATACAAGTAGTATGTATTTACATTAAGTATGGTACGTCATATCAATTACAAACATAACACTTAGTTAGCCAAGTATAATGTTGCACTGGAAAACCTCTCTATTGAGAACAATTATGGACGTATTAACAATGGTCTTATCTCCAAAGTGCTCATATTGTTGAGGTCTAATTAGTGACTGAGTGTAATATTTGGAATTAGTGTACACAGACTTAACTACTATTATGTATCACAGTTCATATACATTGACTATAATTTTAGGTGTCACAGTATACGTACACTGACTGTAACATAAGGAATCACAGTGCACACAGACTGACTGTAATATTAGGAATCACAGTGTACACAGACTGACCATACTATTAGGATCACACTGTACACATACTGACTGTAATATTAGGAATCACAGTGTACACAGACTGACCATAATATTAGGAATCAAAGTGTACACAGACTGACTGTAATATTAGGAATCACACTATACACAGACTGACAATAATATTTGGATCACAGTGGACACAGACTGTAATATTAGAATCACAGTGTACACAGACTGACCTTAATATAGTGTACGCAGTCAGACTATAGTACTAGTAAGCACAGTGTACGCATATTGACTGTAATATTATCAATCATTGTACGCACTGTCGGCAATATTAGGAATCACAATATATATATATATATATATATATATATATATATATATATATATATATATATATATATATATATATATATATATATATATATATATATATATATATATATATATATATTGACTGTAATAGTAGGAATCACAGTGTACACAGACTGACTGTAATATTAGGAATCACAGTGTACACAGACTGACTGTAATATTAGGAATCACAGTGTACACAGACTGACCGTAATATTAGGAATCACAGTGTATACAGACTGACTGTAATATTAGGAATCACAGTGTACACAGACTGACTGTAATATTAGGAATCACACTATACACAGACTGACTGTAATATTAGGAATCACAGTGTACACAGACTGACTGTATTATTAGGAATCACACTATACACAGACTGACTGTAATATTAGGAATCACACTGTACACAGACTGACTGTAATATTAGGAATCACAGTGTTCACAGACTGACTGTAATATTAGGAATCACACTGTACACAGACTGACTAATATTAGGAATCACACTGTATACAGACTGACTGTAATATTAGGAATCACACTGTACACAGACTGACTGTAATATTAGGAATCACACTGTGCACAGACTGACTGTAATATTAGGAATCTCATTATACACAGACTAACTGTAATATTAGGAATCATACTATACACAGACTGACTGTAATATTAGGAATCACACTGTACACAGACTGACCGTAATATTAGGAATCACAGTGTACACAGACTGACTGTAATATTAGGTATCAGCGTAACACACACGAACTGTAATATTAGGAATCAGGGTGTACACAGAGTGTCTGCAATATTAGCAGGGCAAGCGCTTCCGCTAGGCGAACTAGGCAATCGCCAAGGGCGCTGGGCTAAGGGTTTATTTCATGATGGGCAGGTGGGGGAGGGCGTGAGTGGAAGGGTACGCCATATATCTGATCTCGCCTAGGGCGCCAAAATGCCTTGCACCGGCGCTGAATATTAGGCATCACAGTGTACTCATACTGTCTCTAATTTTAGGAATAAGTGTGCACAGATCGTCAATATTATTAGGAATCACAGTGTATACTGACTGAATAATATTAGAAATCACACTTGTACACAGACTGACTGTAATATTAGGATCACAGTGCACACAGACTGACCGTAATATTAGGAATCACACTATATACAGACAGACCATAATATTTGGATCACACTGCACACAGACTGACTGTAATATTAGGAATCACAGTGTACACAGACTGACTTTAATATTAGGAAGCACAGTGTACGCAGATTGACTGTAATATTAGAAATCACGGCAATATTAGGAATCACAATATACATTGACTGTAATATTAGGAATCACAGTGCACACAGACTGACTGTAATATTATGAATCACAGTGTACACAGACTGACTGTACTATTATGAATCACGGTGTCCACAGACTGACTGTAATATTAGGAATCACAGTGTACACAGACTGGCCGTAATATTAGGAATCACACTGTACACAGACTGACTGTAATATTAGGATTCACAGTGTACACAGACTGACCATACTATTAGGATCACACTGTACACATACTGACCGTAATATTAGGAATCAGAGTGTACACAGACTGACCATAATATTAGGAATCAAAGTGTACACAGACTGACTGTAATATTAGGAATCACAGTGTACACAGACTGACCATAATATTAGGAATCAAAGTGTACACAGACTGACTGTAATATTAGGAATCACAGTGTACACAGACTGACTTTAATATTAGGAATCACAGTGTACACATACTGACTTTAATATTAGCAATCACAGTGTACACAGACTGACTTTAATATTAGGAATCATGTACCCAGACTGACTTTAATATTAGGAATCACAGAGTACACAGACTGACTTTAATATTAGGAATCACAGTGTACACAGGCTGACTTTAATATTAGGATTTCAGTGTTGATAGCTCGGCAGTATTTTTAGGAATCACAGATTTCGTAGTATGTCTGTAATATTAAGAATCGCAGTGTACACAGTCCAGATGTAGTATTAGGAATCACAATGTTCACAACGTAACTGTAATATTAGCAATAATAGTGTTCACAGCCCAGCTGTTGTATTAGGGAAATAGAGTGTAGAGCCTGATTAATCACAGTGTTCAATCCCAATGTTCACAGTTTGGCTGCAATATTAGGAATGACGTTGTTTACAGCCTGGTTGTAATAACATATAGTTTGTATGTTCTTAAGCTATCCAACGAGCTTGAGTACGTTATAAATTCATACTTAATCATAGATCGCTGAATTGGCCAACATATAGCTAGAATGACAGGCTGAATGTATAGATAGAACGGTATGTCGATATACAAAGTCAGTATATTGATAGAACGACATGTCGATAGACAAGTCGATATATTGATAGAACGACATGTCGATAGACAAGGTGATATATTAATAGAACGGCATGTCGATAGACAAGTCGATATATTGATTGACCAACACGTCGATAGACAAAGTCGATATGTAGATATAACGACATGTCGATAGACAAGGTGATATATTAATATAACGGCATATCGATAGATAAGTCGATATATTGATAGAACGACATGTCGATATACAAGTCGATATATTGATAGAATGACATGTCGATAGACAGATATGTATGTATATTATTGTTTACGGCAAGGCTTCATAAGAAGTGTAGTTAGTGCCTAGGCACTATAAGAGGTAGGTGCCACGCCCAGATACACGGCTGTAGACCACGCATACTGATCAGATGGTAGTATTCGAACTCGCACTCTTGTCTTTCGCATGCTAACAAATGCGCTATTACAACTTCTGTCTCTATCTATCAGTCTTTCTAGCAGAGAGAGAGAGAGAGAGAGAGAGAGAGAGAGAGAGAGAGAGAGAGAGAGCACCGGACGCTCGAAAAGATCGCTAGCATGGCGGAGCGATACGAACAGGCACACTAGAAGAGTGTAGGTTCCGGGGATGCGGACCGACCCCGACACACTGAGTCGCACGGGGTGCTTGATGTAGAGCCAGCTGTCCGTAACCGTCAGGGCGACGGGAGGGCCGGAGGGGGATCTGCAGGTAGGGATGGCACCCATAGACCTGGACAGGCCTCACCCCCGAAAGTGGGATTTGCAGGTCGGCGAGGGCCGCCGACGTGTTACAACTGCAAGCGCCCGGGGTATATAGCCAGGGACTGTCCCAAGGGGAGACAGACCAAGGTGAATGCCATCGCTAGGAAGGATTTCGAGCCAGGAGTAAGTTGCAAACCCTCAAATCTCGCGTCTGCAACTGTGAACGGAGAAGGTGCCACCATTTTGCATGACACCGGGTGTAGCGTCCCAGCCCTTGTCAATATGAAGTACGTTATGCCCGAGGATTACACAGGGGAGGTAATCGAAGTTCAGTACGCGAACAGCGCGCGTGACTCATTGCCAGTGGCTGTCATTGATCTCGATTCACCGTACGTTAAGGGGAAAATTGAAGCTGCGTTCTTGGATGGTCTATTACATGACGTCATACTTTGATGTCGTTATGTGTTGCCACAGCCGAATCCCGAAACCTGCACACCGATACCGGTAAGTGCTGTGGATACCAAGTCCAAGAATCGACAGATGAAAGCGAAGCCGATGGAAGTTACATCGTTACCGGTGAGTAACGTTCTTCCGGCCGAGTTGAGGAAGCGGCAACAGGAAGACGCAACTCTGGTGTAGTTGCACAACCACGCTGTAGCAGAAACAGAGAAAGAAACTCCGCATGGCGCGGTGAAGTTCGCGTACAAGAAGGGAATCTTGTAACGCCACGCCAGAAAAGTCAGCGAACACTTTAAGAAAGTTGTCGTGCCGAAAGAGAAGCGAGGCAAAGTGTTAAAACTCGCGCACGAGAGGACACATGGGAACTGCCAAAACGCGTGACCATCTTGTCAAAGAATTTTACTGGCCAGGGGTCCAGGGTGATGTCAAGCGATTCTGTCTCTCCTGTGACAAGTGTCAAAGAATTGCACCGAAAACGGATCATCGACCTGTCCCCTTGGGGAGTACACCTCTTATCGATGAACCTTTTCGACGCGTCGCAATGGATTTAATCGGACCGATAAAACCCGCGTGGTCGCACGGAAATCGGTATATTCTAACGGTCGTGGATTACGCTACACGCCATCCGGAGGCCGTCGCGTTGCGTAATATTGATTCGGAAACCGTCACGGAAGCGCTGTTTGGGATTTTATCTAGAGTCTGAGTACCCGACGAGATCCTGACCAATCAAGGGATGCAATTCATGACGCAATTCATGAATCGTGTGATGGCGCAGGTGAACCGACTAATGTCAATTAAGCACCTCACGACTACACCGTATCACCCCCAATGTAACGGACTGGTCGAACGGTTCAACGAGACTCTAAAGGACACGCTCAAAAAGCTGTGCGAAGGCCTCCCCAAGGATTGGGATCGGTATCTTCCTGCCATGCTTTTCGCATACCGGGAAGTACCACAAGCGAGTTTAGGGTTCTCTCCCTTTGAACTCTTATACGGGAGGACCGTACGTGGCCCAATCGCCGTACTAAGACAGCTGTGGACGGACGACCACGCTGTAGAGGAGGTACGCACTACCTACCGGTACGTCGGGGACTTACGCAACAAACTGGAGGAAGTTTGTTCCCTCGCCCAGGAGAACCTCAAGCGAGCGAAGGCGCGTGAGGCGAAGAATTACAACAAGCTTGCCAATCCACGCCAGTATGAAGTAGGGGACAAGGTGTTGTTGATGTTGCCCCAAGAACACAACAAACTGCAAGTTTCCTGGAGAGGTCGATACGTCGTCACCGAGAAGGTCGGAGGTCAAACATATCAGATACGGCTGCCAACGAAGGAGAAATTGTACCACGCCAATCTGCTTAAGAGATACCGGGAAAGAGAAACAGTCAGCGATTTGTCATCGCCACGATAGTCACCGAGGACGCCGAAGTCGATACGGAAGGCGCCAACACTGTCCCGAGCTGTCCGTTAACGAGGGCTGAGACACCCTCGGACGTGAAGTGTGACCCCATGCTGACTGCGGCACAGCGGGAAGAGATTGAGACGTTGCTGCCCGGGTATTCCGATGTACTTACGGAAATATCCGGGAGAACTTCGCTTGTCGAGTTCGGGTTAAAGCTGGTAGATGACCGGCCAGTCCAGAGGAAACCCTACCCCTTGCCCCACGCAAAACGACAAGTCGTAAGTGAGGAGATCGAGCAGATGATTGCCATAACTTTTATATCAAGTGTTTATAAATATGACACTCGATGAATAATACAACATGATTCTCGTAGTTTATAAACACTTGATATAACATTTATGACACTCGATGAATAATACAACATGATTCTCGTGGTTTATAAACACTTGATATAACATTTATGACACTCGATGAATAATACAACATGATTCTCGTAGTTTATAAACACTTGATATAACATTTATGACACTCGATGAATAATACAACATGATTCTCGTAATTTATAAACACTTGATATGACATTTATGACACTCGATGAATAATACAACATGATTCTCGTAGTTTATAAACACTTGATATAACATTTATGACACTCGATGAATAATACAACATGATTCTCGTAGTTTATAAACACTTGATATAACATTTATGAAACTCGATGAATAATACAACATGATTCTCGTAGTTTATAAACACTTGATATAACATTTATGACACTCGATGAATAATGCAACATGATTCTCGTAGTTTATAAACACTTGATATAACATTTATGACACTCGATGAATAATACAACATGATTCTCGTAGTAAAACACTTTATATAACATTTATGACACTCGATGAATAATGCAACATGATTCTCGTAGTTTATAAACACTTGATATAACATTTATGACACTCGATGGATAATACAACATGATTCTCGTAGTTTATAAACACTTGATATAACATTTATGACACTCGATGAATAATACAACATGATTCTCGTAGTTTATAAACACTTGATATAACATTTATGACACTCGATGAATAAATAATACAACAGGATTCTCGTAGTTTATAAACACTTGATATAACATTTATGACACTCGATGAATAATACAACATGATTCTCGTAGTTTATAAACACTTGATATAACATTTATGACACTCGATGAATAAATAATACAACAGGATTCTCGTAGTTTATAAACACTTGATATAACATTTATGACACTCGATGAATAATACAACATGATTCTCGTAGTTTATAAGCACTTGATATAACATTTATGACACTCGATGAATAAATAATACAACAGGATTCTCGTAGTTTATAAACACTTGATATAACATTTATGACACTCGATGAATAAATAATGCAACAGGATTCTCGTAGTTTATAAACACTTGATATAACATTTATGACACTCGATGAATAAATAATGCAACAGGATTCTCGTAGTTTATAAACACTTGATATAACATTTATGACACTCGATGAATAAATAATACAACACGATTCTCGTAGTTTATAAACACTTGATATGCTATGGAAAAATATAGTTTTGACTTGACCTTGTACAGCATCAAATTTAGTTTCTACCTGATCTGAATTGTTTATTTTGGTTTTTGCAAACAACGTTTTAAATCTCTGTCCAGAATATTACCCATGAAATGCTATGTCTACCTGTCGTTATCACATATGGGATTTAATTCGCTACATCGTTTGTTCCTATTTACAATTTTTGCTTTGTATTGAAAGGAAATAAAATATTTGTTAAATTGTACAAACTTTGTTGTTTTTTACTCGAGACCATAGAGTCATAATAAAGATCTGTCTTTGTAGATTCAGTTATAAAAAAAAAATTCTTTACAGTGAGATTAAAAAGCTGCCGGTCTCTGCATGATACTTTCTTTTACATTCAATGCTTTTTTATTGCTTTGTTTGCTTCGAGTTAAAGTGACGTATGAGTAATTATTTTACAGATCTGTTTGGTTCATTTCATTCAATCAGTCATGTACTGTCATCATGACAAACATTTGTAGCACGTGAGAATAAATAAATTGACATTAATACCTGGGAAGGTGAATATGGAAACAAGTAGAAAACACTAATTGAATACAAAAATGAAACGCTAATACATGTCAATAACGAATATATATATAAAACATATACATTTTAATTAATTCTAGTTATTCATCCTAATTACTGGTCTGGTATCAAGGAAATGAATTTACTGGTTTTTTTTCTTCTTTTTCGAACATTTTCTATAAAATTCTTAGCAGTCTTCAATTCTCGAAATTTATACTAACTTGAATCTCTGTAGTAGAATGGTTTACAAAACATTTTCTAATACTGAATTTATAAAACACGAGTCACTGAAATTATTTATTCAGCCGAAACCATTCTTTGATGATCGATTCTATGCTATTTTATTTAATAGAACTAACACGCCAATTCGGAGTATCACAAGACCGCGCGCACATTATTACAAAGAAGCTAGCTTTTACAAATATATCTCAGATGCATTTTGTCGACGGAAATTATTTCTTTTTTTAATAAAATGCGAGAGAGATATTTTATATTTCTCAAACTCTTTAAAGATATTCTGATTTCCATCTGGTGCCCGTTATGAAATCGTTGTTGTTATGATATCTATCCTAATACCATTAGTCTAACTGAAAACTATTTTATTGAGCTCTACTGGAGATAATGAAAGAGAAATATTTTCTTGCAATTTAGGCTGTCATCTCCATAGAAACAGGAAAGCACACTTGGTATTTTTGGCAAAACGTGCATAAAACTAAATAGTCGTATAACATGTAAGAAAATGTAAGAATCTAAATAGCCGCCTTTTCATGTAAACGAAGCGATAAAAAGTTGAAGAAAAAAAAAACATTGCCTTATAAAGAAATTACTTGTCTAATATGTATTACAAGTTCTGTCGACTTTCAGAAATATTGAATCTGCTAATCAATACATGGCGTCATATCTGCCGTCAGAAGACGCTACAAATGATTTGAAGAACCGCTGAAACCGGTTTAAAGATATCGACGAGAGGGAGGTTGAATTGCAAAGCATGCAAAAAATCATTCATGAACAGCAGAAAGAAAACATGTTAAATCAAGCGGAGTTAGAGATAAAAAGAGAATCCCACGTGACTGAGACCAAATCACCCTTATGTTAAAGCTCTTTGCTAAATCATATTAAGATAAAGACATGATATGTAATGGAAAATAACATTTGAAAACCCCAGTACCTGTCGGGTAGATGAAATAATTTTGCAATAATGAAGTTTGTGATGAACTCCAGTGCGTTGTTCTTCGTGAATGCGTAAAACAAAACAATACAATCACCCTGTCCTTTAACGATATATGCAGTTAATTTTAAGACTAAGCAATTTTGAATATAGTCTCGTCAAAGAAATACATCTGTATTGATGCGAATGATCAAATCAATTGTAGTTTTTAAAAATTAAGGTGCATCGTGTCACTCAGATTGCTTTTCACTAAACTAAGTAATTTCTTTTAAAGGGTAGCCACATAGGGAGCCAAGTTAACACTTTGAAAACGGTTGTTGAGTAACCGTGTTATTCAAATTCTATAGACGCATAATGATTGCAAATAACTACAACCGGAATAATGTAACTAACGCTTGCTGTAACTATTTATATATGTTAAAATGTTTTTTCCTTCCTATTCGCCAGTTTTCAAGCTTTCCTTATAACTATGGGATGAAATGAACCCAGCTTCGAGTTAATGATTTAAATCTTCATTTAAAGATAAAATCGAAAATTAGTTACATGTACTTTGTCACTTCTTTATAGAAAAAAATAGAAACTTTTATGTATTAGTTAATGTGTGTGTGTGTGTGTGTGTGAGAGAGAGAGAGAGAGAGAGAGAGAGAGAGAGAGAGAGAGAGAGAGAGAGAGAGAGAGAGAGAGTCATTTAGACAAAGATGGCTAAAATTGTTGTGAATATGATATTACATTACTTCGTGTTATTGTTAAAGACCGTTTGCACACTGTATGTATTCTTTTAAAATTGGAAAGTATCTTGCCTTACCTTTTCTTCTTTCTTGCTTCGGTTACAAAAAGAAGAACTTTGTGGATCACACTGGTCACTACATATGTTGAACAAAACACCTGGACTGACGAGTTTTCCTTTCCATGCAGGTAAAGGTAAATACCCTATGACCGCAAGCTGACTCCACGTGACGTAAAGAAATGACATCATTACGCAGGACACAAATCCTAAAATGATAAAAGCTTTTGATTATCAGAGTTTTCCTTTTTGACTCTCTCGATAATTTCTTAGAAATGTTTGTTTCTCTTATTGCGAAGCACATCGAGCAGTTTATATTGATGTGTTATATGTTTCCATTACTTCTTTCGTTAATTTAGTGCGGATTTCTTGAGGGGGGATTTTTGTGTTAGTGTTTTTTTTTTTAATTCTAAAATTTTAATTGCAGAATTTGTGGTACCGTTAACAAATTTATACATTTTACGAAAATTCTCTGATAAGTTAATTTCTTCAGATAGTTACTTGTAACATTTGAGGTTTGATCTTATCTCGTATAACAATTATAGGCAAACATATTTATCTACAAAGGTCTATTTATATCGGCGTCAGGGTGTTGCATAATACAAACATTTCACTATACTCTGGCGTAGCAAATGGCTACGACATAAAGTTTTTTTTTAATGGTTTAACGCCATTTTTCAGCACAATATGGGCTATACATGGCGGCCAGTATTAGTGGTGGAGGAATAACCTAGAAACCCCCCAGAAAGAACCACCGACCCACGAGAAGCTGCTGGCAAGCTTTCTCACATAACTACATTAGCCGAATCCTAGGCTCGAAACCATGCAGACAGAGTTGAGATGGCAGTGATCCGTAACGGACAGCGCTTTAGACCACTCGGCCACTCGGGGCCCCCCGACAAAAAGTAAATATAACCAGAAATGTAAAGTCCATAAAATACGAAATAAATATAATCTTAAAATCTGACAGAAAAATATCACAATCGTTAAATAATACAATGTGACTACTATTAAGTCTCGCGTGGTATATACTATTTTATATTTTTTTTAAAAAAACAAAACACAAATAGATAAATTAGTTCAAAGATTGAACTGTTAGCCTGAGTTCTGACAGTCTGTATTTGTTTAAATTATAACATAATCAGTCTTTAAAAAAAAGTAATATAAAAACTAGCAGATCAATGGCTACGACTGAACAATTGTTTGGAAACCACACGAAATATTTATTGCTTTGTTTGCTGAGTTGCACGACGCATTGTCAAAAGCTTTATGGTCCATTTCATTCACTTCAAATCAATCAGCGTTTTTTTCTCTCTCTCTCACAATGCGTATAGGTGACATATGAGAACACATAAACAGAAGAGTCATACGTGAAATAATTATAAATATACTAACTAGAAACTAAATAGAATGATAATAAAGGAGTAAGATTCTCAAACAAATGTATTATAATATATTTCGCACGTAATTCTAATTACCGATCAGGTCATTAGGTAAGGAATTCAGTAAGCTTCTTGTGGTTGTTCTATTTCGAGCAACACGAACTATATTTTATCCATCTTCCATGCTACGAAAATTTCCTTAACACAGTAAAACTTAATTGCAATAAAAGATACGCTCTATCTGAAAATTGTTTAAACTAAAACAAATAGCGATACATGAAATTTAACTTTAAATAAACATTTAAATTTAAACAAACTAGCTTTTACTGAAAAATTCAATTTCTGACAAAAGTTAGAATTCAAACCGACAAATTTTAGACATCAGATTTAATTACTTAATGGTATTTAAAACAAATGGTAGCTTCCGTCTGTACAACTTAACATGAAGAATGGCAGTTCGCGGTGATGTTTGCAGTAAACTGCAATATGCTTGTTCAAATACATACACTTGTAATAACTAAAGAAGCACTGACAACTGCTTTGTAATACATGTATCAAATACGCGAGTCAGGCAGCATTTTGTAGAAATAATAGCATACTAAAACTTCCTATTTTATGGGTTCATTATCAGCATTTCCTTTCAATGTCAATAACCACGAAAAGAAACAATATAATACGAAAATACAACACCATGAAGGCTCTAAAGCAATGGCGCTGATGCCTCTCGTGAAGAGGTAGCAACGACTTTGATGTGTTATGTATCAGTGTGGTAATATGAAACAATCATTGTCACTTAACGGCTTTGATGTGTTATGTATCAGTGTGGTAATATGAAACAATCATTGTCACTTAACGGCTTTGATGTGTTATGTATCAGTGTGGTAATATGAAACAATCATTGTCACTTACAGCTAATATGTAGGATAGGTCTTAATGAAACCACTTGAATACTGTACAGCTTCCAAACTAATCCCACTCAGATACTGGACTCGACTTGACAATGATATAACGTGTTTTACTTAATCTTATAGATCAATACGATGTAGGTAAACTTCTACTTTGTTCCAGATACTGGGCTTGACCTGACAACGATATAACATATTTCCCTTAAATCTTATATATCAATACGATATAGGTAAATGACGCTAAATTGTGCCAGATATTATTTCAAGTGACATTATAGGTTAAAAGATAGGGAAACAAATCATCCCTATTTAACTTGACATAGTAGAACTCAGAATTGTGAACCAGTCATCATGTATTAAAGTGACAATTCATCCCTAAAGCATCTAAAGTTTCAGCAATTTAAAAGCTAAGTAACTAATAAGTAACTAAGTAACTAATAAGTAACTAAGTAACTAGTAACTAAGTAACTAGCTATCATATAGATTAAGGCAATTCGGGAATCGTTATGTTTGATCATTTGTGTAACAATTAGTACATACCAATTTACAGAGTTAAGTGTCTTTACTACAATAAAATATATTACCACAGGTAAATTAAATTATGATGAAAATATCGATATGTGGGATATGCAATCTGTACTTATGAAGATCATGTGTGCAAGCATAATTCAAAAGATCTGACTGAACAATTCTAGTGTATTTTTAACAGGATCCGTAAACAATTATTAAGCTGAAAAGTTCATTGGAATGTGATATCAGCTGATGATAAATATAACACTGTGCCAAGCTACTATACTATCAATTATTAGCAAATTCATGATATTAAAACTTTTTAATATCTTACGGTACATAGCGATAGATACGTGCCTTACAGATCAACAATAGGTACATTGAGATCCTGTATCATTTATAGAATGAGAGGTTAAAATCTCAAGCATTCTGAAATAGATGGATACTGGCTAATGTGAGATATATAGCCACGCCAAAACCAATCGTACGACGTTTATTCAAATAATACGTTGAACATTTCTTGGAATGTTTAGATTGTCAGTTAACAATAATACTTAGCACTTAATAATGCATAAAGAAAAATAGTTAATTACCATAGGATATCAGCTAATGCCACAATGTCACACTTTGTTAAACAATGTTTCAACCAAATCGGACTAAAACTGGAATGCATTTTGTATTCGATTTCATTTTGCTGTTTTCTAGCATCTATGATAGATAGACTTGGGGAAAGTATATTTTTTTCCGTTTATGAATTATATTTCTTTTTGGCACTTTTAATTCTATGACAGTTTTAAATGACTCAGTCAACAACCTGAGGATTCTTTACTACAGAGTTGTCATCTCATTAAGTACCGTGTAACTATTACTGTAAAATATTACTGAAAGCCGTACAATTAGATATGTATTCCTGACGCAATAACCCCATCAAAAGTACAACATTGTACTGCCTGGACTAATAATAAATAGCATAAACGACCCAAAGGCACAATAGCAACTATTGAAATGTATTTTTGTGTTTTTAATAAGTGTTCCATTCTGACTTTGAAAGATATTTCCAATTACGGAATTTCACAAATATCCACCATTGCAGCTTGTATAAGGTCTAAGGAAACGTTCTGATAACAATGAGTAGTCATTTTAAAAAGTTTCGTATTCAAAGGGGAAACGATACAATTAAAATATTTTTACAATTCATTCATTATTTTTACAATAAAATTGTATTTTTTTATTTACATTATTTTTTTTATTTACAGTGAATATACACAGTATATTAACATTTCATATGTTAATTCTTAATAATGTATTATTATGTTAGTTACTGTATACAACCACTGAAAGGACTCGGGTCAAAATTTGTTTTCATATTTAGTATCTACATTTGATTAATAGTAGTCAAGAATTCACTATGTCCAAATCAATATAAAATATAAATCATATGTAAATCATATATATATATATATATATATATATATATATATATATATATATATATATATATATATATATATATATATATATATATATATATATATATATATATATTCAAAGATTAATTCACAGAGAATTTGGTTTCATTATATTTAGGGATTTTTTTCGACACGCTGGACTGTAAAGAAAGAAACGTAAAATGGAACAGAGATTTCACTTCCGGATCATCGTCAGTAGCAACCCGTCAACTTCCTGAAGATCCTTTACATGAATTAAAAATTCCCTACGAAAATGCAAATATAAGGTCAATAACGCCAAACCGAAGCCTCTAACTAACTGACTGAGAGTTTCGCTAATTGGGTTAGTTTATAAGTTACTGTATTTTTGTCTGAGTGTTTAGTAAAAGGTATGCACGCGAGTTTACCTTCTGCGACACTTTATTTGGTGAACGAAGCAAGCTGAACACAGCAAACACAGAAATGACGCTAGCGATGGATATTATTCCCGAGATGGCGCTTAGTGCTATCACTAGTCTAGGGCATCTCAAGGCCAGTAATTGGAGCCTTAGAGCAGCAGGTAAAAGAACAACCCTGCTGCTTATCTGGGAAAAAACAAGTAGTGAAGCAGATATAAGAGGGAAGTACAGAGGACAACCGGGAAGAAGACAGCGAAGGTGGGAAACCGAGATACCACGCCGTCCACCCACCCCTACTACTGCAGTTGCTGTTCCACAGAGCCACCATACTGTACTATTGGACTCTAATAAAGCATTACAGCAACAGATAGAAACTCTATCCAAACAAATACAGGAGCTCACCTATAGAGAGACAGCGGAGGTGGCGACTTCTCCAATGGCTATATCGGCTCCTGCGACGCCACCACCACCACCATCACCAGCCCCGCAACGTAAAGGAAAAGGAAAGGGGAAAAAGGGAGGGAAGAATTTGCCATTTTCTTCCACCCCTGAACCCCTCCCACCAGACGTAGCAGTGACTATGGCGGGAATACGGGAAATGGTTGCCGCTGCCACTACCACTACATCAGAGGGTGATTGGGAAATACCAGCAAAAGCAGTCCGCCTACCAAAGAAAACCCGAAAAGAATTACTCGGGTCACTATACCGGGACATCGACATGCGTAGACTGGAAACAAATGGAAAACATGCTCATAACTTTGTTTCTGCAGTCCAACATCTCGGATATCGTGCTTTGGGGCTTGACAAACCAAGACGTGGTCAAATGGAATTTGCGGTATTATTGCTGTCCAACCGCTACACTGATGTATACAACAGTCGACCAATGTCCCAGTTGTTTGAAGCTGCTGCCTATCTCGCTGACCATCATGGACTAGACTTTCCGAAATTATGGCGTGCGGAAACCAGGACAGCCAGTACTCTGTCGGACATTGAGTACGACCAGGGTACCTTCCCTGGGGAATAACGGCCCTTTTTAGGGCTTTTCAATCACTGCCATTTAATAGGGGACTCAGTTGGTTAAGAGTACCCCTCTTTGAATAACTATCCGTGGCCCGAAGGAATTAATTTGGCTTTGCATTGGTGCCTCCATACAAACTTAAAACCAAATCAAACTACCATTGACTACACTTTTATATGTCGCATAGGCATATTAATTTCAAAATTTGTTAGGGACCTAATTTATGTACACTATGTACTAGAATTTTTTGAGTGGTAGGCTGATAAATAAATAATTCTTCAACTCTGTTATTTGGTTAATTGCATAGGTGGCTAACACATTATTGGATGTTCAGGTGTCCATTAGTAAAACTGGACTGAATTTGACTTAGGTATGGCTCTTTCGTTTTAGGTGTGTGCTGCGTCCGTGGCCCTGCTGTTGGTCTCCTTGCGTGCTCTGCTGTGTGTTGCTGTGCCGCCCGCGCCTCCTGGACCCGAGCCTTTTCCTCCTTTTCCACTTCCGCCTAGACATAATTACTAGCGAAATGAGGAAGCTTTTCCCCTCGCTACCAGTAGCGTTTACTGATTGGTATTAGGAGTAGGGGTGGGTGGGTGTAGGTACCATTCCTACCCACCCAATGGGCTTACATTTCCCCTGATAGTTACTTTTTAGTAATTCAGGGGAACGCCTACGACTGCATTTATAGTGCAATTATGCACTGAACCCTGAGGGGAGGGAGTAGCGACCCCTCCCTGACGGAAAAAAATGGGTGCCGACATGGTACCTATAAAAGATGTACAAATGCCCCTAGTGGGCGGTTACATCTATAAAATACCCATTAAAGAAAACTTTATTTGGTCATGCCCTCTCTGCTGCTGTGAATTAGATAATTATTATATCAGCGTCAACCAAACATTTATCAAGACTGATCGAGGATCGTGTAAATGTATTGTTATAAATACGTATGGGGTAGATTGCGCATGTGAACATACATTTTTAAATTTAACTATACAAGTCCTCAGAACACCACGTCTGATGAAAATTTCTCAATATATGCGTATCAACTCCATTAAACACAGTTAAAATATTACAGTTATCTCTGATCACTGCGTGTATTGCTGAGTACTATAAATCACTGCTGTGTCATTATGTCATTCGCGGAAAAATATCCTAGCTGGATTTGATTGTTGGTCCAGAATTATATCATCGTATACTATTAAATTTTTAATAAATCCATCAAGGTCATCTGCAGATGGTGCTTTGTCAATAATAATAAAAATTATTAATATTATCACCTTTTTCATTTAATAATTTTGCTTTTCCATTACCGTCGCTAAGTAACGTAGCATCTCTGATCATCAACTGACGGAGGTACTAAATATAATTCATTCCACTTGATCCATCATATTATCAAATTAAGCAGTAATTTTGTGTTTCCAATTCCAGACGGACCTCTTATTATCATTCTGATAGAATTTGATAGTGCTGGATTATGTTTTACTGGTTTTTGTTTTCACGTTGCTGAGAAGTCAATGACATCCATGTTAGACAATATAATAAATAATATGGATTTATACTGTGTAAAATGTAAAGTATCCATCCCCACAAAGAAAATAATAACAATGATTAAAAAAAATAATAAAAAGCCCTGTCACGGACATGTATAAACCCTTTTTATTTATTTATTAAATTCGTTTACTAGAGTTTCATGTTTGGCTGTAATATTGGGATTCGTAAAACCCATTGTATCTGTAGGGACTGTAAAGATAAGTTACAAACATGTCCTTTTTTATTTGCACAATTTTGCTATGAGTGAAGTCATCTTACTATATGAGTAAAAATGTACACTGTTTGCTATCTGAGTAAACTACCGGTATATCCATCTTTCCCTTGTTTAGTCACTGAATCATTCACGCCTTGTGTTTATCTTTTTGTGATGGGGCAAATTTCTGGCGATCTAATAATAATACATTAGTTGAGAACAGAGAACGATTAATTAGATTTATGGAGATAAGCGCGTATCATATCGCCATACTACCGTGTTTTGGTAATGTCCTTTAGAGGGAGAATTTTGTTTCCAATTAAGCATTTGTTTATTCAGCGGCCAGACGGTAAACTTCATTTTCATGATAGAGTTATCAAAATTGAGAAATCGCAGAAACTCTGTTACTCAAACTACCAGGTCAAGCTGACACGACTTTGGCGCCTCTGTAAAAAAGGGGGAGGGGCGGCAGAGATATTGGATTCTCATTAGTTACGTCTAAACAAGGCGGGGAGGGTGTTCAGACCCAAAATTACCCAGATTTTATATCGTCTCTTTGAGCATTGTAATTAGTCTAAACGTTTCCTGCAAGAGGACAAAGAAAAGATCAGAGGACTCCAAGGAATTTGTAAGAAATTCCCTCGTAAAAAAGTGTGGTCCAAGCAATCCGCCGAACTATTTTGGATTGACGTATACACCAAAGGTGACAATTCCATGTAATTTGTTGATTATCTATCTATCTATCTATCTATCTATCTATCTATCTCTCTCTCTCTCTCTCTCTCTCTCTCTCTCTCTCTCTCTCTATATATATATATATATATATATATATATATATATATATATATATATAAGGCTTCGCTGAATTTATAGGTATTTGCATGAATTTTGTCTAATACATTCGTATAATAATATTCTTTTTGAAGTATAGCGGTGTTGAACTATGCATAGGAAGTCTTACATTAATCTTCAGATAAGTTGCATAAACACTAGGTTGAGTTATGCATATGAAGTCTTACATTAATTCTTAGATACGTTTGACAAATTGTTTAATTTGTTGTGGTTGCATAAACACTAGGTTTTAAGAATTGAATGAATTACTTTACTAAATATGATTACGAGAATCCATGTCACTTCACCTAATTGAGAAGATTTCATGTTTGATTTAGAGAAAGAGTGTGAAATGACGTAACTGATTACTTGTAGCCGGCTTAGAACCACCATGTCTCGTGTGCTCTATTATTGAATGATGTTAATGCGTGCCTAATTAGCCATTCGACTAACCAGGACATTTTATGACACGAGGAGCCGATTGATAGTCCTACTATCTGTTTAATACCGATAGAAATTTCTGAATAAGTAGGGATACCGCGAACTTCCCGGTATCATAACAGGAAATCTAGGTTGTCTCTGTTTATATTTATTAAAAGGGGAGAAAATCGCCTCTACGTACGATCTTGAGAGGGGACTTCGGCGTGCAATCTGAGACGGAAAGAAATCTGAAAAGTGGAACCCGATGACGTATATCGGATTTTTGAGAGAGGAGTCCGGAAATACAGGCGCCGAAATAGCTACAGTGGATGTCGAGCGAAAGGAAGCACAGGCTATGAAACCATACAAAGCGTTGACTTCGATTGTTCACTCGATCCTATGATGAACTAAATATATCAGTAACAGATAAGTGATTTTATTTGAATCAATTTGTGCTTTCCTTTGTAAATTTAGAATGTTTTGTTTCTAATAGCTGAGATATTTTTAATGTAATGACTTAAAATGGTTGTTTTATGTAATTGATTATATAATTTATTTATCTGTACGGGGGTTCGTGTTTGTTTGTTCAATATATATTCTGAGATCTCTCTCTCTCTCTCTCTCTCTCTCTCTCTCTCTATATATATATATATATATATATATATATATATATATATATATATATATATATATATATATATATATATATATATATATATATATATATCCATCTATAAGTTTTACCACTTATATTTACTCGAACCGGGTCAATTATATAAATGGAAGTCATCTCCTAGATACCCTAGATACCGAGTACCGAAAGGGGTTGGGTATAATAATATAATAGTAGCAATGTTCCCTCTAAGCTGCGCGGCCGCGCAGCTCTTACTCAGTTGCCGCGCAGCAGTTTGAAGTTGCCGCGCAGCAAATATGTGAGAGGGAAAATTACCTGCTGCAGCCGGCGGAAGTTATGTGGGCGAGCGATAAAGCAAGAAGTTGTAGTATGCTTTCATATTAAATAATAAATTACCCACGCACATAATGTCCAAAAGAAAAGCAGAAGGATGTCAATATTCGCTGAAAAAGAAAACTTGTTCAAGATTCAAGGAAGAGTGGCTATCAGAACTGATCGAAGCGGATGTGTTGTCATCGTCTAGCAAGCAAAAGGTAAAACTTGGAGATATTTTCACATGCAATGATGATGGCGCTGTTGTTTGCACTATTTGCGCAACTGCAAATGCTGCAGGAGAGTTCAGCACGGGAAAAAATGGGATGAATGGAAACTTGATTACTTAAAGCGGCATCTCAGTCATAAAGTGCACACTGAATCAGTTAAAATGCTACAGAATCAGAAGAGTGATGGGATTTTGCGTATGCTACAGGAGAGTACGGCAGATCGTTGCATCAGAGTAGAGTTGGAAGAGAGAAAGTGGTCAACTTCAGATTTGGTAAAAGTGCTGATTGATAACGTTATTATTGCTATTAAATGAGCATGTTGCAAAATACGTTAAAATTCCACAAAGTTGACGCAGCAAAAATTATGCGTTCGAATTTGTTGAGTGCATAAGACTCGTCTTAAAAACTCAGCTTATGACTGAATTGCGAAAATTAGCAGGAACTCCATGGGCTAAATACCCAAGAGAAAAAAAATATTCCAGGATATAAGTGTTGTGGTCTTCGTACTCGACATGATATTTTCAACTTAATGACCAAGTTCAGCCAAAACCCTGAAAGTATCCAATAAATCATATTGATAAAGCGTGTCATCTTAATGATGTATGTAGGTTATAAAAGTAAAGATTGACAACAAAGACATATTGCAGATGTGAAATTAATTCATGCATGAAATTCTATAAATAGAAATTTTTCAGAGAATCCTTAGCTAATTGGTTAGTAAGACCAGCAATGAACGGTAAACTATCATTAGGGGCTGTTAATTGATCAACCTTTTGTTTATGATTATGGAATTGATTTGTTATAGTAGGAGGATAGGCTAAGCAGCGATTAATAAACTTTCTGATGCTGCAAATGTTGCACGTGTTGTGGCTGCTGATGGGTTAGCACGACAGGTAATATGGCAAATTTTTCTACCACCTCCTAAACGAATAGAGTACAAACAAATTTTTTTGTCAGTGTTTCAACTGAAATTCATTAGGCGGATATATTATTTTTACCATACGATACGTTTAAAATTGGATGTCAGTACGCATACAAATACGCATCGACTGACGTTGACATTGCACGTAGATATAAAGAAGTGGAAGCTGCTCTGTGTTTGATCGAATTTATCGTCGAGGATCTAGACCGTAAGGTTGTCTACGATGGTCACATCAACTACAGGTTGATCCTGGCAAGAAATGTCTTGGTTCAGTATTGTCGTTGGTGAAAAATAATTTCATCGTGATCAGCGGTTATTTGGACATCAATACGCGAAGTAACAAACTCAGAAAGATATCAGATCTCGCGAATGGGTTACAAGATTACCCAGTGTGATCGCTGCATTAAATAAGGACATTACCCATACAACTGTTACCAAACGCGTTAATTCACAAATACAACAATATGACTTTGCAAAACAAGCAGTATTAGGTAATATGATTTTAAGATATTTATGTGAACTTGAACGTGGTAAAAACAAGAGCGACTGATCCTATTTGGAGTGTATCTACACATAGAATTCCAGCGTAGTAAGATTCATTGGCAGACTTGCAATACACAAATTAGATTCAACTGCTCCTCAATGAGGATTTTTACGTGAACAATTACAAGTAATTCCTGAAGATACACAATTACCACCCTCTTCACTTATCTAGCGCCCCAACTTCGATTACACTCAAGACTGGTCAGCATCGCATTTTCACGTGTGTCACCAATACTACTAATAGTTCTATCTACGGGAATTTGTCTTGGATTATTATTTGAATACTGCCACAACATTATTGTGTCACAGCTCGCTCAATGGTTATTCTGCTGCTGTTTTAATGTCATGATAACTTCAGTGGCAAGATCAAAGTCGCCATTTTTATCACATTGTTTAGAGCTAACAATAATTTACTATATCGTTGCCAATGGCAGCAGCAGTTTGTTTACTATTTTCTGTAAAGTCTATGATAGCCCTTTGCAACTGAGATATTCCTCTGACTCAGACAATGCGAGATAATCTTAGTTTGACCATTCGATACGATAAACCACTGTAATCTATGTGATACATGGATCATCATTGCGTATCTTAACATGCACAGAGATTTGTCCATTTTGAGCGCATCCTCAAAATAAATAAAACATTATCATTTAATAAAAGATTTTGTTTCGTCGTTGATGATCCAGGCATATCAACATCAATATTATGTCATCGCATATCTGCTGGTCGATAATAATGTTTCAGACAATTCGGCAAACTTCTCTCATTGTAACTGAAATGATTTCTGCTGAAGTGTATCACGAACTATCTTTCTACTTGCGCATCTCAGATCATTTGGTCACCACCTATCCCAAAGTCTATTTATAGGAGTTTCTGAAATTATCTCGAACATTATTTCACACTTAATTTTTTTGGGTTGTAGTCGGATTAATTTGTTAAACTCATTTAATTCTGGATTAAGCGCTCTATGATGATAAGTTACCTGCTTATAATAATCTACAAACTATTTTAGCCATTCGTGCGGAGACAATCCAACAAATGGTGGTGGTTGACAATGATCTCCACTCATGACCACATCTGTATTGTGCAATAACCAATCGAGAAGTACTTGCAATATATCTTAATATATTTTAAGATACTGTGTATACTTGATTCCAAATAATGATTCTTGGAATATATTTCTCCTCCATTCGATCGAGAATCCATTCGTCTCCTTTTCATTGGAAAAAGCTATAATTAGTGCATGCTTTAACTCCTCGTTCGTTCATTTCTCTAGCGAGTCTCGGTGTACTGGTTAAAACTATCATATCAACTGCACTCTGCCGAAAGAATTCAATAATACCAGTAGTTTCAACATAATCTGCAATACCATTAAGATACACTGTCTAATGTCTAGACACGATACATTATACAGATGCATGCTGATGACAATTGTGATATTTGATAATTATTGTAATAAATGTCTTCGATTTCAACGTTGGTGGATTCAGAATAAAAATGTAATTATTCTTCTACTAAGATTGTTTGCGGTTATATTTTGTTCATTAGTTTTACCTGAATATTCCATTTGCTGTGGTAACCAAAATTCGGCTTCTTTCTGATATGACATGTTTGCTGCTTCACTTGTAACCAACGATAATACTTTTTTTTAAGTTCAGCATATATCGTAAAAATACTATTCGTACCCATGTCTATCCTGAAAAACGTTTTGCCAAACCAGACATAACATGTTGGTTGAAGACCTTTAGTAAACTCAAATGACAATACAAGCAAATCCAGTCAAGTCAAAACCCGTTAAAGGTATATTTATCGCAACTCTTGTCATTGCGTGTGTAGCATATCCAAATTACTTAAAATATCTATTACATTTACCCATTCCAGGAACACATCCTGATCACACCGTGCCATATTAACCAAGATAACGTATTCCACAATCCGTCGTGTCCATGTTCACAGCAGCTTGGCTGCATCTCTTCATGAAATTCAAATCGTGATGGCTTCCGTGAAGTTGTTTCTCTTGCAACGTGAGCAGCAACTGACGCAACAGTGAAACAATTATTCAGTAATTGTTAAATATTGTCAGTCTGCGCAAGATTGTTCATTTCTTTGTGCAAAGATTCTTACTAGGTTGTAAAAATTGATGATAGTTTTCATAAACGGAACTTGAAAACAACCACATGGATACAGGATTGCTTTTACGTATATCGTTAATACAATCAAATATATTTTCGAGGTAAAATTTAGTCTTGCTGAGCTTGATTTGATTCTTTAAGATTTGCATTACATACAAGATTGACTGCAATATTTGATGTTGTCTTTACAATTCCTAGTGATATATGACGACCTCCACCGTATGGATCATTGTTATGTTTGAGAAAACCAGGTGGGGCTGGTTTTCTCCATGAATCAACGATGTAATAATTAGTAATATAAACTGGTTTATTTAGTTTGTCGATAGTAGACATGGGGTTAACATTGGGCTTGTCTTTTTATGACTTTTTTGTGATGTCTAGTAAATGATTGTTATAGTGTTATCGGTTTATCAAACAACGGAATTTTAAAGTACAAAAAAATAAATGACGTCGTATGTAGTAGTTATATATAACTGAGTCTGCAAGTCTGAATATTTTCTTTTAATATAAAATGAATCCGTAGCGACTCTGAACTTGAGGTCAGGAAATCTGTTTATCGTCGATAATAAATGTATCATCGATAATAAATGTATCATCGATAATAAATGTATCGAATAATATGCGAGCATTGAGACTCTTAAATGTACACAACAATTGTACCCATTCTTGTTCCGTTAGACAAGTAAGTGTTTTTCCACTTGCACATATATTTCACTTCGTTCCATCAGCCATTATAACATCGATTTCAACATCGTCTATAATTAATCTTTATAGTGTCGTTTATGGTCAAATCGTGCAAAATGTGCAATTTGACCGATTATCCCCTTACGAAGATATTTTGAGGTTTTATTTTTTTCATCCATTTTACCTGAATATTCCTTTTGTTGTGGTGATCAGACTTCGGATTGTTTCCGATATTATATAATTGCTTCACTTGCAACCAACGATAATAATATTTTTAAGTCTGGCATATATCGTAATAATACTACTGTTACTCACGTCTTTTCTGACAAAATCTTTGCCAAACCAGACATAACATGATGGATGAATGATAGCAAATTCAAATGCCTCTATACAAGTGAATCCACTCAAGACAATAGCCGGTAAAGGTATATTTAACTCAATATTGCTCATCTTGTGTGTTGCAAACCCTAATCACTTAAAATGTCTATTACATTGACCCATTCCAAGAACACGTCCTGGATAACACGCTGCAATATTAAACGAGATAACGTCATTATTATTTTAAAAAAGTATTTCACAATCCGTCCTGTCCATATTCATCGCGGTTACAGTATACGCTCGCCTATTATATGACTTTTCAATACCTGTCAATATTCCTAGTTTGGAATTTTTACTCAAAATAGCAATTTTTTTTTTTTTTTTATGAAGGACAGGGCCATGTTTGACACGAATAATCAAAGAATTATTGTCTGTTTCAGCAAAAGCTTATTTTGATAATCTCTCAAACTCTTTCATTATTATAATTAAGGCGTTTGCTCAGATTATAAACAAAAAAATCATTTCAGTATTGTCAAGGGAAATAACTCTGTCGTGTTTACGTAATTCAGTCAGAGTTACCTCGCCGTTCATTTATAGTATTCGTTTATAAATAAATATAGGATTCAAATGGTGGTGGTGGTGGGGGGGGGGGGGTCGTCCTTAGATCTAAGATTATATGTACTCTATGACATTAGCAAGCTAGGAGTTGACATGCTGATCATGCTGCTTAATGTTTTAAAATTTTAATATTTATTTTATAATGAACTTTGAAAATGTAAATGTTATTGTTTCTGCAATTAAAATTGTAAAACCGACGGCATAAAAATATCTGATGAACGAAATCCTGAGAAAAGTATTTCTCATTTTGAATCATTACAATTCAATATATATAACCAATAATCAATATATATACGCGATCGTAAACATTAGATCAGAATTATCTCACTAATATAAAACAAAAACTTTGTCAATACACATGTAAGAGAACTTAAAAGATTATGTCAAACGAAAACGCCCTAAAGCAGAATAAACATATTACATCGATGAATACGGAAAGGAAAGTATCAGCTATAAACACATTTTTTAAAATTGAATTTGTTGAAGAAAATTAGCAGAAAAAATTAATTTTTACTTTATTTTTTTCACTATCACTATACACATCAATCGGATAATATTTGTTCGATCCGATCGAAATCAGTATAGGAATTCGCATGAATCAGAATCTGATCTCTATCACATCATAATAATTTGATCTCGCCTCATTTCTTTTAACTGTTCCTGTGTTTAAACAAATATTCATTGCCGTATTCATAAATAATTACGTTAATACTAAATTGTTCTGACCCGACTGAGGGCATTGTAAATACTAGTATGATGGTAATTGCAAGTACCGACTTGTTGTATATAAAAATTTATATTCAAATTTAATTCAAACAAGTGGCCGGTCTTGTCAGTTAGTTTGAAATGTAACATTGACAATAGCGGATTCTGACATTGTAGATTGTATGAATTGGTCGGTTTTTGTACTAACAAATACTCCGGAGGTACTTAAGGTGTAAACATATATATAATATATATATATATATATATATATATATATATATATATATATATATATATATATATATATATATATATATATATATATATATATATATATATATATATATATATATATCCTTTCTGGGCTTGAATGGATTCTTCAAAATTTTCCTGATATCTGCCATCAATTGCATCACACACAAGAATGACTGAAATAGTTGATGTTATCTTTACAATTCCCGGTGATACATAACGACCTTCACCGTATGAATCATTGTTATGTTTGAACATACCTGCAGGTGGGGATATTTCTCCATGAATCAACGATTTCTAAAAAGTATTCAATAATAAGACCATTAACTGATTTCTCTAGTTCGTCGATTTTAGATATTGGGTGTACAAAATTTGTCATGTCTTTTTCGGCTATTTTAAATGATTGTTTTAGTGTTATCGGTTCATCAAATAACGGAATATTAGACGGACCTTTAACACTAATATCTTCATCGCCACTAGCAAATACAGTTTCAACGATAATTTTATTAATAAACGGCACTACATATCTATACACAGTTCTACACTGATGTACACAGCTATTCACATTTCGCCCTACTTTAGATTGTCGTATTTTTTGTTTGCCAACGTTATTCAAACTCTGAATAATTATTTTCAAAGCCTTAATATAGATATAAGCACTTATGTTGATTACACCCTGACAATACAACAAACTGTATTCATTCACATGCAGTAATGTCATTTTTTTATATCTAGATCTGTTGAAGGCATGCGCCCCTACAGGTAATAAATGAACTCAACCATGTTTGTTTGTTTGTTTGTTTGATTAGGATTTTTAACGTAGCATTAACAATTTTTCAGTCATATCGCTACGATGTCTGCAGTGAGGCAGTTTATAGTGATGTCTAGCACTGAGACATCATGCCGCAGACATGTAGCATGATGTCTCACCCAGTCACATTATCCTGACACCAGGCCGACTAACACTAACCTCTTTATGCTGAGCGTCAAGCGAGGCAGCTGTTAGTACTATTTTTGTAAGTCTTTGGTATGACTCGGCCGGGGATCGAACCGACGACCTCCCGCTTCCGGGGCGGACGCTCTAACCACTAGGCCACCGGAGCGGTTCAACCATGTTTGAAAACGTGCCCACGAGAACCTGTCTAAGTTTATGCAAATAAATAGTTGCGTTTAATATAAAGGACTCGAAACAGATCAAGGTATTAGTTAATGAATTATTATCATCATCATCGTCGTCATCATCATCGTCGTCTTCATCATCATCATCATCATCATCATCATCATCATCATCATCATCATCATCATCATCATCATCGTCGTCGTCGTCGTCGTCGTCGTCATCATCGTCGTCTTCTTCGTCATCATCATCATCATCATCATCATTGTCATCATCATCATCATCATCCGCCTTTCTTTTCTTTTTTTCCTTTTTAATTCCTCTTGAATTAGAACTGTTGACGGAAGTTGTTATGGTTCCAATATTAGTAGCGCAAGTAATAATTGTTGTAGTTATAAACTCATGTTAGGATGCTGGTGGTTTAAGAAGAGGAATTGTAGTAGTGGTTGTGATGATCTCTATAATGTGCATTTCTGTCGACACCGTTGATAGATGTAGTAGCATTTACGAAGAGTAATACATTGACATCAGTTAATTACGGTCATACACTGACACAAATATATGAAATAGACGTTTGTTTAATTTCAGTTTACCCATTTGAAACATTCCGTTTTCACAATGAAGATGTAGTAGATTAATGACTGATTTAATGCTATATTAACTTGCATCTATTTTTAATGTGCAATTTTGTCCAAGATTAAAATAGGATGAAGATCTATGATCCCTAGTTTTCTTTTGCCAAGCTTGTTTTGTTAACCTGCAATTTTTTACTCAACTTAGCCTTAAATGTAATAAGAATTATTCCGGTTAACTATATGGCATCTATTCATGAATTGACTGATTCAAACAAGTGTACATTTAAACAAGTTGAACTTCAAGTACATATTTTTGTTTGCCAGAGTTATGGACTGGAAAAAAATGTATTACCTATTTCGCTTCATACGGTTATTATTTATAATCTTAACTGGGTTTTGTAACGCTCACATAAATAGTAAATATAATGAATGAATTACAATTAAGAAAAGTCAAACCGCAGGTGCTCCTTTAGATTAAACATTAATTGATCCCTTTGGGGGTACGTAGCTTCGTGTGCTACGAGACGAACCACTTGACATTAGTCACTGATTTTCTTTGAAGTATTTTAGATAGATATAACTAATGGTTCTCAAGCAAAATAAATTGACCAAACAACTCTGTAGTAGTTTCATTAAAAATTGTCGGCCATGGATTCTTTAACACATATGATAATAACAATGCGACTCGAAGAAATATATATTCCCTGGTATATGGTATTTAAAATAAGGTTTCCATTTACACAATATAGACTGATTGTCCTCTCCTATACTGTGCCTATAGTGCAATTATCGGGGCGAAAGAGAGAAATTAACTCCGTTACCTCGACATTTTAGATGTAAGTAACCATATAAATTTTACGTAAAAAGAAAGACGAATAAGTGGATGGAGTAACCTGTTTTTTCTTACTTTGTGCTAAAGATATATTTTTGAAAAGGTGGTAATATGATCAATTTCTGCCTCAACGCCACAAATGTCTTGTGATTCATTCCATCCTTTCTTTTACCAAAATTGTCATTGGTGTTATAGAATTTTCAGATGCGGTATTCTATTACAGAACGATGTTCTGTACATAAGCGAGAATTGCGAAATATGGTAACATGTTTATTGTTATCTCTCGGTTTTGAAGAATTCGTGACATGGTGTCAAGAGAATTCTGCCTAATTTGTATGTTTTAAAAGTCTGTGCTAATTCGACTAAACGACACAGAAGAGAGTGGGGTAAAGTCTTTGAAAAGAAAATATCAAAGTTTTTTAACACAACCTCGTATAAAGGTTAGTACTACTCATTGAATGCTCAAAACTGCTCGAAACGTCGGCGTCCAGCACGGAATCCAAGGGTTGCGGGCTCGATACCAGCCCAGCCCAGCTAACGTTGGCTGCCTTAGTGTCTCTTCAGGTCACGTGGCTCCCATTTCCTCCACCTTTTATAGTTAAAACTGTCTTAAAAGAACCAATAAAATCAATAACAAATACAAATTAAATGGACATTGCTTTTATAATCTCCATTAAAAAGATGCTTCATAACCAATGGCCAAATATGAGAAGAAAAAAATCAAAGAAACGATATGCGATGTTATAGGACGCTCAAAATGTAGACTGTGTCAATGCACTGATTATGACGACAAATAATATTTACATCATTTAAAGTTAAAAGGGTGAACTGATCAATCGTTTAATGATAAACCAGGGCTAGTGTGCTGTCATATATATATTGTAGTGAAGCCAGATATATTGACACAAGTGAGAATGTACACATGTATCTCGCATTTATGTCTTCCAGTGTGTGCGTGTGTGTGTATGTGTGTGTATGTGTGTGTGCATGCGTTAGTATGTAGTATTGCAGAATGAAATCAATATATATATTTATATATATATATATATATATATATATATATATATATATATATATATATATATATATATATATATATATATATATATATATATATATATATATATATGATTATGACATCTAGTTGCTTCCTTCCAGTGGATTCATTTTTTAGATAGTGAAAATTCGATTCTCATACGTTGACGATCAAAACATAAGCTTAATAGTAGTATGATAGTAGGCGGTTTAGATTTTGACTGATCGGATAGGTCTACACCTTCTGTACTCAATGAATTTACAACCGTTACCCCTCATCGTCCCTTGCGAGTATATGCAGTATAGGTGGAGCAAAATTGGCTTGCTAAACACTATGTTGCTGCTTTTTAATTTAATTATAATTAAGTTGTTTTTTAAAATCTTGTTACTACATCATTTAGCTTTGAATACGATTTTGTGAGGCATAGTCAGGTCGGTAAGTTAATATTGCTTGTGACTGTAGTACATGCGTCTGAGCGGCCAAAAGTCTAATATATGAATATGTATATTTATGAGCACTATAAAATACTCTACTCATACTAGTTTCGTTTGTAGCTTTATTTATACTGACCATTGAATTCGACAACAAAAACACACACAGCTAATCTCATCGAGTAAAAGAAACATCTTGTAGGCGTATATTGCTGCATCACGGCAAGTTTATCACCGTTTGACACCAATCAGTTGATATTCCCTTACAGTCTTACCACTTTTGCGTATGGATACCACACGTATGTGAATCAACTTACGCTTGATACGCTACCGCATTAAAACTAGACCAAGTAGTAGTTCTGCATCCCAGCAAACCACTTTCAATATGTATCGCACACATTCTCTACTCGGTGCACATAATCAAACAGACATTGCTGCTCGTTTGTTAGCAGGCGCCAAATCGTAATGTGTTGGCTGTCAACTGAAAATCAGTTTGATCAGAAAATGCAAATACAGCGATGTACCCAGACACTGCCCGCCGTTTAACTCGACGTGTGCATACAGACATCAAGATAAATATTTCCCGAGTAAGTCTAGTACAGGTGCCTATGAAAATGATTCATGTATAACGGCGACAGTCTTATGACGAATCGTCTCTGCAGGTTTGAACTCAGTTGGACTTGATATTTCAATATTCAACGCGAGATTGCTTGGGAGTCATATCACTATGAATCGGTGACAGAGACATCATTAACCATTCTGAATAATGCCTAAATAATCATTCCAAAAGTATGCGGTTGAATAATTACGCAACGGTTTAATTGGGATGTTGAATGCAAACAAGCGCCATGTGTTTTGTTAACAACAAACATCAACATCCAAGAAATTCTTTACCCGGGTCCACTTACAAAAGCAGCAGTTATGTAGGTGATCAACGTGGATAATTACGTCGAAGAGCATACGAGCATATGCGACACATATTGAATCTGGGTCAATGGTTCTGCACGAGGTTTCATGATCCAATGCAAACATTATGATGACATGACTGTATTATGCAACAATTACCATTTAGTAAAGCATCGCTAAATGACAAAAAATGAAAGAGTTACAAATGGTTTGCTTTTACCGTCATTGATATCTCAGCACATGCAAATTTCACACAACCCAGGCATGGTGATATGTTTCAAAACTCATCGCGTTAATCATTGGTCATGCTGGATCCAGAAAAAATCATTTGTTGAGTTTATTCGTGAGATGGTTAATATGGGATCGCCTATATTTGATTGCACCGTCAGCGTAGAATCAACCGTGGTATGATGTACTCAGAGATTACCAGAAGCGCTCCATTTGTCGATGAAAAACCAAGGTTCTACAGTCAATTTAGTTTCCATCGTGAAGCTGCTATCACTGACGACCTTTTTCCGTTTGAAAATAATATTATCGTGTACCTTGAATGATGCTTGAACAGGAAAATATCCTCGCGAACTTATTATTCCGAAGTCGACATAAAAAAGAAGTGATTTATGACGCACAGAGATACCCAGTGTCTAAATAAATCTAGGGCAAATGAAACATGTTGATGAATTTTCATGGCATTGACACGCATAGCTGCCCGCGAACATCTGAAACTATCCGTAAGGTCAAAGCAGGCCGCAAACTTGTCAAACATATATTGCTGTCGCAATAAACTGCACGGAGAGAACTTACAGAGTTCTTGGAAGAAACATTTGCACCGCCGATCAAACGTAGTTGCAAAACGGCGTGACAAGTGAAGACAGATATCATGATGGAAATTAAAGATAAACGGGGTCATATTGTCCGGACAACCGTAGCCATGGGACAATTGCCGGAGTAGATTAAGGGGCTGCAAGAGGTCTTAGATACAACCAGGGCAGGGATAAGAAAATGCCATATGTCACTCGACGAAGACGTTAGAAAGATTACTGAGAATTTTCCACAAAACCATTTCCTGTTCACGAGCCAATGGTGAAAGCCATGAAAAATTATTAGACAAAATCGATAATGTATAAAGGACGGCAAAATTAAACGATACTCCCGATGTCACATGGGATGTAGACGCACTTGCGATGGTACCAAAGATTTTCAGTATTATTCGTATTTAGCAAGAGACTTCCGATCACAAAAAGGAAATCCAAGTACAGAACACGTCTTTTTATTTTCTTGCACATTAGGACTTCTTCGATACAAACTGGTACAGGAAAAACAAAACACCTTCATTTGTCTAATACCCGTGTTGGATCTGTTGTCAATGGCATCACGTTTGACAATCCATGTTATTCAGTCAATGCAACGGTAATGGAAAAGATAGTATCGACAATGTTGACATTGTAACGACAATTATCGGATTCGCTAGATACAGCGGCGATTACGTGAGGAAGATGGCTTGTCTATGACGTTTAATAAGATTAACAGGTTCATGCCGACCATAATCCGTAGAGCCAGCATCAACTTATTTGGGCTGTTTCCATGGACTCACAACCTTCTTGTATGACAACCAGTCATGGTGCTGGCAGTGCCCTTATATAAAGCACACACCCGAAGTTAGACATTGACTTTGCGATTCGTTGATTACAACTTGATGTAGCTTTATTGCTTTTGTGCGCAATTCTCCTCGGTCACATATTTGGGTTTTTCAGAAGTATTCGGAAGGTTATTTTTGGAACCAAACACAGTCACGTTAACTGGTAAAATCATCTCCAATGATGCAACAAGCCAAGACTTTAACGTCTCTGTGGGTGGATCTAATGCTGCTGTCAACATTAACATTGTTGATGCCTTCACTAATCCCTCCACTGGTCACAATCACGTTTGTTGCCATTTATGAGATCTGAAACCATTTAACGGTATCATTTAACGCGGTCATCATAGACTACTTTAAGCCAGGCCTCACAATTAAAAGACAGTTAACATGGCAAATGAGTACCAAACATGGCACCAGCTCACTGTAACACGTGTTTGTGACTTCTCAAGATGGCAGTTTCTAGTTCTAACCAGACTCAAAGTACTATATTATCTAAAAGGTTGGGAATGTCGGAAGTTTTTTTTTTTTTTTTTTTTTTTGGGGGGGGGGGTCAAATGGTCACGCGATACACGCAGAGAAAAGTGTGCTTAGCTTCGCAGAAAATCAGGTCCTACGTGTATATCACAAGCTTTAATCGTACTTAAACCGGCATTCAAAATAGTGACACAGATCTGCATGTCAGTTGAATATGCAATAATGTGGCCCTCTTCTATATGTTTCTGCTGATGCACAAGTATCTTATTGCAGCCAAACTAAAATGACACTTAAGAGGTGGTAAAAATGTAACAGACCGATAGAGAATTTCCATTACTCTCTGCTATTTCAGCATATCGTCTGCAGTTCGCACAGTTACAAAAAAGCATGAATTATGAACAGAACTGCATCCGGGACGACTTCGAAAAACGAGAACGGAGACCGCTGAGCTACTAGAGAAAAGGAACATGTCTCACACTGCCCGTGATGTCGTACATAATACCCTAACGCAGAGGTTTTCAACTACTGGTACGACTTGATAAGTGACTCGCGTCCATTATCCAATCTTGATTTACTCACTATGGCAGTGTTAGTCAAGCATTTCAGAGGCTTCAGTATGAGGGATGAACTTGCATCGACGATCACACGTACAAGAGAAACCGTTTTCGCTATCCTGTACTTGATAATAGGACCTGAAATTCATGTTTTATAGGCGGTAACGCCTCGACATCTATTACTAGTATATTTTGATTCGTACAGGCTTGCACAGCCACTAGAAGTTGTTGATTATTTACTATATGGCTCTGGGTAACGAACATTCCGTGCAAGGATTTGCCTCATCAGCCACCTGCGCACGCACAAAACAGAACCAGCCCCATCGAACCTTCGGATGAATAGAGTGGGCCTCGTCGAATCGATGGACGAACAACTCACGGCTCTGCAACAGGGCAAGCAATTCGCGTATCTCTATTTTATTCGACTTTGCTGTTCCAAACTCGGCTGGATAGAACAATGTGAGGACATCATTGTTGTTTCGTGTCCGTGAGTATTGAACGACACCACAGACTTTCCTTGCTTTGCTGTCACTCACAAAGTAAGTTTAGTTGTATATGACATAATTATTACGATTAACAACTCTACTCAACCCGACACAATTATGATGTGTATATAAGCGTGTTTGCCGCCAAAGATCAAACTAGTAATTTTCAAACGTCTAACGTGGACATTCAATACGTTGTTTTAAGCTCCGTCGCTACAGAAAATCCCCCAAACACCCACATAAACACAACAAAAGCACCTCCGCCCCGAAACCAGCAACAGTACGAAAGTAATGAAGTGTGGGAATCGGAGACGCTGATATGTCAGTTGTCTCGATGAAATACGAAATCAAACGTTAAAAACATCTGGCCAGGCAATAAGTGGAGACCTCATTATGAACATTAATCGCATTCATTTTGATTACAATACACGAATGTAAACATCGCTGAAATGTCGTCACCACCACGCGTAGTATCTTCATGGAGTCAAATTCAAGGAATAATAACCAAAGGAGAGAAAACTATTAACTTATTAATCTATCAAATGGTCGACTTGTTTTCCATTCTGTTATAGTTTTGAGATACGTTAAGCTCACATCTAGAGATGGAAAATAATTAGTTCATGGTCATGTCATGTACCAGGCTGCTGACATCATCGCTAGGCATGAAAAGTTGACAACAAACGGAGATTGTTATTACAACGATGAGATTGTTATTAAACATTGAGGTTGTTATTACAACGATGAGGTTGTTATTACAACGATGAGATTGTTATTACAACGATGAGGTGGATTTGTCCGACAAATATACCCTTGCTCCAGTTCACTTTGATTATGTTGTACCAACGTTGATTCATACAAATATAGAAAAATCTCATCAATGATATAATCAGCCATGACTTTATTATCGTAATGCCAGGCCACAAGAGCGCACAATAGCGTAAAATTTAAATATCGACCGAACATATTTTGTATGATTGTTCGACAGTTGCACCAGTAAAAAGCGTAATTGGTTAGAAATGCGTGCACGTGTTATCCCTGAAGAACGCCAGCCTGTCGAGCCGCATAGATAGGGATTTGATATTTTAGCGACGTTGGAGCGTAGTACTTGTATTTCCCCAAAAATATTAACCGCTAAACATAATTTTGTTAACCGAAATCTGCTACGCAACCTTTTCCACGCTATCGTTAGAATTATTTCTTACTGCCCCTTACCGCATAATCTCGTGTGCAACGAAAACGAAACTTCCTTTCATGACGTTACTTAAATTTGCTAGTATTGTCATATATTAAATTTCGAGGAATATAATAATAATGGTCTGCTTTAAATAAATATATTGATAGGTCTGATCCGGTAATGTTGTACCAATATCACATTTTGACATATATCCCTAGATTTCATACGACAATTCACATTCAAGTTGTACTTTCTACGAATACTTAGTTTACAAAGATGAGAACGTATTGGCATCGTTACCATTATATTCACTTCAGTATCGCGAAAGAGAAGGATGATTTGTTTTGTTTAAATGTTAGATAAAAAATATGTACTCCCGCACCGTTTAAAATCCTCAGAAATATCAAATATGCCTAGACAAGGTTTCTGTTCTCTTAATAAAACTCTAGAAACCATAAAAAAGTTTCTTCATTATATCCGATCATGGTACTATTTGCCGAAGAACCAATTACACGAGAAAGAGGAGACATGCCAAGTTCCAGAAGATTCACATTGTTCTGGTTTGATTTATGCATTGTATAATCAGCAGGACTTATGGGCGTGTCAAAATGTAAACATTACAGAGGCTTAGCTAACAGTCAATGCAAAGGTTCTATCCACTGTGATACAATCTGCGTCTATTGGGGTTCGACCAATGTGAGTATGTGAGAAAGCTATCATTAGCTTTCCGTCTTTCGGTATTTCTATCCTTGTTTTTTTCCGGATTCTTACTTAACCATTATACTGTCCACCATGCATAGCCTATCTTGTGCAGAAAATGGCCTCAAACCCTGCAACAACAACAACAACATCAACAACAACAATTGTATCTATTCACTTACGAAAAAAGAAACACGGTTTCTTTCGTAAGTGAATAGATTCAATTGTTGTCAGTGGTTGATGTACGGTATATGTATGCAGAAATACTGTGTTCGCTTTCCAGGTCGGACCAGATTGAATGCTGTGCAGCTTTGTGTCCTATTTTTTACATCTTTCTTTCATTGCTGCATAAAACTAACCGAAGCGATAGCAATACACTTTTCCCCTCTATTATTGTGCATCTCTGATATACACCAGTATACTTTTGTATCCTTCATAATTCTAATACGCTGACTTCGCAGACATATTATGTTACAATCTTGAAAATGTTTTTAAGGCTCTTCTTTTCCTAGTAGTCTGATGGCAAGAGTTGGTCTTTCTACTCACGAATGAAAGCTAAGAAATGGTTCACAACTTTAATTACCGTTGCATGTCTCTGCAGAAAAGATCTGTGTCTGATAATACAATTCTACCTAAAAAGACATTTCCACTATGCATGCCTGGGACCAATTACATTTATTGATTCTGAAGGTTGATTTGCCTTTAACGAAAACGATATGAATTAACGATAAACTTTGATGTACAATTGATTTTTCCTTTAATGAGTGGTCTTGAGAATATGACTCTCTAGACGGTTAACAACACCCTCGACAATATCTTTCTCTTTCAGCTTGAAACTGGACCATAGTATTTAATTTCCGACATCTTCTTTAGCGTAGGGTCGTCCAATGATCCACTTAATTGCTATATCAGCACCTGCTCTATATAACTCACTGTGAATAGTTAATGCTCCGCTACCGGACTGGATGGAGCCGGAAAAAATGATTTAGTCTAATCCCGTGAAACATCGGGAAATACTACGAAGAGCAGTGAGAAAGATGTTCCAATTTAGACATTTTAAGTAACTTTTAATACCGATTCAATGCAGATGAAAATAGTGGAAATAGCATTGTAATATCCAACAAGTCACGTAACGAGCTGTCTTATTGCTTAATTGATTTCGGCTGGCCTTGGCGCACAATAGAACCCAGGACTTCGGTGTGGAATCCGACTCTATACCGGCTGACATTATTCACTACCGGCAATACAATGATACAAATATAAACTGACCACCATACAACAATATGGATAAGTCAAGTATACTTTTGTCGAAATTTCAGTTTAAACATTCGAAATATTCAGTTTTCACAACGAAGATCGCAGAAAATTAAGGCACTCTTCAACTCTACAATAGTGTGTTTCCTTTACAAATCTACAATTGTAGAGAAAAATACATTCGGAGAACATTTATGCCGTCACTAATCTTTCACTCGCCGGTCATTTTATTGAACTCTATTCGCGTAAACTATATTTTATGGATTGATTCAAACAAAGTTCCATTTATAGAAAGTCTGACTTTGGTTGCAAGCAATCTTTTAGTGGAGTGAAAAACATATTAACTGAATGGCTTCAGGAAGTTTTGTTTTTTTGTTTTTTTATGGTTTAACGCCATTTTTCAGCACAATATATAGGCTATACATGGCGGCCAGTATTAGTGGTGGAGGAAGAAACCGGAAAAACCCCGGAAAGAACCACCGACCCACGAGAAGCTACTGACAAGCTTTCTCACTTGACTACATTAGCCGAATCTTAGACTCGAACCCACGCAGACAGAGGTGAGATGGCAGTGGTCCGTAACGGACAGCGCTTTAGACCACTCGGCCACTCGGGGCCCCGCTTCAGGAAGTAATAATTCATACTCGTTTTGGGGCTTCTTAAAGCTCACATAGATATCAAAAATACTGAAACATATGATGGAGTCGCTATTAGGAAAATTCTGACTATCGAAGTTTTCTAATTATGAATTGAACCAGTCTATTTTTGTTGACGTACGGTAGCTTAGCGTGCTGTCTAGTGAACCTGTTGGCCTTAATTACTAATTTTCTTTATAATACCTGAGACAGGTGAATTTAATTGTTCTCAAGCAGAAGAAATTACAGAACAACGTAGTTGTAGATTCATTGAATATTTTAGGCAAGAGTTCTTTAATACAGTTTTAAGGCATATGCAACTAAAAATAATATACTTTATATTACACGATATTTTGAATAACGTGTACGCATAAACAATTTGGAGCTCCCATATTGTGTCTCCAGTGCAAATGTCGGCCAGGCGTAAGTCACGACAATACTTTTTGTGAAGGGAAGACGAATAAGTGGAAGGAGTAACAATTACTTCCTTACATTTTCAAGAAATTTGATTCTAACGGTGGTAATGTGAAGATTTTCTGCATTATGGTCACGAGTGTATTGTGATTCACCCAGTCGTTTGTTACTCGCGTGCCGTATGGACAATGCGCGTTGTAATGCCATTGTTTATCTTTACTTGTCGAAATTTGTCTACAGTGTTCTTTTTTTCTCAATGATGACAATTTTTAAAAAGAAAGGGTTATCGGCGGTAATCAAACACGTGATAGACTCTATTTAAGACTGAATTTTAATTGCTGGTACTCAGATATTAATCAACACGTGACAGACTGTATTGAAGAGAATACAAATTTCGCTTACATGGGAATACATATGTATGCTTATGTTTCACTACATCCTTCAACAGACGAAGAAGCGAAATTTCACCGTAATAAAGGTAATTTGTGTATTGGATTTTTGTATCTATTCAAAGGGATAAGTGCCAAGGTGAGTATTATGTTTAACTTTTTTTGTAATCAGACAAAAGCCGCTTAAATCGGCACAAGATTATGGAGGTGGATTGCAAAGGGCGTGTACACCTGAATCCCGTAGTCATTTGGCCCCAGCGTTGCTGTATGTAGATAAAGTCACGTGTGTTTAAATAAAACATATATAGGTCTAAACCGTCTAATACTTAACATAATATAGCTGTAAGTTTACACCAATAAATACAGTATAAAGACTGCTTTCAATGTGTATTGGTATGTCTATAAGAATCCCCGTCTCACTTTAAGTGTCCAGGCCCCTAAATCTGGCCTTGGTTTTTATAGTCTTAACAGGATCACACCAGTAAGCATCAGTATTCTCTGTCTGTCTGTCTGTCTCTCTCTCTCTCGCTATATATATATATATATATATATATATATATATATATATATATATATATATATATATATATATATATATATATATATATATATATATATATATATATATATATATATATATATATATATATATATATATATATATATATATATATATATATATATATATATATATATATATATATGCCAAGTGCTTGAACGCACAAGCTGCATCATGGTCTAGAGATTAGTACATCCCTTTGTAGTCCACGCTGTTAACAATCCTTTTCCTTTTGGAGATGTATTTTGTAGAATGTTTCAACGTAGTTCGATCCCATATTCAAGGGTTTTAACAATGGCAAAATCATGTCGTGTTTAAAAGGAACAGTTTTGTTTCTTTTAAGAGAAGAAAACTTCAAAGGTGGCTTGGAACAATAAGGTATAATTTTTAAAATTAATTTAAATAAACGTTAGATGACAAAATCAATTATTTATAACAAAACTAAATTTTAAAAAAGTCTTAAGAAGTGACGTCAGTAGGGGTGCGGACGGCACCGGGTGACACCATCAGAGAGGATGACACCAAAATGACTGGCTATACAATTTTTGAATTTTTGTGCAGGAAAGATGTCGATGGGGTTGACTCCATGAATTACCGCCATGACTGCCTATACAATAAATATTTTTGTGCGGGAAGGAGGTCGATGGTCGACAATTTTAAATGTGATCGCATCTAGCTTGTTCTTAAACACGTTCACTGTTAATACAACAAAAAAAACTTAAAGATGTTCCAGAAAAATAAATCAACAGGTGCTTGAAATACCAATAATACTTGAAGAAGGAGAAAGGCTATCTGTATTTATTTTTTGTGTTCTGTGTTGGCTTTTTTGATGTTTATGTCTGTATTTTGTACCTGACCTTGTCTATAAGGAAGTTAGTGGTGTACCTGACCAATAATATTTACTTTGTAAGCAATTTACTACATAACTAATATTTTTTCTAAGATCATAGATTAAATATTCAGATCATTATTTGAACATGTTTATTTCAATCTGAAACTCGGGAGTCATTTTTCAAGCTGTAAATTACTACACTTGTTGACAGCTTTAAATGTTTTATTAAAGACCTAAATTCTGGTTCTTTTTTTTGTGTCATAATTTTTCTTTATGTCAATGTCATTTACTTGAAAAAGTATTCATTCTTGCCTTACCATCCTAAAGGAGACTCGGTTATATGGTTGCGTTAAATTTCTCTTTTTGGATGATATATTTATTCAAAATAGTATTCACTGGAATTACAAAGTGCTCAAAAATATTCTTGGAATGACATATTAATTTGGAATTAGAATAAATTTTGACAAGACTTTTGGGATTGCATTATTGTAATACATCAAACGACTGATACATTAACACAATCGAGACTACAGGCACATCGACACATTCAGTACCTAAACTGTTTTGGAATACCACTGGAATTAAATTGGAACTTCATACTTTTGGACTGCGTTAGATCTTTTTGGACTATTGCGAATTTAATTAAAGATACTATAAGTTTGTGTTTTTTTTAAAAAATTTTGCTTTATATAATAGGAAGTATTAAACTTGCTGGTTTTCTGTTACCTAGTTTAAGACCACGGCGTCGTAACAAAGAAACAAATTAAAAGAAAGAAACTAAAATCGTTGAAGAAACTCACCTTGTAAAAAGTATAACAAAAGGGGAAGGCACGGTTGAGCAAATTCTCAATGTCTGGATAGTGATGTTTATTAAGTTACATACAGTTATGATGTTTTTCGTGTTTTTATGGTTTAACGCCATTTTTCAGCACAATATATAAGCTATACATGGCGGCCAGTATTAGTGGTGGAGGAAGAAACCGGAAAAACCCCGGAAAGAACCACCGACCCACGAGAAGCTACTGGCAAGCTTTCTCACTTGACTACATTAGCCGAATCTTAGACTCGAACCCACGCAGACAGAGGTGAGATGGCAGTGGTCCGTAACGGACAGCGCTTTAGACCACTCGGCCACTCGGGGCCCCGCTTCAGGAAGTAATAATTCATACTCGTTTTGGGGCTTCTTAAAGCTCACATAGATATCAAAAATACTGAAACATATGATGGAGTCGCTATTAGGAAAATTCTGACTATCGAAGTTTTCTAATTATGAATTGAACCAGTCTATTTTTGTTGACGTACGGTAGCTTAGCGTGCTGTCTAGTGAACCTGTTAGCCTTAATTACTGATTTTCTATATAATACCTGAGACAGGTGCATTTAATTGTTCTCAAGCAGAAGAAATTACAGAACAACGTAGTTGTAGATTCATTAAATATTTTAGGCAAGAGTTCTTTAATACAGTTTTAAGGCATATGCAACTAAAAATAATATACTTTATATTACACGATATTTTGAATAACGTGTACGCACAAACAATTTGGAGCTCCCATATTGTGTCTCCAGTGCAAATGTCGGCCAGGTGTAAGTCACGACAATACTTTTTGTGAAGGGAAGACGAATAAGTGGAAGGAGTAACAATTACTTCCTTACATTTTCAAGAAATTTGATTCTAACGGTGGTAATGTGAAAACTTTCTGCATTATGGTCACGAGTGTATTGTGATTCACCCAGTCGTTTGTTACTCGCGTGCCGTATGGACGATGCGCGTTGTAATGCCATTGTTTATCTTCACTTGTCGAAATTTGTCTACAGTGTTCTTTTTTTCTCAATGATGACAATTTTTAAAAAGAAAGGGTTATCGGCGGTAATCAAACACGTGATAGACTCTATTTAAGACTGAATTTTAATTGCTGGTACTCAGATATTAATCAACTGTATCGAAGGCAAGGTGAAGTTCATATGCGGTACTCATGACAGACTGTATCGAAGGCAAGGTGAAGTTCATATGCAGTACTTATACACGTGACAGACTGTATTGAAGAGAATACAAATTTCGCTTACATGGGAATACATATGTATGCTTATGTTTCACTACATCCTTCAACAGACGAAGAAGCGAAATTTCACCGTAATAAAGGTAATTTGTGTATTGGATTTTTGTATCTATTCAAAGGGATAAGTGCCAAGGTGAGTATTATGTTTAACTTTTTTTGTAATCAGACAAAAGCCGCTTAAATCGGCACAAGATTATGGAGGTGGATTGCAAAGGGCGTGTACACCTGAATCCCGTAGTCATTTGGCCCCAGCGTTGCTGTATGTAGATAAAGTCACGTGTGTTTAAATAAAACATATATAGGTCTAAACCGTCTAATACTTAACATAATATAGCTGTAAGTTTACACCAATAAATACAGTATAAAGACTGCTTTCAATGTGTATTGGTATGTCTATAAGAATCCCCGTCTCACTTTAAGTGTCCAGGCCCCTAAATCTGGCCTTGGTTTTTATAGTCTTAACAGGATCACACCAGTAAGCATCAGTATTCTCTGTCTGTCTGTCTGTCTGTCTCTCTCTCGCTATATATATATATATATATATATATATATATATATATATATATATATATATATATATATATATATATATTGCCAAGTGCTTGAACGCACAAGCTGCATCATGGTCTAGAGATTAGTACATCCCTTTGTAGTCCACGCTGTTAACAATCCTTTTCCTTTTGGAGATGTATTTTGTAGAATGTTTCAACGTAGTTCGATCCCATATTCAAGGGTTTTAACAATGGCAAAATCATGTCGTGTTTAAAAGGAACAGTTTTGTTTCTTTTAAGAGAAGAAAACTTCAAAGGTGGCTTGGAACAATAAGGTATAATTTTTAAAATTAATTTAAATAAACGTTAGATGACAAAATCAATTATTTATAACAAAACTAAATTTTAAAAAAGTCTTAAGAAGTGACGTCAGTAGGGGTGCGGACGGCACCGGGTGACACCATCAGAGAGGATGACACCAAAATGACTGGCTATACAATTTTTGAATTTTTGTGCAGGAAAGATGTCGATGGGGTTGACTCCATGAATTACCGCCATGACTGCCTATACAATAAATATTTTTGTGCGGGAAGGAGGTCGATGGTCGACAATTTTAAATGTGATCGCATCTAGCTTGTTCTTAAACACGTTCACTGTTAATACAACAAAAAAAACTTAAAGATGTTCCAGAAAAATAAATCAACAGGTGCTTGAAATACCAATAATACTTGAAGAAGGAGAAAGGCTATCTGTATTTATTTTTTGTGTTCTGTGTTGGCTTTTTTGATGTTTATGTCTGTATTTTGTACCTGACCTTGTCTATAAGGAAGTTAGTGGTGTACCTGACCAATAATATTTACTTTGTAAGCAATTTACTACATAACTAATATTTTTTCTAGAATCATAGATTAAATATTCAGATCATTATTTGAACATGTTTATTTCAATCTGAAACTCGGGAGTCATTTTTCAAGCTGTAAATTACTACACTTGTTGACAGCTTTAAATGTTTTATTAAAAACCTAAATTCTGGTTCTTTTTTTTGTGTCATAATTTTTCTTTATGTCAATGTCATTTACTTGAAAAAGTATTCATTCTTGCCTTACCATCCTAAAGGAGACTCGGTTATATGGTTGCGTTAAATTTCTCTTTTTGGATGATATATTTATTCAAAATAGTATTCACTGGAATTACAAAGTGCTCAAAAATATTCTTGGAATGACATATTAATTTGGAATTAGAATAAATTTTGACAAGACTTTTGGGATTGCATTATTGTAATACATCAAACGACTGATACATTAACACAATCGAGACTACAGGCACATCGACACATTCAGTACCTAAACTGTTTTGGAATACCACTGGAATTAAATTGGAACTTCATACTTTTGGACTGCGTTAGATCTTTTTGGACTATTGCGAATTTAATTAAAGATACTATAAGTTTGTGTTTTTTTTTTTTAAATTTTGCTTTATATAATAGGAAGTATTAAACTTGCTGGTTTTCTGTTACCTAGTTTAAGACCACGGCGTCGTAACAAAGAAACAAATTAAAAGAAAGAAACTAAAATCGTTGAAGAAACTCACCTTGTAAAAAGTATAACAAAAGGGGAAGGCACGGTTGAGCAAATTCTCAATGTCTGGATAGTGATGTTTATTAAGTTACATACAGTTATGATGTTTTTCGTGTTTTTATGGTTTAACGCCATTTTTCAGCACAATATAGGCTATACATGGTGGCTAGTATTAGTGGTGGAGGAAGAACTCGGAAAACCCCCGGAAAGAACCATCGACCCACGAGAAGCTACTGGCAAGCTTTCTCACATAACTACATTAGCCGAATCTTAGACTCGAACTCACGCAGACAGAGATGAGATGGCAGTGATCCGTAAAGGACAGCGCATTAGACCACTAGGTCACTCAGGGCCCCTTTACAGTTATGATCAAATGCCTTTATCTAGAAATGAATAGTGTGGTACAGGACTAGATGTCCAACTTGCAAAATAAGCAACACATTTTAATGATTTTAAGCTTAAAGGTACGTTTTTGTCTTCATTACCCAGATTTACTTTTTTTAAAATATGAACTTTACGTATATTAAATCATACTTAATTATTTTTGCTAATTTTATTTCATTTGTAAAACATGCTGATATTGATAGATAATATATTGTTGCGAGTCTATAAAATAAGTTACAGAAAAGAGTGAAAGACAACAAGCTTTGTAAATTTCAATAAATAATTTATATCCTTTGAGCATTGCAAAAAGTATATTTTCTTTGAATCTGTTACTTCAGTCAGGATAATTCAGTTTTCGTTATCTGACAATGGTTATAATTTGTTTGGGTTTTTTTTCCAATGAAAATTAAGTGGTCAATTCTTTATAGAACTTGATTGTATATCAGGATCAGGATCTAATAGTTACAACGGACGGGTGACTGGTAACAAAGAGTCTCTTCCGCACGTCAATATTTTAAGACGGTCTTTGTTTGAAATTGATTGATATTATGCGTTTAAAGTGATTCGTCCCGAGGGCTCTTATCACTGTTTTATCCGTCAAAAGACGGTTATTTACTTTATCCTGAGGGTGGGAATGGAGCCGCCACCCTGCAGGCATTTATGTGTTCATGGAACACTATTTACTTGGGCCGTCACATCGGAGTAGCTATTGAGCTACTACTGTGTGATTGTAGGGCCACATACAATATGAGTGGGAATAGTTCCAGCACACACTCATATTAATTCATACTGTTTCTGGTTGGTTGTTCAGGACGTGTTAAGCACGTGTAGTTGCTGCGGCAGGTTTTTGTGGGCGAGGCGAAGTGCCTGGCAAGGGCAGCTTCTTTGGACGTATCCTATCCCTATTTATATACTCTGTGCTGCTTTTGAGTGTACAACGTTTATGCAACAGTGTTTTATAATGTTGGGTGTTCGATGTGTATATTGGTGTAGTAGTTTGGTATGTGCAACCTTGTGTTGCTGGGCCTGATGATCTGGGCTTTGATCACCTAATATATACTATTTGGGGTTCTAAGTAAACCATATTTCTTAGGTAATTTAGTTAGTTTTGCAGCCTTGTGCTGCTGGCCCTGATAGTCTTGGGTTTTTGACTACCTTATAAGTTCTAATTTTGCGGGACCTAAATTATGTTCTTCCCTATTTTTATTTGATGTGCGACCTTGTGTCGCTGGACCTGATAGTCTTTGGATTTTTAGACTACCTTATATGTTCTTGATTTGGGGTCTCTATCATATTTCTTTACCTGGTTAAGTTGCTCCGTTCTCGGTGCAGCTGTAGGTTCTAATTAAGCTTTTGATGTGGTTGATACTTATGTTTTTAACACTGTGCACTTGGTTGTACTCCTAATGAGAAGGTATCTAGGGAAAGTGTCTAAAGAGGAAAGAAGAGAAAGTATAGTGTTGTCCTACATCCTTACTGCCTATGATGTTTGTATTTTTACTTCATCTTATCCTTTTTTTAGGTGGGATTTATTTGGTGATTTGTTTAAGTTTTTATGACCTGTTTTGTGTTTTTAGTTCCTGGTTCCCCTTTTTGTTTGATTGGGACCCTATTTCCATATTTGTATTGGCCCCTTGGTTTAGTTCAGGTATGTGGTTCAGTTACTAGGTAGTAGCCATGGGTCCCTGCGGGAAATGTCCCGGGCCGTTAAGCGACACGTCAAGGATTGTCCATTTCTACACCCAGGCACCTCCCCACGACCGGTCCGTGAGGCGCGGCAGCCAGGCAACAACAAGGGACCTCTGCCGGAAGTATCCGGGGCCGTTAAGCGACACGTCAAAGGTATTCCTTGTTGAACCCAGTTTCCACACCCCGGTCCTGGCCGTTTCTTGTTTTCCCTGTCCTAAAGGGGCTTATTAGTGATTTTATAGGTAAGTATTAGGGTCCTGTTTTGTTGATTGTTGGGGTTAGGAATTTAATGGATACGTTATATATTCCCTATTTTTCCTATATTTAGTAGAAATTCCAATATAGTCTTGTGTGTTATTAGAATGTTTGGATTTGTAATATGTATAATTTCTGGGTATGTATATGGGGCTTTTATATTCTGCTGTTGTGATCTAAATTTGTCCCTTTCTTGTTTGGTTTTACTGCAATTGTTGAAGATATGATGTAGATCTTCCGGGGTATGACAATGGTAGCAGTTTATATTATGTGGAAAGGGTCCTATATATTTTCCCATGCTGTTGGCCAGCTTGGTTTTTCCTAAAGTTATCCTATTTATGATTGTCTGCTCTTTAGGAGAGCCCTTGGGCGGTTTTTTGTGCCTGGTGACTTCCTTAACAGTAGTGTACAACACTCTCCCTTTTGTACTATTGTCCCAATCATGTTGCCATTTTTTATCTATTTGGGTGTTTATTATACTGTAGAGTTCGGTTGTGCTATAGTGCAGTGGCTCGAAGTTCGGTTCGTGTAGTTTTTCCTTAGCTAGTTTATCGGCCATTTCATTACCCTTAATTTCGATGTGGGATGGTATCCACATGAACTCTACAATAGTATTTCCGGAATTTAGTAGTTTTAGTTTGGCGTTTATTTGGATGAGGAAATCTTCCCTACATTTGGTGGTATTTGTTTGAATTGAAGATAGGACGCTAAGCGAGTCACTAATAATTACTGTCTTATTAGGTTTGAATTCTTCAATCCATTGTAATGATTTGAGGATGGACCAGAATTCAGCTGTGTAAATAGAGCAGTAGTCTGGGAGACGTCTGCCTATTTGTATGTTGAGCTCTGGTATGACCATTGCAGCAGCTGTTCTGTATGGGTTAGTAATTTTAGATCCATCCGTATAGATTTTGGTATATTGTTGGTATTGAGTATTTATAATGTTTAAGGCTTCTATTTTGAGAGTTTGTTCTTGATTTTGTTTATTGCCTTTTTCTGTGAGGGAGGTGTTGACTTTAGATTGTACGTTGTTCCAAGGTTCGTGTTCGTACACTACGTTATTATTTAGAGGAGTTAGTTCGACTGGTATTATTGTCTTTAAGAGATGATATTGTTTTCCCATAGGTAGTTTTTGTTTCAAGCTTTTCCTGATTGGGATGTTGGTTTGGTTTATAGCCAGGAGGGTGGGGTGTGTGGCGGGGTGGGTGGACAGCCGTGCCACATATCTTAAAAGGAGCTCTTGCCGTCTCAAGTAAAGGGGCAACTCTCCCGTTAAGACATGTAGCTCGGCTGTCGATGTTGTTTTTAGAGCTCCGGTACACTTTAATAGTGCTGATCTTTGGATTTGATCTAATTTTTTGAGTTGTGTTATGGGTGCCGATGAGTATACTTGGCAGCCATAATCTAGTTTAGATCTTACCAGAGCTCTATATAATTTTAGGGATGTTTCTTGGTCAGCACCCCAATGTGTGCCTTTTAGGCTCGTTATCAGATTTAGATCCCGACTACATCTATTAACTAAGTCCTCTATATGGTATGCCCATGTTAGATGTTGGTCATAGTACATACCCAGAAATTTTGCAACTTTAACAAATTTTATTTCTTGGTCCTGTATTGTTAATTTAGGGTATTTGATGTTTCTTCTATATGGGGTGAACAGTACGGCTACCGTTTTTTGGTGCGATAGTTTAAAGCCCCATTGATTAGCCCAGTTTCCAATATTGTTTAAGCTGGTTTGAAGTTCAGAGATGTTTTTGTGGTTGGAGGGGTTGCCTGCTCTCCATAGGCCACCATCGTCAGCAAATTGTGACAATTCAACTTTGGTAGTCGCCAAATTTTTATCTAAGTCATTTATCATGATGTTAAAGAGGGTGGGGCTGAGTACACTGCCTTGTGGAGTTCCATTTTCAAGTGAGTGTTTCTCAGAGTAAGTTGCCCCTACCCTAGTTGTAATTGTGCGGTTTGCTAGGAAATCTTGAATAAAATTAAACATTCGTCCAGTAATGCCATAGTTATTTAATTTGGCTATAAGGCCCTTGGTCCATACGAGATCGAATGCTTTCTCGAGATCGAGAAAAACCGCAATGAGATTTCTGCTCTGTTTTTGTTGTGAGTTAAATGCTAGTTTGATGGCAGTTTCAAGTCTTACAAGTTGGTCTGTGGTGGAGCGCTTGTTTCTGAATCCACATTGATTTTCTGAGATGAGGTTATTTTTAGTAAGGTGTGACTTGATTCTGTTGTTGATGATGGTTTCCATGATTTTACAGATGTTATTGGTTAGTGATATGGGCCTATAAGAGTTGACATCATGGTTGTCTTTATTAGGTTTTAAGATAGGTATTACTATCGCATGTTTCCATTTTTTTGGTAGCTTTCCTGTTTCCCATATGTTATTTAGGAAATTTATTATTATGTGAACTATATTAGGTGGTAATTGCTTATATATTATATACCCTATTTTATCTTCCCCAGGTGAAGTTTCTTTTTTTGTTTTAAGTGCTTGGTCCCATTCGTATTTAGTTATTTTGTTGTTTAAAGGGGAGTCCTTGGGTCCCAAGTCTTGGAATATTTTTGGGTTCGCTCTTTCTTCGATGGCTCTATGTAATTGAAATTCTTTAGTATGGTTGCTGCTTTTGCTCATATTAGTAAAGTGTTGAGCGAATAAGTCAGCCTGTTCTTTATCACTGTTTGTGTTGCTTAATTTGGGGGTATTGTTGGTATTTTTACCTCTAATCCTTTTGATCTTATCCCATACTTGTTTAGAATTTGTTTTGTGGTTTAGTGTACCACAGTAGGCTTGCCAGGTTTCCATTTTGGCTTTTTTAATTAGTTCTTTTAATTTCTGAGTGTGAATTTTGAATTCCATAAAGTACGTGGTTAATTTGGAGCGTTTGAATTTCTGGAGTGCTTTGTTTTTAGCCTGCTGTGTTGTTTTAATTTCGTCATTCCACCAAGGCACAGTAAGTTTTGGTGCCTTATAGTTTGTGGTTGGGATGCTGTTAGTTGCAGCTTTGTTAATGACATAATTTATGTTTTCGTAATATTGGTCTATGTCATTTGCTTCTATCTGGGTAGTATCTTCTTCTTTTAGTATTTGTTTAAATAAGTCCCAGTCTGCTTTTTTATAGTTCCACCTGGGGTTGTTTTTTTGCACCTGTGACTGCACCGTCATTTGCAGGGTGGTGATGACTAGGAAGTGGTCACTGCCCATGGGGTCAGTTTGATCCACCTCCCATCCCGCCACTTGTGCGAGTGTTTTTGTGCATAGGGTGAGGTCAATGGCGGACAAGGCACCGTTTATTGGATTTAGGCGTGTTCCGGTGCCATTATTTAAAATGGTCAGCGTTGATGTATTGGCCCAGGCCTCAATCAACCTGCCCCTAGTGTCCGTCATCTTCCCCCCCCACAGCTTATTATGTGCATTGAAATCTCCGCATATGACAGTGCGCTCACTGGTGATTATGGTGTTTAGGGTTAAGAATATTTGTTCATTGCTTAGGGCGGTATCTGTTCCTGGGTCATAAAAATTGATGATTTGTATATCATAGTTACCCATTTTGAGTTTTATTGATTGTACCTCTACATGTGAGTTTGTTATTTCTTTAGCTGTGATAGGTACTAGTTCTACAGATTTTATGGTGTTTTTTACATAAATGGCTAGTCCTCCCCCCGGTCCTTCTTTTCGTGATTGGAGGTACCCTGGGGCGTATCCCATTATATTGGGCAATGTTTTGGTTTTATTTTTAAGCCTTGTTTCTTGAATGCAGAGGATATCTGGTTTGTTTTTGGTGTTTATTAGTTTCAGTTTTAATTCATTCATGTTTGTTGATATACCTCTGGCATTCCATTGCCATATAGAAACATTACCAGTAGTTGTGTTAGCCATTTCTACTGGGGTCATTTACTGTAATTAGGGTCTTAATTTGGTCTTTAATTTGTTTTAGTTTTTTAAGTAGTCCAGGTTTATTGCCAGTTTGGTGCAGTATTGATTCCATGATTTGATTGATTTGATTGATTTCTACCCCTAATTTGTCTTTTAAGGTTGGCTTACTTTTAGGGTCTATTGTTTTCGCTCTATGGAGTTTATGTTCTTTCCTTGCAGTGCGGTAGTTAACCCTGTTACTTTCCATGTATTCAATGATCTCTTTCTCTCGAATTGTAGCCGGGCATAGTGGGGATTTCACTGGGTGGGTCCCTTTACATTGAGCGCATCTGGGATTTAGTTTTGCGCATTCTCCCTTATGTCCCCTTCCACAGTTACTGCATTTGGTTGGTAGTTTGCATTTGGTGGTATAATGGCCCCAGTGCTTACAATTTGAGCAGAACCTAGGTTTATTTGTGTAGGGTTCTACTCTATAGTGGGATCCTTTGGTACCTATTTGGATTAGGGACTGCAATGGGGTTTCTGTTTCGATCACTGTTATTGAGCATTTGGGGCCCCTTTTACCTATCCTATATGTTTTAGAGATATTATTGCCACCTTCTCTTAATTTATCGTTTAGAGTGTTTGTGTCCCATTGAGACATTGTCCCTGTTAATTTTAGCACTGCTTTAAATTTAGTGGGTGGCGGTAGGGGGCGGCTGTGGGTGGTTTGGCCTTTTTTTGTGTTATTCCTATGTGGGGCCGTTATGTTGTATGGTTTGGATACCTGTACTGGTATTCCAGCAAGTGTGTTTATTTCTAAATACTTGGCTGCTTGTTGGCTAGTGCTACAGTGCAGTATTATGTAGTTGGTATTGGGCCTGATAATTTTGCATAAGCCTGCATGTACCCTAGTTATGGCCCCTGCTATGGTATTTGTGGAGAGGTTAATTAAGTTATTGGATTTGCTTTTAATATACAGTGTAAGTTCCGGCCTGTGGTAAGTGGGTTTTGGTCCTATGTTAGCTGGTACCTGTGTTTTTTTGTAGGTATTGCTAGCATTTTGGCCTATTTGGATGTAATTATTTCCCTTTGGGTGGGGGACTAAGGTTTCCTTTGCCTGAGGTGTTATGTTAGTTGTTCCTGGTTTAGGGCCACTATGGTTAGGTTTGATTAGTTTAGTGGTTTGGGCATATGTAAGTTTTGTTGGGGGGGTGTTTTCAACTGCGTCCGCTTGGCAGTTTGGTTTGGTAATTTGAAAAGTTCGGTTTTGGGTGTTTTCCACCTCGTCCGCCAAGTATAAATTTGGATCCCCCGTTTTGAAAGTTCGGTTTGGGGTGTTTTCCACCACGTCCGCCGAATATGAATCTGAATTTCCTAACTGTTTGTTGTTGGGGGTTAATATTGAGGTGGAAATATTGAGTATGGGATCGCCGGGGGCCAATGTGGCGTCCAGATCTTCATATTGTAACGTTTCGTTATGCAAATTGAATTCAATGGGCGATAGCGGGTCTAGTTTTGCCGCTTCTTTCATGAGAACTTGTAACTCGGGAGTTGAGTACATTCTAGATTTATTTACTTTGTTTGCATCAATTGTAATGCCTGGTGTTTGGTACATTTTCTTTAGTTTGTTATTCCTACGTGTGGCCTGTCCTTGTCTTACTTTCATACCCTGTTTGTTTGTTTTAACATCTATTTGGGTGGTAGCCATTTTTCCTTTGTTATGTGCCTTTGGTTGGTCGGCCATATTGGATAGTTAATTGTGTATAAACGTGTGATAGAAGATAGAATTTAGCGAGGATAGTGGTAGTAGTGAGAGTTTTAAAAGTTGAAAGTAACTTATTGTTTCAGCACAGAGTATAGTAAATTGCTAACGACTTACAGTTAAGATGACCGGGCGGTTTGAGGTGGATTGGCTGCTGGGTGTCGTAGATGGCTGGTTGTGGTGGTTGGTTTGATCTCAGGTTAGCAGCTGGGTCCTGTAGCGCAGTTTGTTGGAGTGGCTGGCAAGCGTAGGTGGTTGTTTCTCTGCTGGATCCGGATGCGTAGTAGGGTGGTGAGTTGCAGGCTTCGGTAAAGCAGTAGTGGACTTGACTCATCTGTATTCCAACAAGCTGTGGGGCCAAAACCTCGATTAAAATAGAGCTTATTAACCGAGAAAAACTCCCCTCCTTGACTCCAGTGCTTGAGTTAAGGAATATGCGTTTGCTTGTTGGAAATCGTAGTGGTAGTGGTGTTGATCAAATTCGGGAACAGGTGGCTTCGGTCCTGGGCGGCTCCGACACGTCTGCTCTTCTTAATAGTTCTCGCTGGACTGTTTGTTTGAAAAGCACGACTCTGCTATTTATAGCTACGCTGTACATGCTTCCTAATCAGGCCGCTAGCGGACGATCTGCAGTCCAATTTATATGGACATTAGGCAACCTGGCAGTTATTCTTATTTGCAACTACCAGAATTAGTCATTTTGAACAGGTACACTAAGGGAAAATCAACTTACAAATTACAAAAATAGCTACTAACAGAGAGCCTAATTTTCCCTCTGTTTATGTGTGTATATTTGTTAACAATATTTATTTCAACTTTCAAACATCATATAAAATCAACGTTAGTGCAGTCAGCGTATCCCAAATATGGCTGCTGCTGATGTCATTGAGTATCTATCTATTGAATAAATAATATTTGTTTGTTTTTATGGTTTAACGCCATATTTCAGCACAATATATAGGCTATACATGGCGGCCAGTATTAGTGGTGGAGGAAGAAACCGGAAAAAACCCCGGAAAGAACCACCGACCCACGAGAAGCTACTGGCAAGCTTTCTCACTTAACTACATTAGCCGAATCTTAGACTCGAACCCACGCAGACAGAGGTGAGATGGCAGTGGTCCGTAACGGACAGCGCTTTAGACCACTCGGCCACTCGGGGCCCCGAATAAATAATATAATTGAAAGCCACTTTATCTGCATTGTTCACCACTCTATCGTATATATGGCTCATGGTGACGTCATTTAGTATAAATATATATATATATATATATATATATATATATATATATATATATATATATATATATATATATATATATATATATATATATATATATATATATACTGACAATTCACCTCGTTATTCAAGAAATATCACGTTCATTGGTATCAGTGCAACACTGTCGGGTATCAATTTTACTTGCCTTAGTTTTAAAAGAATATACATCTGCATCAAGTTTGATTATGAATTAATGAGATTTCATTCATAAAATGTCACATGTTTATGAACAGATACCTTACCGGGACATTAGGGCATGTAAATGAGTACCAAATAGGGCTTACATTAGATGCCAGTGGGATACATTCATGTCTGATATATAAACCATGATTTATGCTGACACTAGCCCAACCACACCATGCCTCTCCCTTTTCCTCATATTCACGGTATATATTAGTAATTGTATGGAATTGTCTTAGTATTATGAAAACCGACACATGTTCAACTCATGGTGGCATGCAGTAGACTCTGTGTGCATTCAGCTATCACTGCCTGCGGAAAAAGGAGCGCAGAATGCCGACTGGTATGTGGCCAACTCGGAGGAGATGGAGCCTGTGACTCAGGCGAAGAGGAAAGCACTCCTGGCATACAAGGATGCATCTAACCCTAATACTCTACAAGCCAACACCTAGCTGACCCGCTGCAATAGTACACAGACAGCTGCAGACACCGGGGATGTAAGAGACATGCGCGAGTGTATCAAGAAGCAAACGTTTCCCCCCCCCCCCCTCAATCCAAGGCCGCCCTTCAAGTCCAAGACGGGCGAAGTCAACACAGACCATGGAAAACAGCTTAAGCGACGAGTTTAGCACTATCTCGAGCTTTGAACAACTCAAAACGTCGCCAATGACACCGCCCTGAACGCCATACCAGACTTGTTATTCATTGAGGAACTAGTTTCACTCCGACCCTGGGAGAGATCGGAAATACAATCGATTGCCTCGCTTATGGGAAGACTCCTAGGAATAAAGGCATCCAGCTTGAAATCCTTACGGGCGGGAAATTAGCACTGCTGCGTCACTGCACTTACTCCTCTACCTCTGATGGGAACATGGACACATTCCATAATACATGAGGATTTGAACATCGTCACTTTGTACAAGAACAAAGGAGACCAGAGCGACTGAAACAACTACCGGAGCATTTCCGTCATCAGCATCGTCTGAAAAGATTTCGCCTATATCGCCCTAACGCGCTTGCAGACCCTAGACTCTCGCGTCTACCCAGGGCCCCATTGTGGAATTTGAGCCAGCCGGTCAAATTTAGACATTATCTTCTCACTACGCTAGCTGCAGGAGAAGTATCGTCATCAGCAGATGCCCGTCTACTTCGCGTTCAAAGACCTGAAGAAGGTGTTTGACCTGGTCAGTCGTAGCAGACTCTTAAGACTCAAGCAGAAGATCGCCCTTCCCCCCCCCCCGACTGCTGGCTGTCATTACGTCATTCCACTTGAACATGCACATCAGAGTGTGCATTAAATGCGCAACATCGAAGGCTATCCCAGTCATCAGCGGAGTTAAGCAAGGCTGCGTCCTTGCGTTGACGGTCTTTGGCATCTTCTTCTCCATGCTCCTCCAGTACGCCTTCAAGGGCTGCAGCGATAGAGTGTACATCCATACCAGGGCTGAAGGCTAGCTGTTCAACATCGCCGTTCTCTGTGCTGAGACTAAAGTCATAAAGGTTCTCATCCGTGAATTGCTCTTCGACAACGATGTAGCCTTAACATCATACACGATAGATGTACAGCAGCATCTGGTATACCGCCTCTCACACGCCTGTAAGGAGTATAGACGGACCATCAGTGTGAAAATAAATGAACGCCATAATGCAGGACGCAGACTCTCATCCTACCATCACCACCGAAGGATACAGTCTGGAAGTTGTTGAGAACTTCACATACCTTGTGTCCAGTTTCTCCAGCTCATTCTCCATTGATTTTGACCTGAAGGACAGAATTGTCAAGGCATCAGCAGTTATGGCCAGAGTACACCAGAGAATATGTAACAACCCCAACCTCACTGAGAAAATCAAACTGTGCATCTGCCAGACATGCGTGCTTAGCACACTCCTCTTCATTATCAAGGCATTGGCCACGTATGCGAGACACGAGAGTAAACTCAACAGCTTCTGCCTAAGATATAGGAGACGCATTCTGCACATCCAGTGGCAGAACAAAGTTCTGAACACAGAGGTTCGTGAACACGCCAACTTGAACAGCATGTTCTCCATCCTCAGCGAGATGGCGCATTCGCTGACTCGGCCACGTCTAGAGAATGGACCTATACTGAATTCCCACGTATCGCCAACAAAAGCCCACGTGTAGATCCTGATTACAGTGAATAACGTCGAGTGATTATTGCCAACAAAGTACGAAGTTGTACCCCTCTATATCTTGTTTAGTCACTCGGTGTCTTGATTATTCATCCCATATCTTGTTTTACTTCTCAATATTTTGTTTAATCGATCAGTGTCTTGGTTAATCACAATATATCTGTTTTGTTTGATCGCTCATTATTATGATTTTTCATTACTCTCTGTTATGTTTTGACCACTCTATAGTTTGTTTATCACTCCATATTTGTTAGAGAGTAATCTCTATCCAGGATTATGTTTAAATGTTAGTAGTCAAATATTTATGACACTGCTTATCTCAAGTGTAATGTTGATAGTACCTAATGGTACACGAGCAATATTCCGCTGTCATACACCCAAATCTGTGCTGATACTGATGGACTATGTGTGGGTAAATCATACCCCAAAATCTGTGTTGTTGGTTATGTACTATGTGCGGGTACATCATACCACAAATCTGTGTTACTAATGATGGACAGTTGTAGGTATTATATCAACTATTCATAAAACAGAGACAATATTACAGACAAACCTGTTCGAAACATGCCGGTGCACATGTTAGACATTTACCGATATTTCTCGCGTCTCTTGAGCTATGGTCGGCTAAAAAATCCTTATGGGTATATGTCCAGAACATTTCTGAATCAAATCCATTGTTTGGCGACAGGTACATTTATGTTGGATAGCACAACCCTACATCATGTGGCTATTTTTAATTTCATGCCATATATTGCTGGTAACAAATACAAGTAATTTCTAAACCGTATGCGGGAGTGTTCTGGAATGATTTGCATGCAGAAATGTTGCACATTTTCATGAACATGTGAGATCAGACTAACAAATCAGGCATCAGTGTTAACACAGATTTGGAGGGGAGTGGGGTTCTGATTTATTTGATAACATGATAAAAGATGGTTGAAAACGTTTCTATATTCACGTTCTTAAAATCATCTTATTGTATTTAAATATGGTGTCCCTTTATTTATTATTACGATGGGAGTGATGATGTATTCAGGGTAGTAGTCTCTCACTGAATAAAGTTTTTTTTTTCTTCTTTTGGACAGAGCGCTATATAAATAATGACACGAAGGGACTCCAGATGGGGGAAGCTTCGTAGTAGTGCTAGTATTACTAGGCATCCACAGACCATCAGCTAAAATGTATCAGGACACGCCACACTTAGCATTTGTTTTGATATTATATGGAAGTATTTAGCTTTACCATATTATTCCGAACACTGTCGTGAATCTGATATTAGTAATACTAGTTCTAATATACTTCTGACACTTGGGGTTAATGCTTGATTGGTTGTACCTGGTTGACTTACATTGTATTGATTACTGGTTAGTATTCACTATATGTTTGATACGGCTGTTTATTCTATCCGCAACTTACACACCTTACTACTAGAACACATTACAAAAAACAGAAATTTCTCTAAACGGATTTCAGAATGTAGGCTCATTAAATTACATTTTTCAGGAGTGAGTGCATTCCCCCCATCCCCCCAATCGTTTAAGCTGAATCCAATTGCTGTGGGTAAGCTCGTAATTTTAATCGTATCTGATGGATGTTAAAGACGTAGCATACAGGTGTACACCATGAAGTTATATATTGCTTACATAGATCTCTATGGACAGTATTAACAGCATACCTACCCTGTACGGTCATTGGCAGGCAGATTGGTTGGTTGTTTTCATAAATAATGGAATGATTCTTGCCCCCATGAGACCGAAATACTTGCTGTAAAATCAATAATTTAGTAATTACTTGTTGTTGTTGTTTGTTTTGTTTCTTTATCCGGACAAATTTATTTTATGAAATCTTATTGACAATGAATATACCCTTCGAAGAAAGACTAGTCCAAAACATTACCCAGCACTCTATAATGAACATTGGCGTTTTTGGATTCCACATAAACGAACAGCAGGTGATACTAGAGACAGATAGATCTAAAATATGCATGACTAATGCAAGGTCACATGTTGTCTGTTTAATTATCATACAACTCGTATCTCTGTCACTGATGTTATGGGGCGTTTTCTAAAACTTCCCATCAGGTGTTTTCGACACATCAACACATGCCAAGCAGACTACAGAGTTTTGGTCACAGTTTTGTGGCATGTTTTCCAACCTTTAGTAGTCGGATTGCAAACGAAAATAAATGAGCCGTTACTAAGCTCTATTACTAATTCATTTGTTGGCCGTGTTTGAGGTCATGCTACAGTGCACGTATTATGGTCAGTATTTGTTGTCGTGGTTATAGCAACACGGCACTAGCCAGCTGACAAAAAAAAACCGATAGGATGCAATAGGCATGATGGTGATAATGATGATGATGATGCATAATTAGAAGGGGAAACGAATTTAAGAATAATTGTTCTTAATACAGGTAAACTCTATATATGTCCAAGTTATTAATTGTACCTGACCTATTCGAAGGTATGATCTGTATTTTCAAAATTTTCAGATTTTTTTTCTCATAATGTTTTTTATTTGCAGGTTTTAAATGAAAATCTAAGGTTAAACAAGAGGAGCCAGCCAAGTAAATGGAATAATGAGAATCGTCCAGCATCGACCGATTTTCGTCTTCATATGTATTATTACGTTTGTGGTTGTATTCGTTCAAGTGAAATACACTAAAGAGAAACGAATACGTATTGAATCTGAGGAACTATTCAAGGACGCTAAGGAAGTGCTAACTCAGCAACACCTTGATAATATTGTTGTAACAGGAGCTTCAATTTTACAAGCGGAATATTCTAATCGGAATTCAAATAGATCCTTGTTTAATAGACCAATTATAACTCTTTTTACATCTTTTAAAACCGATCACGCAATGGATTCAGCGAAGGTATTGGTCTATAATAACACATTGTATAATTGGCAGACGTTAAGACCTCATGTACAGTTAATTTATTTTACAATGGAAACTTCTGCCGTTGACATGGTAATGTTGTTTGATTGGAATATAGTTCCTCTATTGCCTCCCTCTGAAATTGGAATTCTAACTATCAAAGCCATGTTTAAGCAAGCAGAAGAATTGTACAACACATATTGGTATGGATATTTTAATGGGGATATACTTTTGACAGAAGACATTTTAGAGACCCTAGAATATGTATCAAGCGTGTCCGACACCTTTCACAATGCCAGTATTCTTATAACTGGAAGAAGAATAAATGTTCTCAATGTGACGAGTGAGGAAGTTAGAAGCAAAAATAGTATCAAAGAATCCGCGAGATCTTGAGGATCCTTGTACGAAATTGATGCTGAAGACTACTTCATAACTAACAGAGTCTTTCCCTGGAGTAAAATTCCTGAGTTTGTCATTGGCCGTGCAGGGTATGATAATTGGATTGTGGGTCACGCAAGGTGCGGACTTGGGACCATTGTAATTGATGCGACGGTAACTATCACGGCAGTTCACCAAACCACGAGTAAAGGTGGGAACAAAGAAGGACATGCACACGGAAATAACAAGTATAATTTTGAACTGATCCAAAGATTAAAACTGTCCAAGAGATTTTTACAAGGTCTCACAACTTGTGCAGAATGGAGAACATTTAGGACCTTAAAAACTGGACGAATTGAGCTAGCTAGAAGAGATGACCTACATAAAAACTGCAAATGCACGAAATAAGATGCATAACGAATTAAACTGTGAATGAACTTACATGACATAAAAAAGAGTATATATCAAATGCTCCAGTATGTATGTATGTATGTATGTATGTATGTATGTATGTATGTATGTATGTATGTATGTATGTATGTATCTCTATCTATCTATCTATCTATCTATCTATCTATCTATCTATCTATCTATCTATCTATCTATCTATCTATCTATCTGTACACACACACACACGTATGTGTAGCTACGGACAATGAATTTAAATTCCAACCACCTAACAGCTATACCTCTGTTGAAATTAATACAATTGCAGAATCATCGAATTTAAGTATCAGCTATAATATAGTTTTACGCAGAATCGACAGTTGTAAATTCGCGAAAATAAATGAGTTGTCAGTATTATAAAGTACATTTCGAAAATGTCGTAAGATGAAATGTTGTGAAGAGGAACATTTCTCGCACCTATTTTATTGAAAAACAACGAATTTTTAATTCTGCAATTTTAATTTACGTTTAGGATCAATTTCGCAAACGACACTTTAAACACAATTTTCGCTATATCATGTCTGTTGTGGAGGGGTGAGGGACTGCAACCGTTTTGTGAGATACCGTGAATGCTGATCCGGCTTACCTGAGCGAGCATCTAACGCGCGTCGCTTGTAATATGTATCCGACACCCAAACAATTGAAGTAAACGCCTCTTCCATGCTTCGAGGTGCAGTTGTATTGTACATTAAATGTAATATTTGCGACCACACTTTGATCCTTTTTTTCTTCTGAAATCCTTCCCAGAAATTCTGCGAAAAATTAGTACTTATCATTGGGAACTTGACGAAAGTTTGCAAGCAGCAATGGAACTAGTTCGACAATGTCAGCACATAATATATTAATAAAATAAACTAGAGACAAACAGTCATACTTATAATTACATTGTTTTGAAGGATATATCATATATCAATTGAAATTATACAATTTTATATAATTCACTAGCATTAAGTCCATTGGGATACAAAGTATCTAACTTATGAATCCAATAAGTTTCTTTTATGAGTCTGGTCATGTCACCATGTACAATATCTATTGGCATGAAAGAAAAATCGAGTAAAGAGTGATTATTTGTGTTAAAATGTGTTGTAATATTAGAGGAAAACATAGGATCTCTATACTTTCGTATATTAAAGCGATGATTATTCATTCTTTTAGAAACTTGTTGAAGTGTTTGTCCAACATAGTGCATGCTACATTTTTTTTTTACAGGTTATTAAATAAATCGCATCAGTTAATATGCAGTTTGTGATAACACGTAGAGAAAATATCTCTTTTGTATTTGCACCACTGAAAGAACTACTTTCTCTTATGTTTGCACATTGAGAGCACCAGCTTCTGTTACATTGTTACATGACATTTTACATTTGGAAGAAGAAGACGTGATGATGGTGTATGCTATAAATAGACTACTAGTATTTCAAGTGCTAAGTACAATTTAATACAGCGTGTTCCTCCGAATGTTCTGTAATTATATGTATAAAGTTAACCTTTAAATGTTCGTTATAGGATGTTGCTGCATAAATATGGCAACTCATAAAGGATAAATTAATTTGCACAGATCTATTTGTTAGCACGAATGTTAACATTTTATGTTTTGGATTTTAAGATAAAATGCCATTTCAAAAGGAACAATACAATTCCGCTGTACTCTTCATTCATCAGTATAGTAAAAAAAAATGTAGAAATTATTTTTATCTATTTATTTTTATGTTTTATTTCTTATTGTTTTGTTTGATTTTAATCTATTCGATGTATGAGAACAACTTTACCCGGTACGTTTGTATCACTATAATTTATCAACTTAGAGCGTCCGCTTCGGATTTATCAATTTAGAGCGTCCGCTTCGGATTCATCAATCATTTTGTTTCTCATCCCATCATATTATTCTAGCATATGAATATGGATAAATCGAAGTCACACCTCGAAGTCGCACTTTTGAAATACACTGATCAAACACAAAAATGAAATGCTAGTATTAGTCCAAGGACTGTAAATATGTTAAACAAATACGTTGTAAAATATTTTAGATATAACTGCGTTCAGGTATAAGGCAATCAATTTTGCAAATATTTTACTTTATTTTATATTCAATTAAATTTGTTGATATCTTCTATTTTCTTATTATATGAACCGTAGATTGTCTGTACAACTATGGTATACCTACAAAGTTCTATAGACATTGAAATTATTTGAACAGCCGAACCTATTCATTAATAAATAGTCTGATGATTTTTTTTTTTTTATCCAGCAAAGCTTATGGGTTATTTAGGATGTCATCACAAAACTGTATACATCATCCACGAGATTCAGAATTTGCAAAAATATCTGATGAACATGTCCACGAAATTATTCCTTGGTTGATATAATCCAAGATAAATATTATATATCACTGAAGATGGTATAAAATTGTTTTATTTTATAGGTTTGCTCTGTATTGAATCGTTTAAGTTTTGATACGTATACGTTTAGATCAGAAAAAGCTATCTCGATGACTTGCGCTGGAGCAAAGGACACGGACGTTAAGTTCTTGCAACTTTGGATGTCCTCTCAAAACAAACGGATTAGCATGGCTCCAACGATAAAACTAGAATGCCTGGCAGATACACGTCATCGCTGTGAACTGGTAGGCGGCAAAAATAAACTCTGAAACATGTAGAAATGTACACTGGTTTTTTTAGAAAGACTCAGTGTTTCTTCAAATTTAATCTATTTAATGTATAGCTGATGAAATCTGATATCAAATCATACTCGAATTACATTTATTACTAAAACCTAGCTTAATCCAATCTTTGTAAGTTGTGGTACAAATATAATTCACACAATCATTTAAAAAAAATTGATAGAAAATTTAATGACCACGATGTTATTAATACAGCAATCAGTGTTATCGTGCACCTGCAAGAGACCTACATGCAATCTAGCTGGTTTTAGGAACTTCAATGCTCTGATAACAAGGAACTAACTGGACAAATCTATTCGATGTTGCAATTACCCTATTCAGAACCAAATTATTAGAACTTAATACATTCCTTGTAGAACTATAGCAACTCGCAGAATGCTTTTGCATAATAAATATAAAGACAAAATATGAACAATCTCAATTAGTCCGATCAATGGAATCGCTACAGATTGAAGCATTAAATGATCCCTTTGGGTTTTGGTGAAGTCACATCGACTGCATTATCTTTAATTATCTGATGGACACAATTAATAGATCACAAGTTCAAGACATAGACTGAATAAATCAGTAGTATTCATTTATTTGGACTTTTAAGCCAGGTTTTCTAATAATTACGAAAATAGAAAGCACGATACATTCTCTATTATATATCGCTCTGAATAAACTCTTCATGTAAACAAAAGAAGTTTCATTGCTTTAACTCTTATTGTGCCCTAAGTGCAAATATAGGTGCAACGATGATGAGTTCACTAAATTTCTTCAATATATTCAATGTTAATAAGACGAAAAGTATGATAATTTTCAGTTCTTTTCTTGATAAGTGTCAAATAAATACAATTCTAATTGTGGTAATGTAGAGATTTGGGACTCTAGGTCGTGAATGTATTTTGATTTATAAATTCCTATCCTATGGCGTATTGCAGACACTAGCTGTCCAGTCATTATTCATGTCTACGCATTGAAATTTGCGTTCGGTGCTTTTTCAGTTACTGAACATTCAAACTCGGGATTCGCAGCTGCATTCAAGCATGTAATAAATTCTATTTGAGATATTAAGATTTTCAAAGGCACCTCAACAGGTCGGCTGTGTTGTGCCTCATCATATCTGTCCACTTGTAGATGCATGATTCGAATTATGATGTCGCATGTCACGGCGATTGAGGCATTAATCAGAATTTTGAACATTAATTAATGAAGACGCCATAATGGTTATAACTAGGTTTGTATTTTATAAATAGGTACATATTATTGTAACAGTTACATTATTCAAGTTAGCTAGGTTGTTGAATATATAGGTTGATAAAAGATCGTGTGTATAAATATGCATGTATTAGAAAAAAAATACCAATTTACACGCAGTTTCATTGCTTTGCATATACAGATGATGTAAATATATTTTTGTCCATGCTGTTGATTATTTATCTCTTAAAATAAGCATTTCCCTCTCTTGTGGAATGCTACTATGGTAATCACTGATGTTTCACTGATGTCTAACAATGTTTACGTTGGAAAGATCAATGATTGTTTATGATTATTAGTTTAGTGTGTAGAAAATGAAAAAGAACATTTCAAGATAGATTGCCACTTCATGATAAATTGGCGTGATTTTATTATTTAAAATAAATAAAATATTCAGAGATTAAACTCAACGCTTCTTCGTTTTAAAATTAAATAGAATAGTCCCCAATGTATTCCTAATTTATCTTGATAAAAAAGGATATTTGTAAACAAGAGTGGTTCTATAATCAGAACGTGAAATGAGTCTATTAATGTTAACACAAAATTTTAAATTATATATATATATATATATATATATATATATATATATATATATATATATATATATATATATATATATATATATATATAATGTATAGTCTATTATGCTACGTATTCCCTTGACCCGTAATTTGCACAAATTCAAGTAAAAACTAAAATAAGCAATCTATTGCAATAGTTTACAATTAAAAACCTTTTCTTAAACACAAAGCTTTTGCTAAATATAAAATTTTAAGATTGTAAATCACAAGCACCGCCCAGGCATTTTCTTAAATTCCATATAGTAATATCCTGGATTGATATAATCAATTTTATCAATAGCAAACATCTTCCACCTGTAATATATTAGACAAGGTACCAGGCTAAATGAAGGTCAGAGATTAATTGCAAAGATAAATTGATGATCTATTCATATTTTAGGTATATATGTAATAGGTATGAAAGCTGTGTACCTGCTCTAGGAATCTATAAGAAGTAAACACGTGATTGCCTTATGAAAAACAATATCTTAGTTCATTTCTGATATATTACGTAGCCGACATACGCAGTGAGAATACCGCAGGTTCATAATAAGCAAGGCATACGGTCCTGTCTTTCGTAAATTAACTGTGTATTGGCTATGGATCAGTTATTAGTATTTCACCGTAGGCTTCATGTTGCTTCTTTTGCAATCTGGTGACAAGAATAAGACCGGTACTTTAAAAAAGTACCATGCAAGGACGCAATGGCTTGTAAATCAATTTTGACTTGGGTTAAAATGTGTGAAATATGTGAAAAGAAAAGACGCCGGTCTGGTTTTGTTATGCAAACAAATTTCGCTTAATGATTTACTTTGAATAGTATTTTTGGACACAATTGTGTAGGCATGGTACTGTTTGATATATAGGACACAACATGTGGAAGAGTTCGTTTTTCATCCAGTAGGGACATTGATTATTCTGAAATAATCTGACAACTTAATCCATCAGAAACCAGTTCTCTTCGTATGGAACTTGCATATTATCAGATCTGCCTCTTTTGTTATCAGCAGCAGAAAAACATCTTGTCTGTTTCCTAGCTTAGTCTTGCCTCATACGGGTAAAAATTTCTAACGCTGCGAAAAATGCGAGATGGAGAAAGTATTCCAAAGTGACTGCTGTATTGAACTGATACACAGCCTACTTGGTCAACGAAGATTATGTACACAATCACATTGATAAAGCAGTAAGCATTGTACATACCATCTATCAATCTTGCCAGAATCTTACTGTGATGGAAGGAATTTAGATCGATAAAAAACGAAACCATTAATATCTGTTTACAGGATTTAGTATTCAACTGCGCATTTCAGACATTTGGGCACTAACAATATTTTTTAATTATTTTCTTCGTTTTAGGATGCTTTTCCTGTGGGCTGGGCAGGGGTTGGGTGGTGAGAGCACAGAGGTTACCGACAGTTCGAATCATTTATCTCTATAATTGATTGAGATAAAATGTTGTTTTAAGTAATGATGCGGAAAAACGGTGGAGCGATTTCCAGCAATTAGTATTGTTTATTCATGTCGTAATTAATGCTGTCTTAAGCGTTGACAGATTCGTGATCTATTCAAATATGAATCTCGTAAGGCGTGACCAACTGGTTCGTTCCTAACGAGATTTCACTTTCTTGCAGAGAGCACATACAAAGATTTGTAATACCTAATTAACTAATAACTAACTTCTAGTTATCTACTCTCATTGGTTGTGTCATACAAGAAGTGCTGGACACTCTTGGTCTTGTGGATTGTGAATGTGGTTTCTTGGATAAGGACACCGTCCATACTTGCATTCAGCTAACACATGCACCTTCTTCTATACGAGTAACCGCTCCGGTGGCCTAGTGGTTGGAGCGTTCGCCGCGGAAGCGGGAGGTCGTGGGTTCGATCCCCGGCCGAGTCATACAAAAGACTTACAAAAATGGTACTAACAGCTGCCTCGCTTGACGCTCAGCATTAAGAGGTTAGTGTTAGGACTGGTCGGCCTGGTGTCAGGATAATGTGACTGGGTGGGACATCATGCTACATGTCTGCGGCATGATGCCTCAGTGCTAGACATCACTATGAACTGCCTCACAGCAGACATCGTAGCGATATGACTGAAAAATTGTTAAAAGCTACGTTAAAAATCCTAATCAAACAAACAAAATCTATACGAGTAATTAACAACATAATCCATGATCAACCGACGGATACAAGTATTTAACTTTCATGGAATGTTTATAAATAACTCAGCGTGAAAAATTTATAAAACCAGTAAATTACTATTGGTGGGATATATTGTCGTGTACTACACAGTGTCTTTAAATGTTTCCTCAAGTAGGGGGGTCATTGTGGAAAGAATACTTTCTTAGTAATTTCGAAGTGTCGAATTTTAAATAATTATTGAACCTTAAAGTTGAATGCACTGGACATTAAGATGTTATCACATTTAGACCAGGGGAGTCGCTGTGAACGGTCATTTTGACCTTTATTCTTAATTTATTTCATGTCACGGTTAAAACTTCAAAGGGGCCGGTGTTCCGATTCATTGAAATTGACCGAATACCAGAACGCAGTTTTTGAGAAACGTGCTCTTCGATAAGTGGATTGAACTGATAGGAACGGCGCTCACGTACGAAGCCATATGTGAGGAGATTTTGAAATAACATGGCCCCAGTCCATATCGAAAAGACTTGGTCGTATTTTAGAGGAGAGTGACAAAATTTTTTGTCCGAAATTTTCTGAGAGAGAGAGAGAGAGAAGGCTGGCTCCGAGGGAGGTCATTCCCTTGATAACGGATGTAAATCCAATTAACTACCGATCTCACTAAGAAGAAGACGTTACGGTAATTGTTTATCAAATAATAACCAAACGAGTATGTATAAATCAATTTGTTTTACACATATTGAGATCTGAAACTTTCGTGAATATAAGCAAGAAAACAATGTATGTAGCTGATCGAATTTCTTTATTACTTTTAAGATTTTGACCTTAATCTCCCCACCAACAATATACAGTATTTTTGTTGCCCGCTGTTTGAGTGGCAAAGGTGTGATTATTGTATTTACAATATAAAATTAACGTCACGAGCCTCTGTAATTCGAGGACTATTCGTTTCACTGCGTCCTGGACACTGCTAGTACGAATGCCATTATGCCTGTGTGAATGAACTATTTGAACCGTTTGCTGGGTAACCTGTGTCATGCACCGTTGCGTACGAATATTGGTCACCAATAGACATATATAACTAAACTGGAATGTTCTTAATATTTGGCGTCCTCACTGGTTGTCATAGAGACAAGGCGAAGTATCTCCTACGTGCTGATATGCATGTATTTCTTTTCTAGCGGAAAAATGTATTTATTTGTTATGGGTTTAGTGGACGATCAATGATGATAACGAGTTATGTTTTTGTTGATGCTTTTCAATACTGGGTGTGTGTAAAAAAGAAAAAACAACGTTGCGCGGAAATGCTAGTCCCCATGCATGCATAAAGGTGTTCTTACCTTGTCTGTACCACTATTTACTGATGAAAAGGCAGAAACAAGGTAGTAAAGAGGGTGGTGGTGAAGCGATGCTTTGTTACAGATGTTTATCTTGTAATCAACACATCACGTTCCTATCTCCATTGTATGGCCCGACGATTAAAATTTGCGAATGTATTGTATAAGATAATGTATTTTTTCGTCTCATATAATGATAATAATTCATCTTTTTCTATGGAAAATAAATGTGGTCAATCTTTTATACAACTTGTTTATATATTGTGATTAGAGTCAACTAGTCGCCAAGGAGGGCTGACTGGTAAACACATGCTACCTTATGCATTCGTGTCTCATTTTCAATATTTTTAGACGGCCATTGTTTGAAAAGCACGACTGACCTATTTATAGCCACGCTTTTGAATATATAGCATAGAAGTCAACATATGTGCCTTACATTTGTAGACTTAGGCGAAATCTGTGATGAAAGACACTTTGGAATAGTTTATTCTTTGATTGAATAAATAACACTCCCGTTATCATCAATACAACATTATATGTTAGTTACCTTAGTTATACGGAAGGGGGGGGGGGGTAAGGGGAGTGGGAGTTACAGCTGCATCAAATTTTACTACGAACTTCATAGCTTTGATTTATATAGTAACACAGTATGATTACTAAGTACTTTGTACACACTAAGTAATAGAGGTCATTTACTACAAGACATCCGTTGGCTCGACAAAGTCAGACGAATTAACAATGAATTAAATTGATAACTAGCCCCAATACACACTCGCACGTCCGAGGCCCAAGAGTGGTGGTTTGTCGTCGATCTGTTAGGAGGGTATATTTCGTTATATCTGAACGCCTTAGATGAGATTTGACTTGAATTAGTGATATGGATTTTTAACGTAGCTTTCTGTATGAAAGAATCAGTTATATCGCTACGATATCTGCAGCGTGGCAGATTAAAGTGATGTCTAGCAATGGGGCATCACATGTTGCATCCAGTCACATTATCCTGGCACACGGCAATCCAGTCCTAACACTAACTTCCTAATGCTGAGCGCCTAGCGAGGCAGCTGTAAGCACAATCGTTGTATAAGTCTTTGGGAAGACTCGGCTGAAGTTCGAACCCGCGACCTCCTGCATCCGAAGCGGACGCTCAAACCTCTAATAGGTTTTGTTGATATTGTTATATGGGTACGATATCAATGCAGTACAAATACCGATATTAATTATGTACTCACTGAAATCATAAGAAACATTTTATCTTTTTCTAAGAACATTTTTCTTTTTCTAAGAAAATGTTCCTACTATTTACGTTAATAGAGAAACTATTAAGTGGCATAGGAGAATTTTTTGTTTATCAAATTCAGACTTTGAGCTATTTGTTAATGGAAAACGGAGTAAAATGTCAAAATGCTTGCACGGTAGTGATGCTGATATATTCGATTTAAAAATAAAAACAGCTTTCCCCTATCCCCAATATTTTGAGCAATTTTAGTTTGAATAATTATGATTCACTATAAAATGCATGCCAGGGAAAAAAGTATTTTTTGACAAAATTTCCGTGAAGCGAATAATGGGTTCCTAATTGAAACAACTAGAACGTGGCACGGTTTGAAATATAATGTAAATTATTCTTGTCACAAGACGAAGGTGATAAATTTTAAAACCTTTTACAACGTCAACATAATATACAAGTAAGAATTAACTCAAATATGGTCACCTAGAAATACAACGAACTCTTAAAAAATACAAATGTTACCATACCTTTTTATTATATTTAAATGTGAGGACTATCAAATCGTTTGAATCACTACGCATTCATGCACACTCTATATATATATATATATATATATATATATATATATATATATATATATATATATATATATATATATATATATCTTATAATTCCCCTTAGCTTTTTGTTATGCGCAATCACTATCTATCTATCTATCTATCTATCTATCTATCTATCTATCTATCTATCTATCTATCTATCTGTCTACCTACCTACCTACCTACCTACCTACCTATCTATCTATCTATCTATCTATCTATCTATCTATCTATCTATCTATCTATCCATCCATCCATCCATCCATCCATCCATCCATCCATCTATATATCTATCCACCCATCCATTCATCCATCCATCCATCTATATATCCATATATGTATGTATGTATTTTTTATGTAATGATGTATGTATGACTGACTGACTGACTTTCTTTATTTCCTCTTCATAAGAGATTTCATTCAGTTAATGTTTCGTAAATACAAAAAAGTTATGAACATAGTTTGTGATTAAATTACTTACAGTACACTATATAGCAACAAAAGCAAAGAGAACTTAATGTCAAAACACATACGTGAGAGAACTTGTTGCAAACGAGTTATATACGCAACATAGATGAAGAGAGGGGAAATAATGGAATTGTAATTATTTACATTTAACTAAAACGATTTAAATTAATTATCATGTTCTCATTCACTTAGAGCACATTTGAGTTATCTATTAGATATAAATGAATTGGGTCCATTTTCTTAATTTACTGAATAAGCATACTATGGGATATCATTTACAAGTTCATTTGCTCTTCTGTAAATTGCGTCTATGCCATCAGCCACCACACACATGAATGTCTGCCATGATTGATCATCCATTGAATCAAAGATGTCCACTCTCTTGCCCAAAAGGATATGAAGTAGGGTGTCATTGTCATGACATAAAAGCCAGTGGGAGTCTAGGATGTCGATGGCATCTATTATTTTTTCAAACACAGTGTTACGCTCGTCATTTAAGGCGTTGCAGAATAGTAACATATGTTTGGTTCTGTCTATAATCAATCTCTTGCAGAGTTTACAATTATTTTCCTTCTCTATTGTAATGGGACACATAGTTAAATAAGCAATGTTAGCGAAAGTCCAAGTTTTATTAGGAACACATTTACCAAGTTTCCAAACTGCAAGTGGTTGAAGTATATGTATGTAGTATGGACACTTGCATAATGTAAAAGTTCAGGTCTCATTTCAAGTTTAGATCTCCACAATGATTCTTCGCAGCAGAATATATGTTCATGCTTGGAGATAAATTGTGAACTGCCATTTCAATATTCCTCCTCCATGCCGATTTCGGGGTAGAATGTAGAGTGTTCATGTATAGGTGGAAAAACCCGCCAAGCTGATATTTCAAGAGAACACGATATATATCTTTAACAAACCCAATGCTCTCGCTCTCATGTATCAAAAAGTCAAGGATTATTCTGTGGAATATAATTTTCCATACAAATGAACCTTTAGCTCTGCAGATTTTATTGAAGAAGCCAAGTTTGATTTTGTCCACATAACCCTCAATGGTCCACAGTCCAAGACTGCTAGTTGTTGTTTCTGTACAAGAGCGCTGATCGAGACCTATAATTCTTCTTGCCGCCTTTCTTTGACATACTTCAAGATCGTATACCTTTGACTGGCTCAAGCTGGACCACAATTCACATCCATATGTCAATGCAGGTAGTACTATTTTTGACCATATTGTAGCACTATTAATTGGATTCATTCCACCCTTTCCAATGCCAGTCCCTACAATGGAATAAAATACTGACCTTCCTTTATCACAAGCATTTTTTACTGCAGCAGTATTGGAGAGATCTGCGGAGAGAGTAACCCCAGCGTAGGTTCTAGAAGAAACTATAGAAATCAATTTATCTCCAAGCATAAACATAGGTTTCTGTGTGATTTTCTTCTTCGAAATTATGACAATATTGCTTGTATCAGCATTGTACCGCAATCTCCACTTCGATGCATAGTCATTGAGGTTACGAAGTAAAACACACATACCATTACATGACGAAGATAGCAAGGACGTGTCATCTGCTAGTAAAATACTCAGAGTGCCTTCTTGTATTCCAGATTTTGTAGATTCCAGCAAGGATATTAGGTCATATATCATGACTAAGAATAGCCATGCCGATAGCGTTCTTCCTTGAGCTACTCCTTGATTGACAGCGTATGGTTTCGAATAATATCCGTTGAGCAGAACATGAGCGTTAACTTCTTGAAATGAATCTCTAATTAATCTCCACAGTTTTCCGTTGATTCCGAGATGGAATAGCTTATAAAAGAGGCCATCATGCCACACCGTATTAAAGGCCTTCGCATTGTCCAGGAATGCAGCATACACTTTTGATTGACCTTCCAAATAATGGGCTATTCCTTCTTTTATAATGAAGGCTGCAGTAATGCCACTGCATTCGCTTCGAAATCCTTGTTGTAATGGGTGAGGGAAACCGATTTTATCGCTGTAAAGAATTAGCTTTTCAACAATATGTTTTCAAAACCTTTTTGAAATACTGGAACAATTTAGATATCTCTATAGTTATTCATATCTAACCTATCTTTTTTCCCGCCTTTAAAGATAGGTATAACATTTACAAGTTTGAAGTAATCAGGATACGTTTCCAAGGAAATTATTCTATTGTATACTTTGCACAAAATATAACTAATCGACTGCCAGGCAAACATTAAATGCTCTGCACATATGTTGTCATGTCCACATGATTTATTTTTCTTCAGCTCTCTTACAGCATCTTCAAGGTCTTTCGGTAATATGGTTTCACACATATCCTTATAAGCTCCGTCATCAATATTTGAATCCACAATATGTTTCATTTTGTTTCTAATTTCAGTACTTAACATTTTAAAATGTTGGCACCATGCGTCACGAATTAAGTCAGGGTCCCGTATTATTTATCCTTCCACTTTTAGTTCAGAAATATCTTGTCTCTGCCCCTTCTTATGTAGTCTTACTATTCTGAAGAATTTCCCTACATCCAGTTCTGCAGCTTTTTCCAGCTCATTTAGTTGTTCTTGTTCATACTGGTATTTTGCCTTGTTTAATTGTTTTCTGAAATTTCTTTTGGCATTTTTGTATTCTGCATGCGTTTTAAATTGTGTCCCACGTGGCCGTTCATCTTTTATCCATAACAATCGTTTTTTTCTCATCTCTTAATGTAGTTCAGCCACATTAAAAAATTTCCAGTAAGGTTTTAAGTGTGGGAGGAATCTTTTTTTGGGAAATATTTTATCAGCTGTGTTGCGTAGAACGGTCGCGACAGTAAAAAGAGTGTTTTGTACATCCGAAATACTATTTACAAATAGCTCCATTGAGTTCAGGTGATCATTGATTTCATTTTTGTACCTCTCCTGCTGTTCTGAAGAAACCTTTTGCCAGTTAATTGTAACTGGATATCTGGAAAATGTAGATACCAGTAGTTCCTCAGGAACTAACAACTCTACTCGTGCAGGTAAATGATCAGATAAATTGAGATGATGATCATCTTCAATATTAGCACTATGAACTAAATCTATTTTGGAGGAGGGTATCAAAATGTAGTCAATCAAAGACGAGCGTTTGCCATCAGATGAGCAATATGTATAGCCTGGTATTTCAGAAGGGAAAAAATCAACTGTTGATATTAGATGCCTATTTGTCAGGAAAGATTGTAGTATGTATCCTTTACCATATTTGCTTTTTGGAATCACTTTTGTAGGTAGCTCCGCATTAAAGTCACCACAGATAATCACACAACCTTTTTGATTATATTCATCATATAGGCATTCCACAGTTTCCATTATTTCTTTATAATCATCTAAAGAGGCGTTTGTGGAAGGAAGCCACGAACAGAACAGAAACAATTTAATAGCCCATAGGTTAATTTCAACTGCAATAACTCTGTCGTTCCCAATGTTATTCATTGGACGAACAGGTAATGATTTCCGATAGAAAATTGCAGTTCTTCCAAATCCAGAGGGACGCTTTCTTTCCCATAGACATGAATTAATTCTGCTATCAGGTCTCGAGAAAGCCATAAAATTGCTGTCAATGCTTTGAAAAAAATGTAATTGCTCTGAATATAGCCAATGGTCTTGTATACATACAATATCTACCGTATGGAGTAATGAACAAAGATAGGGCGTTCCTGTCATAATGATCTTCGCATTCCAAGTCATTATGTTTAGAGTAGTCGTCATTCGGAAAGTAAACAAAAGCTTTTCCACATACAAGTTGTAGACAATGACTCTTTTATCTCTCGTACCATTCTCTAGCTAATACAAATTCTGGCCAAAATCCCTTCTGTAAAGTTTTGGTAAGCAGATTTTTCGGAACAGTGACACGAACGGTATAGGTTTCTCCCTTCATATTGGACCACTTTTTAAGAATCTTAATATTTGTGATCTGTACTCCTCGATTGTATGCATGTCTGTGTATTACATTATTTAACTCTTCAGGTCTATGGTCTGCTTTAATTCGAGATAACAACAACGATTTTGTTTTTGAACCCCTCTTCATTCCATTGAATGTCATAGTACTTATTCGCAGCTGGATTGGTTTCGAATTGTTATTGTTTGTATCATTTATGTCGTCCTTTCTCAGTGTAGAATTTCTGGTATCCAATACTAGATTTTGATTAGTTTTGTTTTCTTTCTCATCAATTTTCGTTTCCAATGCTCTTCCTGTATCTGCTTCACATATTGCAGTAGAAGATGTAGTGTTTGGGGTTTGTGCTACTTGAGATTGCATCAAACCTGCAGTGCGATTCTTGTAAACTGATACCTTAGAGACGCTTACGCCGGTATTTCTTCTATATTCTTGTTGATCTGACAAAATCCTCTCTCAAGATTCTAGATGATGACTATTTATTACGCCTGTATTCGGAATTGTATTTGGTGTACCAGATGCACTTGCAGTTGGGCAATAAGATCTAGTCATATTTGCATAAGAGCAAGACAGCTGCAAAAAATTCGTAAGCTGGAGCTGAATTCCACGCATCTGTGCACTTACTGTCTCAATTTGTTTGTCGTTTACAGTTTGTAGCTTTTCAATTGTCATTGCCTGACTCTTTATTACATCTGCCATTACATGTAGATCAGATTCCAAACGCAATTCCGACTCCCTTGACTTATCAATGCACGATTCAAGTCTTTTAATTGTATCATCCTTACTTTGTATCATCTCACCTAAACGAACATTATCCTTTTTCATCCAGTTCATTTCTTCCATAATACTTGCACACATGGCATTTAGTTCATTTTTTATAAATTGTTTCAGATCTATAAATGTTTCATATTGTAAAATGGGAATGTTGCTTTCAACTCTCTCAGCTTGACTATTTTTTCCACAATCCCAGAATGATGATTTACCTCTTGACTGATCTGTGTCATTCGACTGACCACTTTCTTGACTAGCTTCTTGAAGATTCTTTAAGCAACTCAGACTGTCTATTCTACTTTGGTTTTGTTTTGTCATATCTGGACATACATGCCTTTACTTCGCTTGTGTTATCATCTCCCTCAAGAAAATGAAATATTATATATATATATATATATATATATATATATATATATATATATATATATATATATATATATATATATATATATATATATATATATCGTCTGCTATCAGAACGCGATGTCCTCTCCACCAGTCTACCAGAAGGATATCCAGTATGACTGAACCTACCAATATCGTGTAAAGAACTACGAATATGACGAAGGGACGTTATGTCAAGATTACTTGATAACTCTCGCTTGAATAACTGTTTGTCCAATTTGCCATATTTTTCTCTTATTTCTGCAAGAATACAGCGTTCTAATTGAGAAGCGCACGTTATATCACTATCAGAATCCTGAATATCCTGGGTATCATTGGTCTCCATTTTCTCACTCTATTCATATATCACTTAATCGTCTCTAATTGTTAGAAAATTAGTCAAAACTATATATTCAATGATGAGTATTCTGATTAATCAAACTTAAATTACAAAAATTACATACTGCAGATTATCTGCAGTTTAAAAAAATTCGTACAAACGGCAGTTTGCAACCCAAATTTGTTACACAAACAAAATTATAACAAATCCTCTATGTTTGTTGATCATGACGTATGTATGTATGTATGTATGTATGTATGTATGTATGTATGTATGTATGTATGTATGTATGTGTGTGTGTGTGTGTGTGTGTATGCATGCATGCATGGATCTATCTATCTATCTATCTAAACACACATACTTATATATATATATATATATATATATATATATATATATATATATATATATATATATATATATATATGCATGCGTGGGGGGGAGGCAGGGATGGTCCTGGCTTTTAAAAAGCTGTCGCCAAAAAAATCGCCAACATCAATATTTTGTCGCCAATTTTCAGAAAGTGTCGCCATAAAAAGTAGTGTACATTTTTCCAAGTGTTAATTTAGTCTATTAATGTAAAAGGCAATGAAAATGACAAAAGATGGATTAATTAAATGAATACTTTAATTACAACAAGCATTAACAAAATGTTACAAAGTGTTACGTGAAGATCCGTCGCGATTTTACGGCTGCCCACTTGCTGAATGCAGTTTCAAAGTCAAAATTTTCATATCGGTACATGCTGATTCTCATTAAATTCTCGAGAGATGAGATGCCGAGTTTATTTCTGATGTCAGTTTTTATGAGGTTCATCTTACTGAATCCTCGTTCACAGTCAACAGTGCTGACAGGTGACACCAGTAGTCTCTCAGCAGCCGCAGATGCGCAAGGGTATATTGTCCTGGATCTCACTGCCAACTGAATCAAATCCTTAACACCTCTATACACCTTACCATTCCTGAGAACTTGAACCCTAGCATAAGCCACAAAGCCAGCCAAGTCCTGACTAACCTCCGACTGATTACCTAGCCCACAAGTAGACAAGTAATCTGAAACAATGCCTGAAACCTCTGAAAGAATGGAACTGATAGCCTGTGAACCATACAAATAGGAATCAAACAACTTGGTTAGAGCACTCAAAACTATCGAATCACCCTCCTCCGTGAACCTTGCTTTTAGATTATCTATAACAATATCTATAAATTTGGCACAAGACAATGCAGCCTCTGACCTTTGTTTAGCATTATCACTAATTGTATGGCCTTTGTACTCAAAAGTACATAAACCTGATGAATCTAAACATGGTTCTGCTGGAATCTCAGAAAGAAACCTAGAAACGTTACTACCAGACTCTAACCTCAGATTTTCAAGAAGCTCAACAGTGGAGTGGAGAAGGGGATTAACCTCGGTAAAGTCAATATCAGATCTCTGATAAGCTTGACACAGAACTGCCAAAGGCCTGAGAATGTCAGCCATATTGTGTGCTGTATAAACAAATTTGAAACAAGCAATGGGCTTATACATTGCAAGAGCCTTTGCAGAGTTGTCTTCCAAGAAGACACTAACAAGAGCTTGAAAATTATCAACAACTGCCTGTACACTACCTTCAAAACTCAGCCACCTTGTGTGGAATACCTGATGCAAGCGAGTGTGAGAAGACTCTAACACTGACTGAATTGCCTCAAGTCTACACATATTACGAGGGGAATAGGCAAAATACTTGTACATATTATTCAGTATATCTTGAAACTTAACCAAGTATCTAACCTCGTCAGCTGCAGCGCCTGTACCCAGAGCTAACTGATGTGCAATGCAGTGAGTTGCAAGCAAACCTTTAGTAGCCTCCTTCAACCTGGTAACAACACCACTCTTGCAACCCAACATGACTGCAGCACCATCCGTTGATACACCAATCAGATTGTCCAGACTAAAACCAAATGACTGAATTAAACCTAACAACTCTGAATATATAGATTCTGCATTTGCGTTTGAAGCTGACGAATACCTAGAAATTGAGTCACCGGTTGAACACTGCCAGCCAAATTAGTTAGGTACCTAACATAAACAATCAAATTCTGATGTACTGAAACATCTGTGCTCTCGTCAAGCATGACGCTGTAAACACGAGATTCCTTGACCTCAGTAGCCATCTCATCAACTATTACATCAGCCAACGACTGCTGAAACTCACTGGTGCTTCCGTGACCGTCATACGATGTGTGCTTATCTACTTTGAGGTCTGAGAGTTGGGTGGCGCCCTGAAATAGAAATAATCATTAATTTTGTATGCCATAAATATTTCATTTATTATTATACATGTTCTGACCGTGTGTGCGTGTGTATATATATATATATATATATATATATATATATATATATATATATATATATATATATATATGATTAACAAAAAGTGGCATTTATACAACAATCACGGTGTACTACAGTAATATCACATTGAATATATTAAGGTTATACATGTAATTTTTTCCTTATGTTACTGTCATTTAAATACATAGAATATTACTGTTAACAAGCTATAATATAATATTCTCAATACCTGTGTGATACACAACTGGTGCAGCTTTGGGACAATTGTATTAGCCAGGTTGTAGTAAGCCGCAAAGAAAGTGTTCCGCATAGCACTAATAATAGCAATTTTGCTTTTGCTAATGGCAGTGATCTTCGCTGCTTTCATGGTGCTGGCATCCCGCATCACCGTTTGTGCACATGTATGACTGTTGTTACCTGAAGAAGAAAAAAATGCATTATCAACTTTAGTTGACATTTTAATAACAATAAAACCCTATGATCGTACATTGCAATATAAGATAATTGACGTATAATGTGGCCGTCGATTGCATGCATTCCATAATTAAATGCACCCCCCCCCCCTCCCCAGAGCTTGTAGTCAATTGCTTCCTAAATCCCAAGAATGATCACTGAATGCTGTATAAATTTTCTCAACAAGCAAAATAGGATCTCCATTCCCACGAATGAAACTTACACGAGTTAACAACTTGGCAATATTGGACCGTATATATATGCATAAATTCACACCCAATTTATGGATTCTTTCACTCCTGTATTTTGAGAAATAAATAATTATTTTTAATTATGCAAACTTAATTTTTTTTTGTTGCTATTTCTTGTTATGGAGTTTAAGTCTCTGTGGGATTGATGGCAAAGAAAAAGGTCAATGAGTAAAATGCAAAAATATTACTTACCCCGCCTGGATTCATGTTTGGTGACGCACTCCTTCTTCAAAATATCACAGCCAGTTGTAAATAAATTTACAAACTTTGCCTTGATACATACATCACAGAACATCTGTTTTAACTTTGGATCATATCTGAGCCACGGACGCCCAAGTTTCCAACTGTCTTGAAATTTTCGGGACTTGTTGCCCCGTTCATCGTAATGTGGTGTTGCACTTGAAGCGCTACATGTAGATGATGTTGGACTGCAAGGTTTATCATCGGGTCCAGTGATTGTTTTCTCTGATGAATTTGCACTAAATCCAAACGCTGTTAATTTTTGTTACTTAGGATGAGATAATGAAATCGCAACGTCTAACTTTTTTTTTTGGGGGGGGGGGGAGCACCAGACAGATGCCCCCCCCCCCCTTATCAAAAAAAATTTTAAAAAAGTTTATATGTGTGTGTGTTCCCCCTGATGTTTTTATGTTGTTTTTATTTATTCTTTCTCTCTAATTCCCCAATTAATTTTCATCATCGGGGTTATAATATAATTGACGAGGGGTATTTTTTGTATCCTAGTGTATTCTAAGTAGTCTTTTCTAGTTGGGAGTTGATCTACCCACTCTAGAAAGCTACTTTTTTTCCTGTTGACCATGGCTAGTGGTCTCTTTTTATCCTGATGTATGCTATATGTATGATGCTATATGTGTGATAGCTATAAAGGATATATTTTATCCTTGTGTATATGTTACGGATGGCCATTTCTCTCCAAATCAAACCAGTTGTCCTATTTTGTTATTTATCTTCTCCAATATGGAAGATAAATTTTAATTTTTATTTATATTAAATTTAAATTGATAATTTTGAATTTTGTATATATTGAGGTGTATTATTTACAGAAAATTATATGTGTCTCAATATATCTAATTTGTTAATTGATGGGTCCGTTTTCCTTGAGACAGAAGCTATACGAATTTATTTGGTTGTACAGCTCCTGGCTCAATTTGTCCGGCCCTTATTTATTTTTTAAAGTTAAGAAAAATCCAAAACTGTTTAATTTCCCTTAATTTGGGAGTCATGGCTATTCCGGGAGACAGCCACGACAGATAAAGCATGGATTTAGAATCCAGAGAAAATGCTCATGCATATATAAAGAAGAAGGAAAAGAACTAAGTAAATTTTAAATATTTGGGTGGTGTTTTCCAAACTCTTCCATAGACCTGCTCACTTCGCGTGGCGCCATGTGATCTAGCTCTATGGCGTCCTCATTATGTACTTCCCCCTCACAATAATGTTATTTATTTGTATACACTTTTTTTTTTTTTTTTTTAATTTAAAAAGTTTAAACAGATTTTTTTTTTTTTTTTTATTATTATTATTTTTTTTTTTAAATTTAAAATAAATTTAAAATAATTTTAAAATTTTTTCCTTAACCTTCATTATTGAACCACATCTTATTAAAGTATTCGTTATAAAGTCCGTTATTTGTCTAACCAATAGTTTATTAAAGTTTCCGTCTAGGAAGAGTAATTGACGTCTGTTGTATTTGTCTACCTTCATTATTTCTGTTATTAGTTTGATCCTTTCTTCCTTTGTTTTGTCACATTCTGTAATTGTGTGGTCTTTTGTATATGGGGCATTTTTGCATAGAGGGCAACAAACAGGGGTCCTTATTAATCTTCGTTTAATTGCCACTTCGCCTGTTAGCCAGGCGTTGTGGAGGTACGTGTACATAATACTTTGTACCTTAAACGAGTTAATGCTGGACCAATGCCTCCAAACTCTGTCCCAATTTACAGATGGGTATTGTAATTGTACCTTGCATTTGTTTTTAATCGAATTTAAATCTAAAAGCCAGTCATATGTTTTGTCATTTGTTAACGCCCATAGTTCCTTATTATCCCTATACCTATATAAAATTTTTTTGATCCCCCTATATAAGTGTGGTGCATCTAATTTTTTCACTAGTTTGTTGTTTGTGCATATGTCTTGTTTGTTCCTCATTCCAAAACCTAGCCAGAAAATGTATAATGCTTCCCAGGGTTTTTGTGGTGTTGCGTTTAATCTTTTTAGCCTATTTAAAACAGTTTTTAAATTTATTAAGTTGGGATTAGGCAAGGCTAATCCCCCCTTTAGTTTAGCCCTATATAAAGTTTCCTTATTTATGTGATGTGTTTTGTTATTCCATATGTAATCTATTATTTCATTATCAATAGTCGCTAGTGTCTTATTGTTAATGTCCACAGAGTTTATAAGGTATGTCAAATTTGAATACATATATGTTTTTGCAACCTGTGAACGTTCAATTAAACTAAACGGCTTTAGAGCCCAGATATATATTACCTCTTTTATTTTCTGTTTAAATTTTAGACAGTTTTCTTTTTCATCATTGGCCCCGAAGAAAATCCCCAGGGCTTTCACTCTAATCTTTATTAGGTGTGGGGGAGACCAGGGTGGTTTCCCCTCCAGTTTCCTATTTTTAATATTTCCGTCTTATCATGGTTTATTTGCGATCCTGATGCTTTCCCAAAAGCCTCGTATTCTTTTTGCAGGTGTTTAAAAGAATGTGGATCATTAATGAAGTTAGTACAATCATCAGCGTGTTGAAGCATTTTAAATTCCTCTTTTAAGTTAGGAATTTTTACTCCTTTAATATTGGTATTGTTTCTAATTTTTAGACTCAAGATTTCTATAGCTATTACATATAATAGCATAGATAGTGTGCAGCCTTGCCTCACTGATCGTTTTATTTCAATTTTTTGAGTTTTCGCCCCATTAACTTGTACTTTTGCAGTTATTTCATTGTACATTATTTTAGTCCAGTTTAGGAAATTTGTCCCAAAACCAAATTTTTCCAGTACTTTTTGTGTATAATTATGTTCTCATCTGTCAAAAGCTTTTTCCTGGTCGAAAAGTACCATAGCACATTTCGAATTTGTAGTGTTTATAAAGTCTATTATGGTCCTAATGTTAAGTATATTGTCATGTATGCTTCTATTTTTACCACCGCATGTCTGATTAGTGTTTACTATGGTGTTTATCCCGTGTTTAATCCTATTAGCCAAAATTCTACTCAGTATTTTGTAATCCGTGTTTAGGAGGGAGATGGGCCTCCAGTTTTTTAGGTCGGTTTTGTCGCCTTTCCCCTTGTATATAAGAGTAATCAGACCCTCCCTCATGAATTTTGTCATTTTGTCGTTTTTTAATAAAATGTTGTTAAAAAGAGATTCTAATATTGGTGCCACCTCACTTTGGAATTTCTTATAGAATTCCGCAGTGAGGCCATCTCGCCCTGGTGATTTACCTTTTGCAAGTTCTTTTATTGTGGTTTTTACTTCCTCCACCGAAATGAGCGCATCGCACCGTTTCTTGTGCTCTGGTGTGATCATTTCGCAATGTGTTGAATTTAGATATTGCATGATTATGTCGTTGTCTATGCATTGAGTATTATATAATGTTGTGTAGTATTTGTGAATTTCCTCCATAATTTTTGCTTTAGTTGTAAATATTTCCCTATTAATGTTTAGTGTACCTAATTCCTTTTTTACCCCTTTTCTTATCTCTTCCCTTTTATTGAGTTCTCTGCCTTGTTTGTATATATGGTGAAATTTGCCCGCCCTGATTTCCATTCCCTTTGTTTCATATTGTCTTAGCTTTTCTAGTTGTATGGAGTAGCTCTCCTTCTCCCTTAAAGGTGTAGTGACATCATTTATTAATCTTTTTAAAGCTACCTTCTGTGTTTTTTGAATCCGTTTACGTTTAGTTGAGTGATATATTGCTATTTGCTTGACTTTTTCTTTAAAGCTATCCCAATCCGTAGCAATATCTGATATATTTTTTCCCTGTTCATTCGTAAGTATTTTAGGGATTTCCAAATTTATTTCATTTATTAATTGCTCATCATCTAATATTGAGTTGTTTAATCTCCATTCTCCTTTACCCCATCTATTATTTTTCTTTATCACCATTTCCAAAGTTATTTGTTTATGGTCTGAAATTTTGTAGTCTAATATTTTCGCTTTTTTGTATATTTTATGGTCAAAATTAGTTACATAAAATTTATCTATTCTACTTGATTTATTTATTCCTGCTTTTACATAATCATGTGTATATTCCGTTCTTAGTAGATTAAGGTGTCTATACACATCTATTAGTTTATTTTGGTTTAGCAGTCTTTCCATTATATTAGCTAATGCTAGATCGCTAGTTGTAAGTTTGCCTGTGCGATCTACATTACTCCCCACCCAGTTAAAGTCTCCTCCTATAATCAGGTGCTCTGTTGTGTATTTTTTTAAATATTTAGTTAGATTCACTATGAAGTCGTAGTGACTTTCTCTCTCTGCAGGAGCATATATATTTATTATGTGTAATTTATTTAATTTTATATGAATTACCCTTCCCTTTAAGCTATTATCTTCTATTAATCTTTCCCAATTTTGTCTAATTTTGTTTCTAATTATTACTGCTACCCCGGCTCTATTATCGTATTGTTGTGCCTCATTATTTACAACTATGGCATCCATTTTGGATTCTATTTCTGATATCATGGTTTTTGTAAGTTTATTGTGTGTTTCCTGAATTAGTATAATGTCCTGCTTTAATTTTATAAGTTGTGTAGTTTTGTCCTTATCTAATCCATTTGTGTTTATAGATGTGATATGGAAGTTTAATTCTTCCATTTTTAGGTTCCAGGTGGCTATTTGTTAATTTTTCTGTTAGTCTTTTCTATTAGTCTTTTAATTAATATATTATTCAGATTGTTTTGTTTATTTCTATTTCTGTTTTATTTGGGGGCACTGGTCCCCCGTCTGTCCCTATACTGTCATTTGCGTCCTTCAGGTTTAATTCCTGTTCATGTTCGTTTGTCGTGTCATTTGTATCAGTAGTCTTGTCCGTCGTTTGTTCATTTATCTGGTCATTTGTCGTATCCATATCTGTAGATGTATTTGTGTAATCAATAATGGTTGTCCTTTGATAAAGCGGTGTCAAATCAAAGTCAAGATCATAGTCCTCTGAGGTTGATTCCGATAGAATGGGTTTCTCGTCCATTTTCCTCTTTCTTTCCCTTCTTTTTGTTTTCGCAGATATTCTAATTCTTGGTATTTCTGTAACCGTCAGTGGCTCTTCGCTATTAGATGAGCTGGTTAGGGTGGTGTTATTCCTTTTTTTAGGTCCCGGCATTGGTGTGGATTCCATTTTTTCTATTGTTTCATGGTCCCCATCACTTTGTAAGGGTTCCATCTCCAGATCTTTTAGGACCTCGTCGTCCTCTTCTATGGCCAAGCATTCAAAACGATTTCCTGTTTTAATTGGAGCTACCGGCAATTCCCTTCTTAACGTCTTAGTAGGGGTTGTATACCCATCGTCCTGATTTATTGTTTCCTCATATCTATCTACTTGTGCTTCTATTTGTATTTCCTGGTTTTGCGAGTTTTCCTGTTGTTGTTGTTGTGGTTGTGTTTGTACGTCTACCACAATTTCTTCAATCCGTTTTGTCTCTGTTCCCTCTGACAACGTCTAACTTGCGTTTGCTCATGATAATGTTGCACTGGCGAAGATATAATTATAATTTAGATTTTTTTTCCATTTGCTTTCTATTTATACACCGTAGTCGGTACTTCAAAGGTTATCAGTTTTCTATGAAGGTTCAGAAAAACTATTGTATTGGTATATGTAAAAAAAACAACAGAAGGATTAGCCATTCAATTAAATTGTTTCTGTTCTATTCGCGTCTTCAGAAGTCGGTCAGTTGTAGGTATAGTACGGTAGCATGATTGACTGTATCACAGCATACAGTACTCAGCCCAGATGTCGGCATAAGCAGATTATGATGTAACAATGCACTGTAAAGATGGGATGATCAATACGAACAAAGGATTGTTTGTGTAACAAATTAATTCCAATGCATTGCTTAGTCAGGTTTGTGGCTTCCTTTCGTTCTCCCATTTAATTTATTCAGTCCAAATCCATGATTGTATGTACAAATTAAATAACCAAAAAGTCTGTCGCCAAAAAAATCGCCAGATGGGATATTTTTGTCGCCAATAAGGGAAAAAAATCGCAATTTGCGACATTGGCGAAGCCCAGCGCGATCCCGGGGGTGTGGGGTGTGGGTGTGTACCGAGCGGTTGTCAAACCCTGACGCGATATCCGCTAGAAGTCGTAAGTTTACCCCAAAGTTGCAAAGACTTCCATACAACTTGACTTGTAAATTAAAACCAGACGTGTCCGTTCAATACTTAAATTTTACTCTAATGTATGCAAGACCACAGATCTCTATCCTGCCTAATATCTATAAATCACACATCTGCATGGTGTCTCTTCAACTGGTTTCCGTACCGCCCGCAGTTCACGCCGTAGAAAGATAAAACTCTCCCCTAAACAGGGAACTATTTAAACTCCGCCCTCTTAGGCCAGTCGACGTACCTTTTACAGGCTTATTTCGCCATATAAATGCACCACATTTGCCATCCTAGCCACATAAACGGTCTCTGCCAAGTCCCTTCTTATTTATTCCTTCAAGTACTTTACCGGTTTTCTACCGTAAATCCTGATCTGCTGTCACACCAACAATGAACAACACTGGATTTTAATATGGACTACTTTACGACAGGGACATTCATTCCATTTTGGCCTGACTTCACTACTAGTCAACCATGGCATCATGGAAACTCACTAACACTCTACTGCGTGACGTATCCTCCTAGTAATTGCTAATTATGTCATTAAATTAATCGCACAAGACTAGAAAATCTTTAACACAGGGCGGTATCAAATGGACAAACTCAGATTTATTACACACACACACACACACACACACACACACACACTGGATAGATAGATAGATAGATAGATAGATAGATAGATAGATAGATAGATAGACAGACAGACAGACAGACAGACAGACAGATAGATAGATAGATAGATAGATAGATACATCTGAGTTGGTGATACAGATATATTCTGTTCTATACATTAAATGTGGCTTCTGATACTGAGAATTCACTCTTTCTTGGGGTAGTATTTTTTGTGGATGCTTCATTAGCTACGGACAATGAATTTATATTCCAACCACCTAACAGCCATGCCTCTGTTGAAATTAATACAATTGCGGATTCATCGAATGTTAGTATCAGTTATAATATAGTTTTACGCAGAATCGACAGTTGTTAATTCGCGAAAATCAATGAGTTGTTAGTATTATGAAGTACATTTCTAAAATGTCGTAAGATGAAATGGTGTGAAGAGGAATATTTCTCGCACCTATTTTATTGAAAAACAAACTTTTTAATTCTGCAAATTTAATTTACGTTTAGGATCAATTTCGCAAACGACACTTTAAACACAATTTTTCGCTATATTATGTCTGGGGTGGAGGGGTAAAGGACTACAACCGTTTTGTGAGATACCGTGAATGCTGATCCGGCTTACCTGGGCGAGCATCTAACGCGCGTCGCTTGTAATACGTATCCGACACCCTAACAATTGAAGTAAACGCCTCCTCCATACTTCGAGGTGCAGTTGTTTTTGACGCTAAATGTAATATTTGCGACCGCACTTTGATCCTTTTTTTCTCCTGAAATCCTTCCCAGAAATTCTGCGAAAAATTAGTACTTATCATTGGGAACTTGACGAAAGTTTGCAATCAGCAATGGAACTAGTTCGACAATGTAAACACATAATATATTAATAAAATAAACTAGAGACAAACAGTCATACTTATAATTACATTGTTTTGAAGGATATATCATATATCAATTGAAATTATACAATTTTATATAATTCACTAGCATTAAGTCCATTGGGATACAAAGTATCTAACTTATGAATCCAATAAGTTTCTTTTATGAGTCTGGTCATGTCACCATGCACAATATCTATTGGCATGAAAGAAATATCGAGTAAAGAGTGATTATTGCTGTCAAAGTGTGTTCAAATATTAGAGGAAAACTGAGAATCTCTATAATTTCTTATATCAAAGCGATGGTTATTCATTCTTTTAGAAATTTGTTTGAAGTGTTTGTCCAACATAGTGCATGCTACATTTTTACAGGTTATTAAATAAATCGCATCAGTTAATATGCAGTTTGTGATAACACGTAGAGAAAATATCTCTTTTGTATTTGTACCACTTAAAGATCTACTTTCTCGTATGTTTGCACATTGAGAGCACCGGCTTCTGTTATATATCGATGACGAAAAGTGTATTTCATTATTATTTTTTTTCTGTCTGTTTAGATCTAATTAAAAAATCTTGCAAGTTCTTTGGTCTTCTAAAAGCGAGAATTGGTTTAGTTTTGTAAAGTGATTTAACGCTAGTTTTATTGGATACATTTAGGAGACTATAATATTTATTAATTATAGGACCTATATTAGGCAATGAAGGATTATATTGTATTGTGAAAGGAATTACGTCTCTCTCTATTTTACATTCTGTTATTTTTAAAGCTTCATCTTGAGTAAGATTTCGGGCTTTGTTCAGCGCAGAATCAATTATATATGTATGGTGATTTCTATTTTGGAAATAAGTTCGTTATTTATTAAAAGAATTTTGTAATTGAAAGTCATCTTAAATAATACCTCTTTATATTTTGGCCTGGCTATGTGGTATACCGTTTTTACATGACATGGGATGACATGAAAAATATTCCACATATTGGTGAAATTAGTTTTCTTGATATGAATATTTGTAGAGATAGTATTATCATTTTTTTAGTGACGCTTAATATAATATTTGCGACCACACTTTGTGTTGTCGTTGATTTGTAAATTTGGGTGTCATTAGCGTACAATAATAAAAGGCGTTTATGTTGTTTTTCTAACACAACACATAATATATGACAGAAGCACCACACTGAATCAAGTTTACAACTGTCAGAGTACTTCATAATACAGACAATTTGGCAAAACGAGAGAAACTAAAAGTAAAGAATATTTTAAATTACACCCTGTTTTTATAGTAATACGAGATGTCAGAGGTCAAGCAGCAATATTTCCTTTAGGTTATATCATTAGTTTAATATTTCCATGTAGAATATGAGTAATTTCAGCTTGTTATATATTAATGATTTTGGAAAAATGTTTTGAAATAATGTCAGTATTTGGTATTTTTTATTTTCGTGTTTAAAAGTTTGTGCTTTTAATATATTAAAATATGTACCATTTGAAAGTATTAATAATAATAATAATAATAATAATAATAATAATAATAATAGTAATAATAATAGTAATAATAATAATAATAATAATAATAATAATAATAATAATAATGATAATAATAATAATAATAATAATAATAATAATAATAATAATAGTAATAATAATAATAATAATAATAATAATAATAATAATAATAATAATAATAATAGTAGTAATAATAATAATAATAATAATAATAATAGTAATAATAATAATAATAATAATAATAATAGTAATAATAATAATAATAATAATAATAATAATAGTAATAATAATAATAATAATAGTAATAATAATAATAATAATAATAATAATAATAGTAATAATAATAATAATAATAATAATAATAATAATAATAATAGTAATAATAATAATGATAATAATAATAATAATAATAATAATAATAATAATAATAATAATAATAATAATGATAATAATAATAATAATAATAATAGTAATAATAATAATAATAATAATAATAATAATAATAATAATAATAATAATAGTAATAATAATAATAATAATAATAATAATAATAATACGAAGAAGAAGAAGAAGAAGAAGAAGAAGAAGAAGAAGAAGAAGAAGAAGAAGAAAAGAAGAAGAAGAAGAAGGCAGCGATGAAGTCGCTTTTTGCTATGATCGCTATTTCGTGAGGCCGCAATTGGCGATATAAAATGGAAAAACATCAAATATGGATGTATTTTACAAAGTAAACATAACGGAATATAATTTGTATTTAAGTAAACAATGGGTGAGTTACACATCAATCTGATGTTGTCTTTCTGATGTATTTAGCTCGAACCACACACACAATATCTAAACACAGGCATACACAATTTATATACATTTACACATATATGATTTTGTAATACCGTGTTTTGAAGATGTTGATGTTGATATTTTCAGTTGTTTATCATGTGGGGAATGCAATCCACAGAACGGTATCATAGCTCTGGAACCAGATCTCTAACGGTTTAAGTTTTGGTTGATATTAATAAAGTTTTTGATTTTCAGTTCTACTCAGCTGATACGGGTTGGACTGAAAACGATACTTTGTTAGGTGCATTATTGGTGGAGTTCCATAGAAAAACAAGGGCTATACTTCGATGAAATGTGCGCTACTGTATTTAACTTATGCCAATACGCCGTCAGCAGTTCGGAGCCACGTAGGAATAGTATTGATTACAGCAAGAACTTATTGCCAACATATACCTGTTGATATATTTGCGTGAGGAATGAAGACAGCAATTTCTTGATGAATGCTTGAATTTTGCATCTTTCCAACTTTGTAGAAAAACGTTTGTGTCTAGAATGTCAAATGGTTTCGTGAAATCAATTTCTATAATCCACATTCAACATGTTTTTTTTTTCTTCTTCTCTTTAAGTGTATATATTGATTATGTCAACATATAATAAGAATGATACTGTTTGAATCCTGGCCGATCTATGTGAAAAAGTAGGAGTATCAATGTACTCTTGCTTAAATATCCTCTTTCAATATTACTACATAAAGTAGGAATACAGATGTTGACACACACACACACACACACACACACACACACACACACACACACACACATATATATATATATATATATATATATATATATATATATATATATATATATATATATAGTCATAGTACATATTCACATCCATTTTTGAAGATTGCCATTCCACACTTCAGGGCTTCTTGAAAATACAAATCATAATATGTAATTTTTTATATCTATTACAGATATTGATATAATTGTAGTGGACGTTTAAGAATTATGGACTTACCAAGACCAGATGCTTTACTAGCATTTTCGTAATGGCCACATGGGGAGACTTCCTTTTCAGCAAGGTTTAATTGACAAATATCTGATGAAGGGTTTGGTCTGTTGATATTAAATCATAATATATCGAGATCATCCTTGACAAATGTTTGATAAGAGTAGAAACTGTAGTGTCCTGCAAAGAATTTATTGAACATTTTGATATTGTCATTTAGCAAAGTTGTTGTTTGGACATCTTGTTTTTGGGTGGGTGGTTGAGGGGAGCAATGAAGAGTAAAGAATTGATGGTCAAACATTTTGTAGGTATCCTCATATCAAAGTAGATGTTTAACTTTGTTCAACAGTATGCCTATCGTAATACTATTTTGTCACTAAAATAAATATATAACGTTATTTCTCAATTTTCTATAGTTCTACATATCCTGATGGAATTAAATTTTAGATGTGTTGCTCTATTGGTATCATTCCTTGACCGTCTTGACCTTACCTTTTATTTTACGGTTCTCTGCCCTTTTTACATCTGCTTTGTTCCTTCATATTTAATAATGTTTGACCACTCTATATTTTCTTTTACCACTCTGTGTTGTGTTTGAACGTTATGTTTCGTTTCATCACTCTGTTATGTTTTAATAATACTCTTTATGTTTTTTCACTCTATATTGTGTTTATCACTACATATTTGTTTAATTATGTGTCTATCTATGACTAAAGTATGTATCTACACAGGAAGGTGAAACCTAATTATAAAAGGCACCACTAATAATAATAAAATAAAAATAATAAGGACTTCTTATAGCGTCTAAACTTTAGAATATCTAAGAGGTTTACAACATATATAATGATATGACTACAAATAAAGAAAGAAACAAACACAATGAAAGTAGAAAACATAAAAGCATCCTTAAAAGATTTACGGTAGTAATATTATTAGGTCTTAGATTTGTTCTTGCAGTCGACAAAGGTGAGTGTTACGAGCACTCTTGAAAAGGATCAATGTGTCTTTGTATCTAGCTTCTTTTATCAATTCGTTACACGCTGCTTGGCCATGGTATGCAAAAGATCGTTGTATATATGACTTTGCTTTCTTAGTTGGAATAATTTAGTATACGATCGTCAGAAGAGGAGCGTAAGTATCTTGCTGGTGTGTACACATGGGTGAGGCCAGATAGGTATGTTGGAGTGGAGTCCTTTAATGAAATGTAGCACAAAGAACACATTTTGTGCTTGATTCTGAATCGAATGGATAGCCAGTGTAGGGTACAGAGCAGCGTTGATGTGCGCTCTGATCGTGGTACTCTGAGGGTGATTCCAGCAGCTGTGTTTTGATCTTTTTAAAGTCTCTGGAGTAAATATTGTGATGAACTAGACAGAAATGAGTTACAATAGTCCAGTCTTGAAAGTACTAATGAACACACAAGTGTTTTAGTGGCATCAACTGAAAGATATTTGCGATTAGAGCTGATGCGTCTCAACTCAATATATGCAGACTTGCAAATGTTCATGACATGTTGGTGCAATGCGAGAGTACTGTCTAGAGTAACACCTTGGTTTCGTACTGACCGTGTGAAGTTAATGTTGGTTTTGCTGATATTTATTGTTGGAGGTAAAGGATGTGAATGAGAAAGTCTTTTTATTGCGATCGGAATGACCTCAGCTTTATCATCATTCATCTGCAGCTTGTTACATGTCATGCACCTCTCTACTCCATGGATGGTACAGTCGAATTGTTAGATTTGCAAATTTGGGTGTCAGCAGCGTACAACTGGTGAAACATTGGATGATCTATGACACTTGAGAGCGGATGAGTGTATATAATGAACCTCAAATATGTTGTTGATATTACCTCCAGGTAAGAAAGTCATCCGTTTTAAAGTTCTTAAAATCTCTATGTTCTCTTTTAATATGGTATCTATTCTTATTTATGCATAGAGGATATCAGCGATGGTAGGTCAGTGTTCTCTCTTGTGGACTTAAATCTGATATACCGCTATCTAATATACAGTGTCCAAAGATCAGCAGATGTTTGTTGTATGAACTTTATTATAATGTTGTACACTTGTTTAGAGTTAAATATTTGTTTCATTGATGTTACATCTACATGGTGGTATTTCAATTTTACAATGTTCTTTCTAACAATTGTCTAAACCATTATTTTTAACAAACGTTCGAATACGGCTCTGCCACTGTAATTTAATGGATGGCTAGTTTTGGTTCGTTGGCTATTGTATTATAACCTAATCGTTACCCATCCAGACTAAAGACTAAGAACAACGGTACTAGCAACTGCCTCGCTTGGCGCTCAACATAAAGAGGTTAGTGTTAGGACTGGTAGTCTTGGTGTCTGGATAATGTGACTGGGTGTGACATCATGTTGCATGTCTTCGGCATGATGCCCCAGTGTTAGACATCACTGCCAGACTGCAGACATTGTAGGGATATGACTAAAAAAGTGTTAAAGCTACGTTAAAATTCGAATTACACACACAAACACATACAACTAATTGTTAACATTCATTTATATTTTTACAGTTTTTCTTTATGTCCAAAATGTTTGCCCAAATACCACTAAAGCACAATATAAACAACAGCCTCTGATAGGAAATTTCAGGATGAGGGAGCATTTAATGATATTTTCAGGTGTGAAGTTCCCTTTTGAATCCGGTCGTTATGGAATTATTCGTAATTTGAATCGTATCTAATCAATGTTTAATACGTATCGTACAGTAGTGCTTCATATAGGTTATATTGGTTACAACGGCCTGCATGGACTGTAATGGCATCATACCTACATAATCAAATAAGTTCAATTTACTGACACTGGCAGGTAGACTAATGCTTTATTTCACAGCTTTATTTGTTTCCTTGTAACTCGCATACATGCTGTAAAATTAAAATGTATTTAGTCACTGCTTGTTTCTTTCGCGCACGTACATTTCGTGTCCTCGTAACGACAACGAATATACATTCCGACGAAGAACTCTTCTACACAATAATGGATAATGAATATCGACATAGTTTGAATTTTGTGCGATCGAACTCTAGGTGTCACTCGTGACAAATAAACATACAAATTGCATGGTTATTTAAACTACAAGTGTTGCCTATTTATTAACATAACACTCTTATCTCTGTCTGTCTGTCTGTCATGGCACATCAACAAATGAACTATAATTATATCCAATGCTATTAAAATACATTGCTATCAGGTACAACCGAAGTGAGCTGATCTGATTGCACATACCCTTGCGATTGTAAAACCGAAATGATAACAAATGAGAAATGAGAGATATATAAATAGTATGTAAGTTGGCATTTAGTGTTTAATGTCATACTACTTTCTGTGGTTATTACATGTTGTAATGGGGCCCCAAGTGGATAAGTGGTCTCCGTTACGGATCATTGCCATCTTACCTCTATCTGCGTGGGTTCGAGTCTGAGATTCGGCAAATGTAGTTATATGAGAAAGCTTGCCAGTAGCTTCCCGGGTTCTTCCTCCACCAGTAATACTGGCCGCCATGTATAGCCTATCTTGTGCTGAAAATTGCGTTAAACCCTACAACAACAACAACAGCATGTTGTAGTAGTTAAATCATCATTATCAGTCTCTTGACCTAGTGTGGTCGTTGAGGCACTGTGCTGTTGAACATCTGACCAGTTCCTTCCACCTGTCTCGATGATGTGCTAATGTCTGCGTTTGCTCCAAAACTTGTCCTGGTCCATTCTGTGATGTTGTCAGTCCACTTTTGTCTCTGTCTAACTCTCCTTCTGCCACCTTGCGCGCTGCCCTGGAGGACTGTTGTGGATAGACTGTTGGCTCTAGTGACATTGCCATACCATTTCAGCTTTCTCTTTTGGACAGTGGTGAGGAGGTCTTCATAATGGCCTACTTTGTTCCTGATGGTGTTACGCACTTCATCGTTTGTGATGTGGTCAATGTAAGAGATGCTAAAGATGGTTATGTAGCATCTCATTTCAAGTGCCTGGATTCTTCGTTGTAATTTTGCTGTCAGGGTTCATGCTTAACATGAAGACAAAAATACTGAGATGACTAGTGCTCTCAATAGTCTGATTCTAGTTTTCAGATAGATATTCTTGTGTCTCCAGATGGTTTTTAGCTTTGACATAGCTGCAGTGGCTTTTCCTTTTCGTGACAAAATTTCTGCTCTTTAAACCCTCTTCGTTGATTATGGAACCAAGCTATTTTAACTGGCTCACTATATCCAGTTCCTGTCCTCTGACTTTAATTTACCTGGGATTTCTTTGCCACTATTTGTCATCAGCTTTGTCTTCTCAGCGCTTAACTCCATGTCAAATATGGAAGATGTTTCATCCAGGTTCTTCACTAAGGTGGCACGCTGGTCTTCACTGCCTGCCAGTCTATCAATGCCGTCTGCAAAGTGTTTGTTGGTGATGTTGCTGACTGTCCCACCGTGGTTTTCCAAGGTTTCGTTCATGATGCGCTCTAAGTAGCTGTTGAAAAGCGTGGGTGACAGGAGACAGCCTTGATGTACTCCAGTTGTTGTCTTGAACCAATTCACACAGAATCTTGGGCACTTACTGCACTGGTAGCCTTGCCGTATATATGATTGATGGTATTGGTCAACTTTTGACCCATGTTGTACCTCATTTTTGTGCTACGCCTCTTGCCACACTCTGTCAAAGCCTTTTTGAAATCTATGAACACATGACAGATGTCTTGTTGATGTTACGAGTACTTTTCACACAGAACCCTGAGATTGAATATTTGTTCTGTTGTGCTTCTTCCACTCCTGAACTCGGCCTGTTTTTCAGCGATTATTTCTTCTGCTTGTGGCTTTTAGTCTGTTCAAGATTTTCTTTACCATTACCTTTCTAGCATGGCCGATCAAACTGATAGTTCTGTAATTTTGGCAAAGCTAGAGAATGCCTTTTTTGCAAGTGTTATAATTAGTGACTGGGTCTACTGTGTTGGCCATTCACCTCTCTGCCACATTTGTTAGTAGCCCTATCACTGATACCACCATTTTTGATAAGTTCAGTTATTTTGTGTTTATGAGTGCGCGGGTGTTTATCCACAGTATACAAAAGATGACAAAGAGACGCTTATGTTTTCTTTTGGATACTATCCCTTTTTTGAAACACAATAAAAATGTCACAACACAGCACAAACACCCATCCTCTTTCACTCTAGTTTTCCTTTTGAATTTCTTCACTTTCATGGAATCGTCTTAACTTTCTTCTCATCTTCGTTACTTGAAGTTTTTGACGGGAATATGATTTTCTTCGCTTACAAATACACCTTTTCTTCTTCGTGCTTCTTTCGTTTGAACTCTTTTTTTCCTAGAGCACTCTGAAGACCGATATCTTCCGACAAAGATAACAGGTATCTTGACTTTTGTATGTTTTGTTTACTGTTTCGCTTTTTGCATTCTGGAGCATAATGTCCTTTATCCTGACAAAAAAGCAAGTATCTTAATTGTTATCTCACTCGCCTTCTCTAAAATTTACATTTATATGACGCTCCGCAAAACTCTGACCAGATGGGTATGGTGTATTGATTCTTCTATCTTGACTTCATGTGAACTGAATGAATATAACAAGACACATGCCATTTATATTGGGACCTTCTGCGTGTAAAAAAAAATTGTTAAATGAACGTTTGTAATCGAAATTAAACTATTGCACCATATTAGCTTAAGAGCAGAGGACAGTAACAGCCAGCACCTCCTCTCCACGCAAGAGAGGTGTTGGCTCAAATCCATGTGATCGATATCGACGATGACACGAACGTCCTAGAATCAACGCCCTCCACATCTTCCCCAAGATAAAGAGGGTCTACCCAAAGCAAAAGTAATTCAGCTACTGTCGAAACTTATTATCATATTCTGGAGAAACATAATGTTGTTCTATAAAATTTAGAACCACTCATTTTGAACTACACGACGAGTTCACGTCCGAAGTGCCACCCCAAAAAGTAGAGCGTTTTATGAGTGATTTGTGGGACTCCTTGTTAGTAACACTGTAAAAGAAACATTACTAAGCAAAGAAGACGATCGTTTGAGATTCTTCGTTAATCATACCAGTTGGAAATTGCCCATCTGGATTGATTTCAGTGCCTCTAGAATTTCAGCAATGAAAAGAGCTCACGTTTGCGACATTATTGTCGAATTTTAAACGTCAATACTACATATAAAATACAACCCTGAACAGGAGCAAGATTTGAAAGCCATGAAAAGACACTAGTGGATTTAATCTTTATTAAGATTATCATGTATGCAAGATATTAGCATTTAAATTCCCAATATCTGCGTGACTCATCGAGCTTGCATGAAATGCATCCAATAATAAATTTTCACTGTTCCCACAGTAGCATGATTCCAAGATGGCGTGACAAAATTCTTTCCAGGACCCTTTCCGATTTTACCCATTTGATCTTTGACCATATCGACGACGCTTGAAACGAAGAGGACATGCAGCGTTTTGGAGGCTGCTATCGTTATGCTACTGTGATGGTTCACTATTTCTCCGGATAAGAAGGCAATTTCTTTGAAATACTATACCTATTGTAATGTCCCTAAGTCATCATTAACGGAGCCAAAATCATCAAGGAGAAAGTAGGAGAAAGTGCAGTTTAAAGATTCCACGAACTATTTGGCCATGCCTTTGCGTCATTTCCCTTAACATTTGGAATGATAGAAATGGCAACATTGTATTTTCCACAGTTGCTCAATACCAAAACGAATCAAAATATTATCTTCCCGCATCTTTCTGGACCTCACTATTGCGACCCCGACAATATACGCATCGATAAAAGCATCTACAGTTGATATCACTCTCACACATCCAACCTCTTTGAGTTTCAGTAAGAAATGTTAAAGTATTACAGATACGATGTTTACGTTTTACACCGTTGCTGTGGAACATTTCGCATGATCTTTTGAAGAAAGCCTCTACATTTGCCAAAGCATGCTCCTTAGTGTACCGCATCACATTTTTGCCCTGGAACACACTAATCATTATGCGCTCTTAAACGTCTGAGCTAATCAGCCGTCAATACTGTGCAACAGCTTCGCGTTGGTTCCATTATATGTGCGTAAAGAAAGACAAATGGATCCAACGTGCCAGAAACTAAAGGGGGGGGGGGAATGAAAATCGACAATCTTTTGGTTTACGATTGAGATTTTTCTTAAAAACTCGTCAAAGAAATTTCATGGATACTTATTTCATGGATGCCCTAGGGACCTGTTATCCTCAACGACACATAAAATGTAATACTCAGAGAAAACTAGGAATTACTTGTCGACGTTTTAATACCGGTTCAGAGGTTATGTGCATTGCCGAATGTTACGACGAGGCGCACGTTGAACCGTTGGACTCGCGCAACAGTTTATTTGGAGGACAAACGACATGAATTCATTTCAAGAAGAAATCGAACGCATCAATATGTGTTCGTTGTAATTTTGGGTGTGAAAATACTGTCGATTTCCTACATGGAATACACTCGTCAATGTAAAAGGTTTAATCCAATGAAAATTCGTATCTACCACAGACTTGTATCATCCCGTCCTGCCACGCAATGCCCCAACAACCTTATGACAGGAACGAGGGTTAACGTGGAATTACCTGGTATCAAACTTGTGCTCAAGCATCAACAATTACTTTCAGATGATGTCGATTCGGATTTCATACGCCTCCCTCCTTTACTCCCTCTCACGCACATACATCCACACATGAAACTCTTATTCCCTCACGTATGCAAATTAAAATGCCCACGGCCTGAACCTTAACTGGAAGCATGTATCCTGATATGGATATGCGACCTAAATGAAATATTCGACATTCGGTCAGCCGTACCACGCGTCGTCAATCAGACATGAAGAAACGAGGGAAAATAACAAGACCGAAAAGTTGCCGAAAGCGGTAGATGTTCCGGAGGAGCTTAGAACAACAACTAGAGCACACAGAGACTTAGTGTACACTCTAAGCCAAGGTAGACAGGAAGTGATTGAACATCAAAAGAAAATTAAAAAAGTGATATTTGCGGAGGCTGCGCAAAAGTCAAGGCTCCCTAGATTAAATGAGACAAAAGAAGAGGGAGAATAAAAAACAAGGAAAAGGAGGACTTCGAACCATTGATTTGCAACTGGAAAAAAATCCAGGAAATATTTAGAGACAAAAGTCATCCTGACTGGATCTCTGAGGACTAAAGCAAAAAACAAGTGAAGTCCCTAGACTCCTTAAAGAATTGTACGTCAGGCAAACAAAATTAGAGTGAGAAAACCAAACGGAACTTTTCAGGGCCTCTCACTTGCCGGAAAAGAGACTATTTTATTATTGCCAAAACTGTGTGTTGTTTCTGTTTTGTTTACTTGTATCTCTGTCTGTCTAACTCACATTATATTTTCCCATTTTTGACCTTATAAACGCCTTTGACCCCATAGTACCATTTTGGCCCCATAAACACATTTGACACCATGCCAAACCTATAAAACATTTTAATACAGAATTTCCTATGACCCACCACCACCACCACCACGAATGTCATTGCACCACATATTGTTACATATTACAAATGTGTCAGATCTTTAAAAAATCAAGTATGACATCTAATGAAAAGTACAAATGGAGTTATATTGTTTTGCCATACTTTTGGATAGAAGTCTTTCCGGTCTCTTGTACCATTTACAACCTTGTATTTCCGGTTTTGAGTACAACTTCATGCCCCTGATACGGGGTATGGTCGTATAAAATCATCAATACTTTTCAGAGAAATTCTCTCGTCACTGAAGAAAAGGATGGGATATGTGAGATAATATATAATTCAGCATGCCTATAGATTTTATTTGACATTTTGTATATTCAAGTCGGCAAGATATCCGCCTAGGGAAATCAATCCCTTACTGAAATTAAAATGTCTCTGGAAGGAATAATGGCTTAGGATCGTCAGCAGAACGTGTTAAATTCTTGAACAGGTATCCCCAAATCAAGTGAATCTGTATCTTTACGTAGAGAATAGAGATACATGTACTTTCGATGCATATGAATAACATTGCACTAATGTTCGAATGCAATCAGCAGTGATATATATGCAGACACATCATTGCTTATACATCGAAATTTACACACTGTAAAAGTTCTACTAGGCTTGGTATTACGGAGCGTAATTTAATTTCAGGGGATCTGGAACGGACGAGTTCAATTTGGTATATGTATCAGGAGTGCATAGTTCGAGTCCAACAGAATCCAGTTTACATAGTAATTTATCTAGCAATTTGTAAGCGCGTCGTAGGTAAAAAGGAACTCCTCGATATAAAGTGGAATGACCTTTTGAGTTTATTTGTGTTTGTGTGGATAAGGAAGTAATTTATTTATGGTGGCTGTAACTTCAAGTTTGTATAACATAGGTCAGGATGGAAGTAAACATGAAAAAAAAACACGTGTTTCGCCTTGGACAACATGACTGCATATGGCATTAAAAATAACATCCTTACTGTGACATTACAATGCTGTCAGTATCAATCGAAAGACATTAGTAAGTCGTAATGGCACATGATGGCACAGTCTCGACTCAAAAGAGGAAACACCCTAATGCAGATAACGTCACGACATTTCTAACAAATGTTTTGTAAAGTATTGTTTCATCGTGGAAGTGATGGGCTTATACAAACAGTTCTCCAACAATACGCCGCTGAGAGAAAGTAGAGTAAGAAATATATATCCCTGAGTGATTGCTTCTTTTGTATTGATATACGAGCTTCATGGATCAACGATGACGCGTCTGTGCAAATCAGATTGATATTAAATATTTATATCTACCGTTAACAGGACTAATTTAGATCAATACAATCGAAACTGTAAAGGCCAGCTGAAATGATTCAGTTTTAAACTGGTAATTTTGGGCACGCAGGCACAAACATCTAATAAATTATTTGTATTCATTTTATCTTTATTTTTCTTATTTTTGACGGTAATAAAGGAGATGAATAGGGATGAAAAGCGATGTAGAAGGGATGGGCTTTATTTGGAGTAAGAAAAGTTTATTTATTTTTAATTTAAGGTAATGTTTTTTAAAACTGATATCGTCAGTCAAGTAGATAAAGAGAGGATAAATTATTGGCATTTATTATTGTCGCCGCTATTGTTATCTGGAGGGTTGAGAGATTTGTTGACTTTTATAAATGAAGTCGCCCCAACCAAAACCAAATGGTTGGTTTCTAATTAGGGGTCACCTTTAATCAAGAGATAATGTCTAGCTATCTAATTTCATTCGTTGTTTCCTATCAGAAAGGGCAAGACACTATTTGTAATTTTGTATCTTAATGAATACGAAACATTGATATGGACACCGTACCTGCTCGTATGCAGCTACCCCTCACCGACCTCATTCTCCATCAATAACTTAAATATATACTATGATCTGCGGGCAGATACGGGCGCGTTATGTGATACGATGTACACGTTAAAATGTGAGATGTCTCTAGCTATATATTGTATATTCGCATCTATGATGTTTTGAGAACTGCTGGAGTATTGAAATTTATGAATAATTATTATTTATACAAAACTAACTGTCCGTTCTATCTAAACATAGTAAAACCATTAAAGACTCGTACACATCTTGTTTAAATCTATCTAAACATAGTAAAACCATTAAAGACTCGTACACATCTTGTTTAAATCTATCAATGGAAATGTCATTATAGGGAAAATGTATCAGTAATTGTCTGTAAATAGTATAGCTCAAAGAGTATTTACATGTTCATCAAATTTGTACATTTTATATTTACATGTTCATCAAATTTGTACATTTTAGAGATCATTAACTTTACACAAAAAGAAACAAATATATAGGTCTTCTAATTTCTTCATCAACATGAAAATTTATTGAAATCAAACTAATGTTCCACTGCATAAAGTGAGTAACATGTATGTAAATATCTAAAGATTTCACTACGTTTCGTACACTTGTTGTTCACTATATCCCTTTTCTGTTACGAGTCAGCTATTGTGATTATTAAAACTGTATAATCATTTCAGTTTTTCAGAATGGGAGATAACCGTGTCATTGTATGCATACTCGTGTTATCGAACTAGGAAACTCAGAGGTAAAATGTGATTTCATATCGATAACATCAAAATATAAATATCACGTCATTTCGAGCCACGCGGTAATTATAGGTTACTGTATTCTATTGGACAATATGAACGAGATTTTCCGAGTAATATTGCACGACCTTGGGCGTGCATTACTAGTAAAACGATACCTCCCTCCAACCCAACCCCCCAAAGAGTTCATATTTTCCCATACAATTGCAGTTACATTTTTATTATGTACACGTTTGTTTTTTTTTACCTAATGCTTAATAATGATAAGAATACACAATGTAATTTGATAGTCAAAATAAATGCATAACTGTAGATTCATCAACACACAATATTTATTCGCATCTAGCACCGCCCAGTAACCTTTGAACTTCCTTGCGCGTTCAACATTAGTTTTTAAAACAAAACAAAATCTTGCTTTGTTCTACTTACAATATAAATTTAGAATCATGCTGTGAACGAATGCGCATTGAAACAACTTTTTCAGTCAGTCTGGAATGGATGAATTTTGTTTTTCTATTCATCCAATTCAGGTTTGCTTTTCTACTTGTGATGGACTGGAATTTGTTTTTTAGCTGAGTCAATCATTACGATGTAATAATAATAATAATAATAATAATAATAATAATAATAATAATAATAATAATAAATAATAATAATAATAATAATAATAATAATAATAATAATAATAATAATGAGAACTTTGTAATGAGCCTAATCTTTATAATTTCTAAGCGCTTTACAGCACCTATAATGATATGACTACAATAAAAACAAGAAACAAAACAAATACCATGAAATTAGAAAAGAAAAGAAAATGCTAAAAATATTTAAGGTAGGAAACATTAATAGGTCTTTAAGTGTGTTTTTGCAGTCGAGTAAGGTGAGTTTTAAGAGCACTCTTGAAATGGATCTACATTTGATTGGAGTAGTGGACTTGCATTGCATCAATCGCACCCCTGTTTCTCTTCTATCATTGATTGTTTGGAATAATAGTGTGGAAAACATTAATTATTTTAATTGAAAATATCAAAAAGACCATTTGGAATATCACAGTCATCTACTTTTAAGTACAGTAAGGCAAATGGGATTTCAGTTGAAAATGTAGTCAAAATCACAGTACAATTTTGCGGTGTGCATCACGTTTTGGAGTCAAACACATGGGTCATCTCAATCGGATTTGCAGAACGTAGAAAGTACATTTTGAAGAATTGTAAGATGCATACATGTAAGTATATTTATAACCATTCTTATTACCAGCTGAAGAAGACATGTGTTTATGCCCTGTCATGCTCGCTGTTGGAGGGACCTCAGCTATGACCTATATAACATTGAATCATAAGCCTCAGACTGTATCAAAATATTAAACGGGGAAAATTGCAAAGCGGATGTTGTGTGACAGCCCATTTAGCAAGCGGAAATAATACTTTCTCGTTGTCTTGGCTTTTCGTCTATAATGCTCTTACGTTCTTAACAAAACCTTCCGTTGTTTTTTCTTTTCGAATTAGTGTTTTTTCCTAACTTGTAAAATGGGACGTTTCTAATTGATAAGAGAAAGCCCTTGATCTCCCTTTGCTTTTCTGTGCTTGTTGTATATACACTAAATAGTATTGGTCAATGTCGGAAATACTATATTTGCAAAACGTTGTCCCAAATAATTGTTTAAATGATTAGAATGGTATTTTCAATACTTCATCTCCAAGTCAAATTTCACATCACTTCATGTATGTATATATATATATATATATATATATATATATATATATATATATATATATATATATATATATATATATATATATATATATATATATATATATATATATATATATATATTTATTTATTTTATAAAATATTTTTGGCTTTCGCCAAAACCTTGTAGCAACATTTCAAGGAGGAGACACAATAATAATCATGATGTTAATGTCACGGTGGGTTAGATAAATGTCCGGTGAATGTTTTGAAGGAAGAGTGAGAAAGAAGCAGTATACGAAGCGATTTTTTATGTGATGGTAAAAATATAGTTAAATTTGTCATCAATTCCTTAATAGCAAGGTCATAAGGATAGCCTTTGCATGACGTTAAACTCCAGGACACGCTATTGTGGAACTGAAATATTACAGCAGGGAGGGCTGTGGTGATGCTGGCAGTTAGAATGGAATTTTCGACAAGGGGGATATGAAGAAGACATCGTACACATATGTGTTTGCTGATGTCTTCTAGCAGATGATCGACCACGTTGTTTTGACCGTATCGAATAGATAATAAGATCAAATCTGAAATTAATGGACGGAATAAACATATATCAGTGCAGATATTTAAATAGCACAACACGACTGCCAGCATGCAACATATTACAATTTGATCAATTATATTATTAATTTGAAACTGTGCATGACATTTGAAGGGAACACTTCTTTTAATATTAATTAATATTAATTACCAAGTTGCTTAAACCGATAATACACAATTTCATCACGAAATCGAGTGAACGATCAATCTCATTTGCCAGTATTCGGGCGTAACCTGGCTGATTGCCAGTCCCTCCAAATTCAACGTTGGTACGAGGTTACACTCAAAGTATCCTCTCTCTCTCTCTCTCTCTCTCTCTCTCTCTCTCTCTCTCTCTCTCTCTCTCTCTCTCTCTCTCTCTCTCTCTCTCTCTCTCTCTCTCCAGCCTCCACCTTTCTTTAGCTCACTGAATGGTGTGTCTGTGCATATATATATATATATATATATATATATATATATATATATATATATATATATATATATATATATATATATATATATATATATATATATATATATATATATATATATATCGTTTCTAAAATAAATAATATACAACATAAATATATGTCAGGTGTTTTCTTTCTGAAGTCGAACATGATCAACTCTCTCATTACGTCATGTATCATCATAACGTAATTGAACATACTCTAATACTAGCATAGATCTGTTCGCTTCCGGACAGCTGATACATAAATCTTAGTACAGAGTTTAATGTATCTCCATTCCATAACGGCTATTCAGTATACCTAACTGAACTATGACAAAATCTAGACCTCTCAATAAACTGTTACGCCCGTTGCGGACTACAAAATCACAAACTTTACTGTCGAATGGATGGCGCCCTTAATGCTAATACCATCGAATCTCAGAGAAAAGAATTTCACGTCTTAATTATTCAAATGAATTAACGAAATTAACTTCATGTCTTAACTACAATATTTACTGACTAACAATCCATCGTGTTAAAAATTCGTCCTACGAAATCTGATTACACATTTTCCAACATACACGATTCATAACATTTAAGAAAAATAAATTTATACAGTTATCTCAAGAATTTCTTATCCAATTAATAATGTATGAAATTTTTTGAATCAATGAGTCATATAGCATTTAAAACAATGAATGAAAACAACTGTCTTCCGAACTCGAAGGACAATAGATTCACAAATTTAAAAGAAATAAATTTAAGAGAAAATAATTACAAACACAAATCACGAAAATTACACGAGACTGAGACAAATATAATGTGCTAGTTTTTAATAGAATATCTATATACTTCGAAGATTGTGTTGTCCCTACAGCTGCCAGACACCGTTACTAGTATAATTTAAAACGAGGGAATATTCGCTTTTCTCGCAGAGATAAGATTTCGCCTCTTTCAAACCTAAACCGACTAATTTGTTGAGGATAATATTTCCATCTTTTAGTTTCGTTTGGGAAACATGCACCCATTATTAGCCTAACCAATCTGAAATACATTTATATTACATTTATATTACATTTATATTATATTTATATTACATTTATATTACATTTATAATACATTTATATTACATTTATATTACATTTATATTATATTTATACTACATTTATATTACATTTATATTATATTATATTACATTTATATTACATTTATAATACATTTGTATTACATTTATATTACATTTATATTACCGCTGGTATTAATACGTGCCCATTAAAGTAAGAACAATTCTCGCTTTTCGACTCTTTCTAAAACAAAGTTTGTTAAATTGTATTGTATGACTCTTATTTTGAAGGGCATAACATCAGTAGATCTTCTCAACGCTGTCATTTGTTTCCGGCATTTAAATCCCCAAATTCACCTTTCTTTGTCCATGTGTTTAACCGTTATCAAAATTGATTCTAATTACATATCAATCATATCCCAAGCAGGAACGTTAAAGTACCATATGCTTGCGATTTAATGTGATGCTTAGGCTCGCAAAAGCTGGCTATTATTTAGCTCGTTCCATAAATTCGATATAAAATCTATATGTCCATCCATATGTTTCTTTGTTGGTCTATTTGTCTGCTGTCTTCCAACCGCACCCCAAATACCCCTCCCCACCGCTGAAAAAAAGAAAGTGGTTGTGGGTTGGTCGTTATGGCCTTCGGATATTTTAGAAACAATCTGTTTCAGAACGTTATAATATGTTTGAAAAAAGTAGGCGAAAAATGTAAACTAAGTAATAAATAGAATACATTAGATGATGTCTTCCTCTTAATCAAGAACTGGGTCCTACTGTCTGGACAAGCTACTGAAACTTTGTATCATTATTATCAAAATTCAAAAGAACCTGACCGTTACAAAGACTCAATACTAAATAACTAATGTACTAAATAACTTAGTGCAAGTTTAGTTTTTTTTTTCTCTCTTACTCCACATGTTGCCATGCATGCAGGGGGGAGGGCAATTTGAAATTGAGATGAAATTCTGTAACATGATTATTCCATTTAAAAACCGAGATTAACGTTTCTTTACTTACTTAGTGAATGATTTGTTAATTGGAAATTCATCCCTGATTTAAAGAGTATAGACGAAATTAGCATACTGTTCAACCATAACCTGCTGTTGAAACAATATTTACATATACGTTATAATGCACCATGGCGGATCACAATTTGGTATACCAACAGCTTCGGAATATTATATTGCTTTATACCAACATGTTAAAAGCCACCTTACGGTAAAGAGACACAAGCCCTGTTATTCGAGTAATGTTTACCAAACGTGTATTGAACACTGGTCTATTTTTAAATATTATATGCCAACCTGTAAAACGTAATTTTGTCGCTAATAACCGAGTCATGCGCTGCTGCTTACCTGTGTTAGTGTACAACATACACGTACAATTAGGCAGAAATGTTTTGCAGATTCGGCTTTCTTTGAGTATCAGAGTGACAACATGTAGACTGTAATATGTGCCGTAATGTAAGTATTTATTGTTTAGAGAAGAGCAGTTAAATTTAGTTGTGATGGTTTTAGTTAAAGACCAGTGAAGATAAGCGAGTTATTTTTATTGTTGTACTACTTTGCTTTATCGGGTATGTGCAAAACATCGTGGGCCAGAAATGTTGTGTGTGTGTGTGTGTGTGTGTGTGTGTGTGCGTGCGTGCGTGCGTGCGTGAGAGAGAGAGATTTGGATTTATAACGTAGCTGTATGAAAAAAATTAGTTATATCGAGCAGCAGAGAGGGTGAACAGACCAACTTTTACAGGCGTCAATTTAGCTAACTGATGTTCCTCAAAAATGCTGAATAAAGCCTCAATTTAGTAAACTGAGGCTTCCTTGAAAATATTTTAATTTGGTATTTTCATAAATTTAGCAAAATTATGAAAATTTTCAGTAAAAAAAAAATGACGCCATTGTCGTTGGCGTTCACCCTCGTTGCTGCTATGCGTTAACTGTTTTTTTCACGATGAAAATCATTTATGATTAAAAGTCCTTAGGAAGAAAATCCTTTCAGGATTTCACAAATAGACTAATTTGTAAAACTTCACCTCGCAGATCAATCAAATTATTAGATTGGTCAGTGAGTTTGAAATTAATTCTCGTTAAAGAATTATTATGACATCGCATAAAGACTGGATTAGTTGGGTCTTCAATAATTAGAAATCCTAGAGGAGCCGTTGGTGCAAAAGAATATAGAATATAACCCTGCTGAACTTGATTTGATTGCTCGAGATTTATTTGATAGCTTCCTTCGATAACATCACATACTAAATTTAACGCAATCACCGAGGATATATTTACATTATTCGGAGCGATATGTTTTCCGCCGCCTTCTGGATCATTATTGTGTTTAAGGGTTTTTATTTCCGGTGATGTTATTTTTTTCCACGTATCATGAATTTTCTTAAACCCAATATCGATGGCATCACTGAGAAGGTGTTTTAGTTCTGGTAGGTTATATCCGGGTAGTTCAAATGTGGGAATATCTTCAACGCGGATTTTAAAATAAGTTGCAAATTCAATTTTTTTTTTTTTTGGGGGGGAAATCTGATACTCCTTGAATAATTTTTGTATTTACTATATACATATCATCGATGATTTTATTACACGTCTCTACAACGTTGATAAATTCATCTCTGGTGAGAGAACCAGATTTAAGAGAGATTAATAGCAGTGCTAGATCATTATTCATCTTTTCAAAACTTCGAATTATAAATAATTTTGTATATTCATCATGTGCTGCTATCATTTCATTAGGATTACCATATTCGTCATATCCGGACGTAATTATTAATCTCACCCTTACTCTTAACTCGTTATAGTTTTCATAACTTTTTAATTGGATTATCAGGCTTTATTTTATCTGTGACATAATCAGATTTTTTTGGTTCTGGTATATTAACGATTTTTTCATCTCGTTGAGGTGGTAGTTCAGGCCATCCTAGTATGGTTCTAATAGAACTTTGATAAATATCAACGACATATCCAGGTGATTTGATCTCGATCGCAGATGATAACGTCGGCTCGTGAACCGTTATAGCGATTTTTGATTCTTTTCCAGTGATAGATTTTATTCTTCGTTGTAATTCGTTATTGATTTGTTCGATTTGATATGACCCCGTTGGTAACGAGACAACGTTCCAGTCTGGGGTTCCATCTTCACGATTTTTCCACGCGAACACCAAAGAATTATTTGGTTGTTGGCCACCAAATGCTACCGATCTGATATTGGGCCAGCTATGATACACTCGTAGTTTTGCTAGCGCTATCTCTTTCACGAGAACGGGAATCGGGAAATTCACACTGAATTCAGGACGCGTTGAGGTTATTGATATCATGCTTGTTTTCACCGGTGTTGTATTTTCTACTATTTGTTGAAGTAATTCTTGTGATGTCATTGTTATTATTATTATTCCGCTCTAATTTAAGCATTGTCGATTTATACAATTGAGCCATCGCTGAGAATTCGCTATCTGATATTGTTATGTCATCGAGTGACGATGATATCAACGAGGACAATTGCGAGTATGCGGCAGATGCAACGTGAAATTTAATTACATAATCGTGTAGTTTACTCTGGCTACACGATGATAGTTTTTTTTTGTGATCCCAGTTAATATACCCGCGATTGTAGCCACCGCGGAAATAGCGATTGGAACTACGACCGGAGCAATCATTGTAACCGAAGATAGTATTATTGCAGCAGCAGTGATTACGCCCGACACCGAATACACGGTGATATCAACTGCGGTTATTCTTCGTTGGTATTTTTTTTATTTTTATTTGATACTCCTCACAGCGCGAGCTGAGTTTAGTTTGAAATTCTCTGACCTGATCATAGCGATACTGATACACTGAAGGGATTGTCATTTTATTTTAAAAACGCTAGCGTTTTCAATTGTGATTTCCCTTTCAGTGTAATTGTTTACTTAAATCCACTACGAATTCTACGTACCACGTTACTGAAACCCTGACTAGATTTCTATCTGTGGTCGTTATCGTGAATTGTTCAGATACATCTTTGTGGATGATCGTTGATACCGTATTATTGACTCCAGATGAACTACTTGATGATATATTGAATTGGGTCGGTGATACTATTGTTAATCGATAAATACCCTTGACGGTTGCGGTTAAGTGTAAAATGTTGTTTGTGGGAGTCCACATAAATGAACCGTGTTGAATCGTGTATACGATATTATTGGTTTTCTCATGAGGAATTTTTGTTTTTTCAATGACGCTTATCATCCTCGTTGAATCATCTTTCATTGCATCGTTGAATGTTTTTAGATCATCGATGGATTTTTTAATATCAGGAAGGGTTATTTCAATTTTATCAAATGGGGTTCCAATAAATTTATCAATGATGTTTTTACGAAACGTTGAAAACTGTTTCACGTGTTTTTCATATTCGGATTGAAGAGTTGCTAGTTCCAACATAGAATCTTTTATCGAGGTGAGTTTTGGTGTGGTCATTGGTGGATTTCCAAAAAATTCTATCATGGGTTTATCAATGTTGTCAATTATATTTCTTTGTAATTCAGAAAACTGATTAAATGTATTTATATGATCGTCATACTTATCATTGAGCGATTTCAATGAATTCACCGTGTTATCGAATGTTGCTAATTTATCTGTGATCGTTGAAACAAGTACACCTGGTTTGAGTTTACCCTGATCGGAAAATAACGCGATAGTATTCTCTGTTGCGTCTCGTCGTTTAACTAAAATATCATCGAGAGAGACATTACTAGTTTTCAATTTACCCTGACGATCTTGAAATACAACTATTTCACCGGGATCAACACTTGCTAGGTTCAACGTTTCGACTATTTCATCTTCGATTAGTTTTTTAACATCCTTGATTTCAACTCCATCAGTATCCGGTTTCTTCAGCGTTGATAAAGGTCGTCCCCAAATATCAATCATTGTTATCATAAAAATCTTTTCTCTGTCTAAAATCTAAAAGATTTCATCAAAGATTTTCAATCTAAAAGATTTCATCAAAGATTTTCAATCCAACGACTTTTAGTATACTCATTCACTACTACATGGGGTGGTTTTGATTGAGGAATTAAAGATTCTCGTTAAATAGCATCAAGTACGTTTAATACTTCATTGCCACATATGGGTGGGTCAAGCATTGTTTGTGTTGGTAACGTGGAATACCAACGGGGTATTTTTAATTTACTTACATAGCGGTTAAATTCCTTCGGAGGCGCTAGTCCATATGAGTCAAAATAAAGGATCCCACGTTGATCAATCGCGTATGCAACCCAGTGTGTTCCAGGTCCGGAGCTGTTATCTAGATTAATAATACCGGTTCAACATCATTTGGTTGTGCCGGTAACTGATCTTTCATAAAAACACCTCTGAAGTTTTTAATAGCGAGTTTTTTAGCGGCATCAATTAAATCAAAATTGGACATAGGTGTGAAATCCGAATGATTTCCAATCGAAGATTTCTGAGTTAGTAAACCGGTCCTAGTCTCAGGCCTTTTCCGCTGTACCACGAATACGGGGTTCCTGGTAGTCTTAGACCCTTTCCTTTTTTTTTACCAGATCCACGGACGGATCCGCCTGTTGCTTTCTTTAGTACCATTCCTGCCGCGGTACCAACGGCTCCTAACGCTGCCGCTTTAGCTACCGCTGGGGCCGCTGCGGCAATCAACCCTGGAATCAACCCTAACAGCGGGAATATACCACCAGTCTTTTCCATGTTTTTAATCGCGCTCGTAGAAAGAGTAATCTGAACTCCTTTTTTTTCTTTAAGCGCTTTATTAAAATGATTAACCTGAGTTTTCGTCAGCGACAGTTTATTCGCCCCGCCATTCATTTGATTAGGTTTCAGCGTTATTGTGGTTCCACATTGCTTATTTGATTTGGATTGTAATTTTTTTAACTGACCAGGTGTCAACGTGACATTGATATTACTATACGACATTATACAAAAACAGAGTATTCTAAATCACAAGCGATTCAATGGAAAATCAATTACGAAGTAATCAATTACATGTTTGGCAAAATCCGAAGGATTTCCAATCATAGATTTTCCACTGGTGCATCAATAAGTCTCATTCGTCCACCAATACCTTCGAGTAGCATTGATTTATCACTGAGAATGACATCAACCGCTCTATAATTAGCAATACCACCAGGACGGGTTACACGAGCTCGGAAGTGTATATCAACGACGGACTGTCTCATCAAGTCAAGATGTTCCAACGAAAAGTAATAAATCGGATACAAACTTTTAAAATCCAACTGTGATATTTGTAGACCAGTATCAACATTGTGATCGCGTCCCATATACGACAACAACCGATGATAAACTCGTGCAATACTATTGATGTTATAGTCAAGTTGTATATCCTCTGATGGTTCTTGCTGTCCGTTTATTCTCAGCGAGACTTCATTACACCCAATTTGATCAAATATCATATGGGAACGTTCTTGATTATTTAATCGCGCAGTATTCTGTAGCGCAACAAATATGTGACGTGGAGCTGAAATACCCTGTTTTGATGCTAGATGCCATGTAAGTGTACCATCAATATTAGAATCCATGGTATCTGTGGACGTTGACAACCAACTTCATAATGACTTCCCCCCCCCCCGATCCATAAATGATAGTAACCGCGGTTCTGTTGACAACGACGGAGTCAACACTGGCATCCACAGTGATAGTTTTGATAAAACGACCTTACCGGCGGGAGCGCCAACATCGAGCCAAATTGCATAATTATCAGTACCCCTTCTCATTAGCGCTATAGTATGTTTCGCTCCATAGATAACTTTTCTGACGTTTCTACAAAATCCAAATATGTGATGCAACGGAATCGCGCATGAAAACCGTCGATGCTGTCCTTGCAACGTTGCTACTCTTGTTGCAAATCCTAGGTTGTAATTAGGAACATTATTGATGACATCAAATTCAGCAGCTGGTCTTGTATATCCGGCTGGTGCTGGATCAACTGCTGTAGCTCGTGTTGCTTTTACTCTAGAATACTGGACATGCTCAGCGTTATCAGTAATATCCTTCGCGAACATCATAGACGGACCCGCTGATCTAGTATAGTCATCAGAGTATCTTGCTAATCCGATCACCCCCGTTGCAATATCAACCTCGCGTTCAATAGATTCGATTTCTCTTCCATCAATGAGATATCTAGCACTGTCAAATAACGCCATGATGCCATTGTTAACAAAACCAACTCGGATAGTTGGGTCATTTGCATATGGTGTATCATCATGCTGTAAAAGTTCGCCTTCGATTTCAATAAAGGCTTCAGCGGGTAAAAAGTATTTACTGGTATCATGAACTTGAAGTTCGATTCTCCCCCGAAGATCAGGTTGCACTGCGTGATAGGCAAAAAATTGATAATCGCGTACAGAATCATCCTTGAGTACTGGGGCATCCATGTCAAATGCACTATCAGGGTTCTGTTTGAACATTTTTTATTATATATCCGATGGTCTAAATTGGAGGCGAAATCTAAAGATTTTCAATTATTTTAAAATAATTCCTAACAGCTTTTTCCTATGGGAAATCCCATGCGAATTCGACCACTTGACCCGAGAAATCTCAAAGAGATTTTCACGGAATTATTCGGGATTTTTCTGGATTTTTCATCGTGAAATCACATTTTTTTGTGATTTTATTGCTGATTTTTGATCATTTTTGATCATTTTTGCTTCGAAAACAATAAAAAAAATTCCTAACAGCTTTTTCCTATGTAAAATCTCATGCAAATTCGACCACTTTACCCGAAAAATCTCAAAGAGATTTTCACAAATTTCTTCTAATTCTCACGGAAATCATCAATAAAATCACAAAAAATGTGATTTCACGATGAAAAATCTCCAAAAATCAGTCAAAAAACACCCAAAATTCAATGAAAACCAATGAAAAATACAGAATTGAAAATCGAAGATTTTTATAAAAAAAATTATTTTTTTATAATAATTTGCAAAGCAATTTTCATCGATGACGACTTTGTCGTTGTCTTTGACGTTTGTTTAATCCACTTCCCGCTATCATATTTGCTGTTATGTTATCTTGGGCGTTACTGTATGACGGAGTCATCAACGATGATGAAATCAACGACTGTAGTTTTTCATCTACTGCGTTATTTATTATTTTACTAACACTTGCAGGCATAACCGCAGTAGATGGTAACGGCAATGGTTTCTTTGAAAATCCTTTAGATTTTTCCCGTCGAACTAGCGCTGTTAGTTTATCCTTCGCGGCTGAAAACGCCTTCCCGGCAAGATCACCAACAGCGCTAATACACTTATCCCTGATAACATCAATGTCTTTCATTGATAGTTGTTTTGCTAGCGGCGCTACTTTTGGAGCCATTCTTGAAAATAATCCCATTATAGTATTACCGAGACCATCTCCATAGTATGCTCGGTATTTTGGCAATCGTGGGTTTACCACGTAGACGTTAGTTGGTTTATCATGGTTGTAGTGTATGATCATTCTCTATTCAATTGCTATTTAGCTAATCGCGATGACATTAGTCACTATGGTGACCATCAACGTGTTCCACTAACTCTTCAATAAAATCTCGATATGTTGCAATATCCATGATACGACCTTGAAATAACCTCCTACAGATATCAGCTGCTTCATTGATTATTTCTGGTGAGTTATTCCCGGCTCGTTTACCCCCTACAAGTACTTCTAATCGTGCTATATCACCGAGAATATTGCCAGGACATGAAACGCTAGTGTTTCCAACGCTAGAGTGAGAATCCATAGGTGAATATCCCTTTCCGGTTATTTTCTTAGTTTTTGCTTCTCTTTTTCTTTGTTCTTTGTCCTCTTCTTGTTGTTGTTTTTGTTGTTGTTGTTGTTGTATGTCATATTGTTTAATTCCATCTTTAAATTTTATATATCGCAACTCTTTCGTATTCAAACGATTAATATCCTTGACTATTTTATACAAATTATCAGTCCATTTATCTCGTGTTATGGTACTCTTTTTATACTCGTCCTTCAAAAAATCATTTTTTGAATAATAGCTTTGAGCAGCAAAATTACCAAAAACATAATTGCTGGGTTTCATTGATTGAAATTGTTTTATTTGTTCTATACCCGTCGGAGTGAGTTTGTCTATAAAGAAAACACCACTCTTCGTGGAAACAGCTCCCGTTTCTTCTTGAAATTCTTCAAGTGGTTCAGGTGGTGGTGGGGAAATATCAATATCACCTAATTGTTCAACTTCTTCCTGAAGTTCTCGTTGTTGTTGTTCTTGTCGTCTTGCAGTAGTTATTATATCACCAGGAAGTGTTTGTAATGATTTTTTTGTTTGTTTAGTTCGTTTTGCTATTTTCTCTAACACAGGGAGAAAGGACTCTTCCTGCGCTTTTTCTTGTTTAGAAATTGCTGATGTTACACCCTCAGTTGCAGCAACAATCGGCTTAAAAAGTTGTTCAGAACCCTCTGTAAAATCAGTCTGAAGTAATTGTCGCTGTTGAAGTTTCTCAAGTATACGATCACGAAGTGGTAGTAGTTTATTAATAGCGCTCAGCCGCTCTTTTGCGTTTCGTGTGGTCAGTGATTGTCCTACCATTATTGAAAGAGTATCACTATTATTAAATTAAAAATCAAAGATTTTCAAAGCAATTTCAATTTGTGAAATCCTTTGGATTTTCACTCAAAGAAAGGAATTTCAAGTATAAAAAAAAAGAAATCACTAGATTGCACCAACCCATTATACTTCCCTGTTGTTGTATGGGGTTATTCACACACACAATTTTACTTCCTCGTTACAAACTTGCACAGGTAGTATACATGTCATACATTACCTGTGTACGGGTTATACGAAGGAGGCTCTCTACGAGTGAGACTCAGCCTGCTCGATTAAAGCTTTGATCTGTTTCACCTTACAATTGATAATTTTTCTTTGCTCGTATTCAGAACTTAATTGTTTCCGTACATCTTCTACGATCATACATAATGGTACAAACACATTAATGTTTTCAGCATTAAATAAACTCTCACGGATAAATTTTTGGATGCGCTTAATTAAAAAATACTGCTTAGCGAGTACATATTTTCCATTGTTTTGTGCAAATTCCATGTCCTCGAAATCGGTCATTATTTGATCACAATCTAACCCTGAACATAGTTTAATATTTTGATCTTTAAGCTTGTTAATTTCAACAATAATACATCTGATATTTTCAGAATTCATATTATATAAAAATATATTTGTTGAATTTGAAACTCGAAGATTTTCATTGCAATTCATCTTTAGAATTTTCCATTTTCCATTTCACAAAATGAATTCTGGACCCGCTAAGGTGTTGGTCATCTTAGCATGTCCAGAAGCTTAATGCGATTATAGGTGATTATGGTTATATACAATGGATGACGACGGCACATCAACCCCACGATCTAGTTTGTATGGCGGTTGTATTATACATATTACACATCACCGTTTTGAACCTCCTTGTTGTATAAATATACACCAAGGGCGTCCAACGGTTACATATACATAATCACGAAGCGTATTCCCCTGTAAGTAGAGTCTAACTCATCAAATAATGTGTTTGACCTACAAGAGGATACGTTTGGTGCGTGGACGCACAGACAGCACACAAAAATAGATTATAACGATTATGATTATATACAGATGCAATGAATGACGACGGCACAACAATAGATTATAACGATTATGGTTATGAATGACGACGGCACAACAATGGACAGCACAACAGTAGATTATAACGATTATGGTTATGAATGACGACGGCACAACAATGGACAGCACAACAATAGATTATAACGGGATTATGGTATGACAATGGATGACGCGGGCTATTCTACATTCAAGTGCAAAAACAAACCCAAAATCAAACCCGGTTTGAATGTCAATAATAACATTCACACCACGCATGACGGTGTGATTTGAGTTTGCACTTGAACTTCGGCTAAAGCCCAAACATAACACAGACGAGGTTGTATATAACCACTCATTACAACGAAGTGACATAGAGAGGTGTGTGCTTGTAATTCCTTGTTGTGTATAATTCTGATTATTGACAGCTCTGAATTAATAGTGAGTACTTGTAAAAAGCACTAAAAAAAATAATACGATTATTTGTAAACTTCATGATCAATTTTGTTTCCTATGAAAATCCTTTGAAATTGTAAAGCGATTTACGATTGAAAGTCCTTTGAAATTGCAAAGCACGGATCCCGTTGATATTTATAACAACCAATCAAAAACTACCTCCGTTGTTTCACCAACGGTAACTCTGTCATTGGTGATTTGTCACACGCGTTATACCAGCGAGTTGTCTCCGCTAATCAACAATATACGATTATACATAAACAAATCGAATTTTTTTACAAAAACGTTTTGAAAAAGCGGTTTGATAAATTCCCTCTGCTACTTTTTGTACGGGGGGGGGGGGGGGGGCGGGGGGCAAATATCAAAATACCTACCGGCTGCAGCCATAGACTGAAATACTGTCTCTGTGTTATTTTCAGTATTAATTGATTTTACAGATCTCCTCCCAATTGATTTATAATTACCAGTCCCGCCTCGTTTTGTGTTTTCACGTTGTGTAATAGCTTGAAGGTTGTTTAATTTGTTATTGTAATAATCGGAATCAATGTGATCAATAACAAAACCATCCTTGATCAATCCGTTATACACTTCATAGACGAAACGATGATTAAGATATTTTTTTCTTCCAGCAGTAAACATAAAATATCCTTGATTACTCATAGTACCAACCGGCTTCTTGAGTCTACAGTTTCTAACAACACCATCACGAGAGGCTTCATAATTTGCAATAACAGGATGTCGTTGAAATTCTTGGTTCATTTATATACTAATATATTTATTTGTCTAATTCGTTAATTGGCTGAATTATAACATTGAGAAATCTTTCTATGTAGTCGTTGGCAGTTTTTATGATTTTGCCGTTGACGTCATTGACAAAGTCAGGATTTTTTATTTTTTTTTGTCATAATAACGCTTCAACTCTCTATAACGCTTACCACCACAATTGATACATAATTGTGATTTGCCTTTAACCCCTACCCCACAATACAGGCACGGAAGAGGACCTTTTGAACCATTTCTCACACTTTACATATGATACCCACAGAACTCATTTCTGCATGATTTATTACACGTAGTTACTGATCCAATCATGAGCCATTTGCAATGATTCATTATAAAAAATACTTTTTTTTTATTTAAATACTTGTTTTCATTATAATATGAAGGAATTCAAGAGATTAACGAAAATTAATCTCGATAGAGTATCTGTTAAACCGAAACGTCTAAACGACGATAGCATGAAGGACTTCAAGAGATTAACGAAAATTAATCCCCGATTTAATCTCGATAGAGTATCTGTTAAACCGAAACGTCTAAACGACGATAGCATGAAGAAGTTCAAGAGATTATCGAAAATTGCGCCTTGGGAAAATGTTAGATTTAATCTCGATATGAAGGAGTTTGAGAGATTATCGAAAATTAATCCTAGATTTAATCTCGATAGAGTATCTGTTAAACAAAAACGTCTAAACGACGATAGCATGAAGGAGTTCAAGAGATTATCGAAAATTGCGCCTTGGGAAAATGCTAGATTTAATCTCGATAGAGTCTCTGATATACCAAAACATCTAATCGATGAAAGAACTATACTGGGTAAAATCAGAGTGTTTTAATGAATTCTACCGAGACGGTGCAGCACACTGTTGGTTGACATTTCGAATTATTGATGAAGATGTCAATTTACCCGTAATCGATGCTACTATGAACGATGCAAGAGCAGCTGAGATAATCTCACATCTTCGAAAACGGTATTTTTTTAGAATAAAATTCATTATCGAAGACGAAGGTGAATGGATTATCAGAGATAAATTTGAACCAATTCTCAAAGATAATGAATTTGTCATTGTGAGTAGAGATTCCAAACCAGGAATTCTAACTGGAATTGACAAACCATACTACGAGAAATCTTATCCTGTAACAGTAGTTGTTTACGGAATATATTCGATAAATGATAAGCCATGTATTGCAAAACTAGCACCTATGAAAACATCGTCGAAATCACAAGGTAATTCAACACTGAATTGTGTAGCAACACGGGTAATGGAACACTTCACGAATGCATCCCGGGGAAACAAATTAACTGAACAACGACGAAAAAAAATAACCGAATGGGGACTGACAGTGAAACAGCGCGGGGCAATGATTTCCGATATAGCTAAATTAGAAGTATCATTAAAATTTCCAATATCAGTAGCGACGATAACCGGAGAAGTATTATACGAACCGAAATATCAATCGCGAGGAGCTCCAATTGAAATTATTGATCATAACAAACACGCGTGGACACCTGCAGTAAATGTATTTCCACGAGAACGAATCGTGAAATATATCCCGGGGGAATTTTCCCGGGATGTGTTCCACGAAGAGAAATTATTTGATGTTATTCATGCGTTGTGTAAAGATGATCCCGTGTCAGTGTGGTTACTTAATAGTGCTGGTTCCGAATCAGGATTTGATCAATTTGTAAGACCAAATGGTGAATTATATCGCGTTGAAGAATTAGATAACAGAATGAGAAAAATTGCTAATGAATTTTCACCGGAGAGTTTCCATGAAAAACTACTCACGGATAGTTTTACTATTCCATCAGTGGTAGCTCACTTCGCAAGAGAAAAAAACTCATGGCGTCCAACACGAAGTGATTTTCTCGAGGACGTTAAATTGAGTTGCGTCGAATTTGGTCATGGAGGATTGTGGAATACAAAATACTCACGTGATGGTATGATTTCAATTGATATATCCGCGTGTTATCCTGGAAGTTTTCTCGGGTATGGAGAATGTAGTAACTATTTTAAATGATTTGGACACCCCACGCATGAAATGACTCGTGTTGCGATTAATGGTCCATTGCCTGATTTTGATTTAACTGGATTCGCTTGTGTGATATCATTCGAATTCGCTGCAGGGTTACATCCGTGTAGTTATCTTTGGCTTGGTAGACACCTATCTGTGAAATATTGGATGCCAATTGTGTTATTGCGGTATATGATTGATTGTGAGATGTTATAATCGTTGATTGTCGGTGAAGCTATTATATGCTTTCACGCGCAGAATGATGTTTGGTTACCACAACCCAATTTAGATCGTATAATTAACGAACACCGAGAGCATTTTCCAGATTTCAGCGAGGAAGAAATCATGAAGTTGTCTAGGCAGTTATTTGAAATTAAAAACAAAGAAGTCAAAGATTTCGGACGAAAAATAATTAGTAAATTCACTCAAGGTGGAAGATATGACAATGCAAAATACTCTTCGAGGTTGATCATAGACGACGCAGAATACGATTTTATCATAGCGGATTTAACGAAGCAGGGAAAACTTGTATCCCGTAGGGATGTTTTTCTATCCAATGGTGAGAAATCAGGTACGGTTGTTACCTACTGTGATGGATATAGTCCCCAGTATACACATTTGAGAAGTTCTATGCTAGCCTATGCTTGTATTAATCTATTTTCGATGATAAATAGATTTCCTAATACCGCGGTTAGAGTAGCTACTGATTCGATGTATATCCACAATAAATACAAATCGAATGTAGCAGCATTCACAGATCCCGAGGAAAATTGGGGACGTTGGCGATTTAAAAAGGAAAAACTACATGAATATTGTAAATCTGCTGATGTTACCAGCGACGATAAATTCTTGAAAAGCAACCAATTATCAGAATTTTCTAATGCACCACCGATATCAGATCCGATCACGCGATATAAAATCGTTTATTTGAATGGTTGTGGAGGATCAGGAAAGACAACACTAGTAATTAATCTATTTCATAGGGAAAGAAAACCAATTGAAAAATCCGTTGAAAAACCAATTGAAAAACTTACAGATGATCAAAAACAGATACAAGAAATCATACGACAAATCCAAGGGGAAAATTCTACGGAAACCCCTATAGAAACCCCTTTAGAAAATTCTATGGAAACCCCTATAGAAAATTCTATGGAAAAGTCTACAAATTTCACAAATATGATTGTGCTAACACCAACTCATAAACTTGCCAGAGACATAAAACAACGAAATGTAAAATCTAGTACTTATCACAGCTTCTTCCGATGGAAAGGCGATAAGTGGACCCCTGAAAGAATGGGACAGAAATTTATTCCACCGGTGATAATCTGGGATGAAATTTGTACAGTACCGTTGAAAATACTAATAATATTTCTTGAATGATTTTCAACGAAAAATACAAAAATTATTATGTGTGGTGATCAAGGTCAGCCACCACCTTTTGTAGGTGAATATCCTCATGACTGGCTCAAAGAACACGTTGATTACTACGAAGAGATTAATGATGACTTTAGATTGTTAGATGAAGTATTACGTGAGTTTAAACAACTAATCAGATTACAACCGGATAGAATCCAATGTGAAATAGCGCGTGAAATAATTTCAGAAACTCCCATGAATGATTTTTGGGAAACGTGGAGACCAAACGATTTGATAATAGCAAGTAGAAAAATAGTCAGAGATAAACTTCAGATGAAGTTATTTGAATTGCATAAGTGTAAATTTGCAACACTTCCAGTACCGCTCTGTTATAGACCAAAAGATACACGAAAGCAGAATATCGACGTTGACATTCCTGGACAACAACAAAAGCAGAATTTAGTGTTAAATGATATTGTGCTGGTTGATATCAGCGTCGTCGAAGATGCATTGCGTGCTGATAAATCCCCGTGGACGTTAGGTTACGCAACAACAATACACTCTTCACAAGGATTAACTGTCACAGACACAATTGTTTGGATAGTAGATAATCGCATTGAGTGGTCAAATTTAGTTTATCTCGCAGTATCCAGAGTACGAAGAATAAATCAGCTTCGAAGAATTGTTGTTGACGAAGTCAGTGACGATAATGACACTACAATCAACGTTGATAGAGTCAAGAACATAATCAGAAAAAAACTCTCTGGTTATAAACAACAGGATAAAAAACATAAACGAGAATTTGACATTGATGCTGAATTAATAATTTCACTGAAGCAACAACAGAATAATCACTGCGCGAGTTGTAATTGTATAATGCGTTGGATTTGGTCGGATAAAGATCCTCGCCAATTTACCATAGGCAGAAAAATAACAATCTCGGTCATGTCAGAAACAATGTGAGGTTGACTTGTCTTGAGTGCAACAGACGCAACGGCGCTAGTTAATACCACGCGGTGGCAATTGAGTATCATCAGGAATCACTTGTAATTGTTCGCGTGTAAATCCTCGCTGAGGATCAGTTGAATCCAGTTTATAGATTGCTGGTCTAGAAACGCTAGCGTTTCCACCAGTAGATCGTGTTATACTGGATATCTTGTGCGTCGTGACGCTCCAAATAGGATCGGTAGCTCTTTTTTTACCACCTTCAAGCTCTCCTGGTTCGTATAAATACCTAACAGTGACATTACTACCAAGAATCGGTTCTTTGAAATCTTTTTGTGAAATCCCTTGGATTTCTATTTTTGGTATAAACGCTTTCTTAATCGCATTGACAGGTTTCATGTTAATTGTTCGAGTAATCTCGTTATTTAACGCTGCAACTACTCCTGGTAACCTTTTAACCCATTCACGAGATCGTTTATCCTGGATGAATTCTTTCGCGTATTGATATCCAAATAACCGTTCAGCAAGAGTCCGATTAAATCGTTCCACAATTGCCTGATCGCGGTGTAGTGCAGTATGCCCTCGTATGATGGTGACATTGTGATGTTTCATCGTTGTTAAAACAGCGCCTTGAAATTCCTTGCCAGGATCAACTTGTAATAGATTTGGCTAACGCAGAGGACCTCGTCGATAAATCCTTTCAAATGCAGAAGCCACTTCAGTTGATGATTTTGTCCTTAGCAGCTCTGCTTGTTTGTATCGACTCGCAATATCAAGTAACGTTAACGCGTATTTGTAACCGTTGTCATGTGGTAAAAATAGTATATCAGCTTGATGAACCTCATTAGGAACGGTCACATCAAAATGCGAGTAGTTAATTCGTTTAGGCGCTGGTAGATAAATTTGCCATATTGCCTGTTTAGATAACCAATCAGCTGCACTGGTTTTTTTCACCTTTGATGCGCTAGCGAGTTTACTGATTGCTGCCTTGCCTCTCCAGTATCCCCTCGGAGAATAATAAACAGATTCCATATTATTAATTACCAGCACCTAACATCAATTTGCCTTTCATAGCGGATTTTATCAACCACGAAGCCAATCTTTCTTTGAATGATTTATCAGGAATAGCATTCAACGCATGAATTAATTTCACATCCGCAAGATGTCTGTGTTGAAGATTGCTGCTTTTATATGCAACATCATGAGCATGACACGCCTTATCAATAGTGTTTATTGGATATTCACCGGGTCGGGGTTGGTTTTGGTCATCTAGTCTGATATCTAATCGTGTTCCCGGTCCACAATAACTATACCCTGGAAGGTGCTTTTCTCCTGAGTATTTTGCCCACGGTGTTCCTGGGAGTTTCACTAACTTGGCTGCAATATCACCTCCTCGTTTTTTTTAAAGATTTCTTGGGTTTACCAAGGGAAACAAATCTAAATTTCTTTGTACTACATTGTAAGCACTTACCAGAAAGCGCTGATCGATTATTTTTCGTTGTAATCGTCGTCAAGTCATTTGTGCCAGTACGCGTCTTACATTTAACACAATATAGATCCATAATATATTTATAACGGCATGAATGTAATTGATTATTCAGCTACGAGACGACGGGAACCCATTAAACACCATGCAATGTTACCAAATTCTATTCGCGCGATTATCACCGGACCATCTGGAAGTGGTAAAACACAATTGCTACTTAGTTTGATAACGAGATGGATGGCGTGGGATAAGTTGTATTTGATTGCTCCGAGTGCTGATGATCAGCGATGCTATGAAGTGTTAAAGGATTTTAACGAAACCGCGCGAGAATTTAACGGCGATGATGTTATTGAGTTTATAACCGATATTGAAGAGGCACCTAACATTGACTCCATCGACGGAAGTATTAACAATTTAGTCGTATATGATGATATCATGTTAGATAATCAAAAAAATCCTGCTAGGATATTTTCCAGAGGCAGACATAAAAACACCGACGTGATATATGTTACTCAACGTTACACTCAAATACCAAAAGTGATCAAAGATAACTGCAATATGCTGTGTGTATTTAACGGAGTTGATGCACATACTTTTAGAAATGTTTGGCAAACTTGGTGCGGTGGCGATATGGATCATAATCAATTCAGAAATTTCTTTAGCCGCGCTCAGACAATCCCACGCGGATTTGTGACGATAAATTTATCAGACCCTCGGACGAGATATCGCGTCGGACTTGATCAAATATTTAGTTAGTAAAAATCGAAGATTTTCATAGCAGCAACGAGGGTGAACGCCAACTATATGGCGTCATTTTTTTTTACTGAAAATTTTCATAATTTTGCTAAATTTATGAAAATACTTAATTAAAATATTTTCAAGGAAGCCTCAGTTTACTAAATTGAGGCTTTATTCAGCGTTTTTGAGGAACATCAGTTAGCTAAATTGACGCCTGTAAAAGTTGGTCTGTTCACCCTCTCTGCTGCTTATCGCTACGATGCCCGCCGTGTGGCGGTTTATTGTGAAGCCTAGCAGTGACTAGGGAATCATGTCGCAGGTATGTAACATGATGTCAGTAGTAACAGGGGGCTGTTCACGGACAACGGGAAAACACATTACAGACACCCCTTGGGCACCATTACGGACAATATTTTACAGATCACCTCGGGCACGTTTAGGGAAAATATTAATATGGAGCTGTTTAATGACAAGGGAATGTTGGGTTGAATAGGAATGGAACAGGTGAGGTGACGTCACGGTACTGAAGATTGTCAACAATAGTGCAAGCGACTGACCTGCATTGTTAACATCAGGGACTGACTTGTACATGGCGTGACTTTAGGGACACATAAAAATGTATAGAGACGTTGACATACATACATACATACATACATACATACATACATACATACATACATTCATACATACATACATACATACATACATACATACATACATACATACATACATACATACATGCATGCATGCATGCATGCATGCATGCATGCATGCATGCATGCATGCCTACCTACCTACCTACCTACCTACCTACCTACCTACATACCTACATACAAACATACATACATACATACATACATACATACATACATACATACATACATACATACATACATACATACATACATTCATGCATGCATGCATGCATGCATGCATGCATGCCTACCTACCTACCTACCGCTTCGGTGGCCTAGTGGTTAGAGCGTCCGCCCCGGAAGCGGGAGGTCGTCGGTTCGATCCCCGGCCGAGTCATACCAAAGACTTACAAAAATGGTACTAACAGCTGCCTCACTTGACGCTCAGCATAAAGAGGTTAGTGTTAGGACTGGTCGGCCTGGTGTCAGGATAATGTGACTGGGTGAGACATCATGCTACATGTCTGCGGCATGATGTCTCAGTGCTAGACATCACTATAAACTGCCTCACTGCAGACATCGTAGCGATATGACTGAAAAATTGTTAAAGCTACGTTAAAAATCCTAATCAAACAAACAAACAAACAAACCTACCTACCTACCTACCTACCTACATACCTACATACATACATACATACATACATACATACATACATACTGACTGACTGACTGACTTGTACATGGCGTGACTTTAGGGACACATAAAAATGTATAGAGACGTTGACATACAAACATACATACATACATACATACATACATACATACATACATACATACATACATACATACATACATACATACATACATACATACATACATACATACATACATACATACATACATACATAAAGGGCATAGCATAGGTCTTCTTCTGTTCCTCACAGTTCTGACTTCTGGACCGTAAACGAGGACTCCTTTTAGACAGCATTGTCTCTCCACATAAATTCTTTTGTTCCAAACGCTTGTATCGGATGATTTTTCATGATGATAAAGTCCGTGTATCGACGATACAAGGTTTGATGATTCAAGGTCAGTTCACATCTAGTGACGAGAAAAGGTAAAGTGAATGATGATGATGAAGTTGAATTATAGTGCTGTATCGCTTGCTCCGGTATTTATGTGCTCAAGGAGTACTATTTAATTTGGTCGTCAGGTCGGGGTCGCTATTAAGTAACCATCAACTTAAACGTAGGACCATAGGTGAGTGGGAATAGACCCAACACACACTCAACCCTAACAGTCAATTAGGTGTGTTAATGGTTTGCAGTGGCACAAATGGAGGTAGTGGAAATTAGTTTCACATCTCAGCCATTTGGAGCTATCTGAATTGTGGCAAGAAAAGAGAGGTACCATTAAGTCCAATGATGTACAGCCCGCTACGTCGTGATTCCGTGCTTAATTCAAATCTAGTTCAGTTATATTATAACTCAGTTATGTCTGGTTCGTGTCAATATCTACTTCAGAAACGTCCAAAAGTTCAAAACTCAGCTGCTCGAATCATCTTTAGAGTAACACGATCAAAGCACATCTCCCCACTGCTCTGTACCCTACACTGGCTATCCATTCGATCCAGAATCAAACACATACTTTGTTCTCTGTGCTACGTTTTACTGACGGACTCTAGTCCAGCACACATATCCGGCCTCACCCATGTGTACGCACCTGCAAGATAGCTGGCTTTAATGTATTGACAATATGCTCCATCACGAATATCTCCCCTCCCTCAAGCCCCGCCCCCTCCCAACAAACAACCAAACAAACTAATGATTGTGAGAGTTACTGTTGCTATAGCAACTGGTTGCAGTGTCGTTATTCCTTCATTTATTCCTTCATTTATTTATGTGCCTGGTTCGTTAGTCATCTAGCAAGCATAATGGGCGCTTAGATGGAAACTCGCCTTGTCGACTCTACTATTTGCACATGCAACGGCTGTCAAACAGTAGTACTGAGGAGGTGGGGTGAGTAGTGGTGGTGGCATTGCGAAATTATATTAAACATGTCGATCATGCAAAATTCAAATTTATTCAACGTTTCTGCTTCACTGTTTATTGTCATGTGATTTAAATTTAGTGGGTATGGGGAGGGGGTCATTGCTTTCAAATAGATTATTTTCTTTCAACCTGTTAAATCAAGATAATGTATTTTTTTCATGGGATATATCGCCTATATTTTTTTTTCTTCTTTTGTTCTTCTGAAGAGTTAGGTCGCCAATCCCTTATATAGCGTGATTACATTTCAGGATTAGCATGGTGTCAATTAGTCTATACGGACTGTTGACTGATTAACAAACGTTTTCTATGCATTCATGTATTATGATCAGTATTGTTTTAGACGGTGATTGTTTGAAACGAACGACTCTTGTATTTATAGCCACGCTGTGAAACTAGTGTAGACGTCAATGACAGTCTTTTTGCATTAGGAACCGTTGTAACAGTTTGGTGAAAATCGACAGAAAGAACATTTTTGACTAATTCGCTCTTTACTCATTAAAAAATATGGTCCATATCTGGAAGTAAACATTATCTCATATCGTGCAAGAATTATTTCATGCCTTTACTTGTACGAAGTCACACATCTGCGTCAAATCAGATAATGAATTACTTAGCTTTCATTTGTATAGTGTATATATGTATACTTATCTTTCATTTCTTTTGTGTATTTATTTATACTTACCTTTCATTTACATATTGTTTTTTATACTTATCTTTTATTTATAAGGTGAATAATTTTATACTTATCTTTCATTTATATAGTGTCATAAAGTTATTATTATGTGAGTTGTCTAGACTGTGACATCAATAAAAGTAATTTAGTAGCATAATATAGGATATTGATTAGGTACCAGCGATATACAACCAAGTTCGATATACAAAATAAGAATCGTCCGTATTAAAGTACATAGCGAAACGCTAGGATGCATGTAAACCGAAATGTTGTGGAAGATTATATTTTCTCATGAGGAGATTTCTTTTAGTTTTTCATTGTGTATTTAGGTGATTTTGTTTTTATTGCATTAATGTCTTCTTTAGGAATAAAGGGGTAAGTACCTTTCATATGGAGATACGGAGACAGATGATACGAAATGTCTTGGGCGGGCTTCGAAACCGAGACCCTTTGATTACGAGTCTGACACACTACCAATTGAACGACCGCTGCTCATGCCCACTTGGAGGTTCAATGGTTTGGAAGTTATATGTAATATTTACCATCATCCTTTGTTCATTTCTATTTTCGTTAAAGACTTATCTGTTAAACTATTAAATAATAATAATAATAATAATAATAATAATAATAATAATAATAATAAATAATAATAAATAATAATATAATACTATTAATAGAAGAAGAAGAAGAAGAAGAAGAAGAAGAAGAAGAAGAAGAAGAAGAAGAAGAAGAAGAAGAAGATTGTATTTAAAGAGAATTACTAAAATTGTGCGATGACTATTCTCCCACGAAGCCCGCTTTATTGATCATTTTAAAGATTGAAAAGTGGGGGGGGGGAGATTCAAAGTGTGATTCACGTGGAGGTCCAAATTGATTTATCGAATACTAAATGTACACACATACTCAGTATAATACATAGTTCATATACAATCCATTATTGCATAAATGAAAGAATTAATGATTGAATAAATACGATAAATCCTGACTGCACATTGTTAAGACCCCATTGAAGAGATTTGTATGGACAATACTGGCAAGTATACCTTCCCTTTCACAAACACTCATACCTTGTACTGTTATTGGGAGGTGGAGTTACAGGTTGATTCACAACTGTATAGATTTTGTTTCTCTTTGGAACTTAAATTCTTGCTGTAAAATCACTAATTCAATCACTGCTTGGATCTTTGGAACAATTACATTTCGTGAATTCCTTATGACATTAAAATATATCCTTGAAGGAAGGACTATTGTTAAAAAATTGTCCTGCACTCAATAATGAATGACGTCATTGATTTGATTGTGTGCAATCAAACAGATCATCCATGTAAATAGACATAATAATGCACGACTCTTTATGGCAATGTCGCGTATTGTCTTTTTCATTAACATAAAAACTTATATCTGGTGTTTCAAGGTACATCAGCACAAGAAGTAACTATGGTTGGAAGGCTTTTAAAGAACGTTGTACTCGGACACATCCAGAAGTGAGCTGATATGATGGTATGTATCGAGTTGCTTACAAATAACAGGGTCATGTTAACAAAACAAGACTGTATCTTTGTGCATGGATTATACTATAATGAAAGTGCTATTGGCAATATTTGTTGATGCAGTCATAACCACACACTACTAACTAGCTTATGTGAAAACATATTAAAAGCCAGAGATGACGACGACGACGACGACGAAGAAGAAGAAGAAGAAGAAGAAGAAGAAGAAGAAGAAGAAGAAGAAGAAGAAGAAGAAGAAGAAGAAGAAGAAGAAGAAAAAGAAGAAGAAGAAGAAGAAGAAGAAGAAGAAGAAGAAGAAGAAGAAGATGATGATGATGATGATGATGATGATGATGATGACCACCACGTTGGTGTGGTGGTGATTGATTGTTATTTCAAAAGGTGTGGGTATAACTCTAAATTCCAAGGTATTAAAAAGTCAGACTTATACCTGATATATTCAAAATTATTATCTGTATTTTAACATTTTATCATATTCTTTCTCATAAAGAATTCTATTTTGCAGGTTTTAATTCAAAATCAAAGGAGTGTGTAAAGAGACGAGCCAATACAATATAAAAATGAAAATTGTCAAGTATCGATCGATTTTGGTCTTCACATGCCTTATTACGTTGGTGGTTTTGTTCTTTCAAATGAAATACACATACGAGAAACAAAAGTTTGGCAGTTTTGTGATAGCTTGGTCAACCGTTCTGCCAGTGAGGAATTCTGTGTTGAGTTCAGATATATCATTGTTTAATTGTGTAAATCGTGGGTTTAAAAATCAGCCAATCGTAACTCTTTTTACATCTTTTAAAACCGATTATACAGTTGATTCTGAGAAAGTATTGGTCTTTAATAACACATTGTATAATTGGCAAACGTTCAGACCGCTTGCGCAGCTAATTGTTTTCACAAAGAAAACTTCTGCCACAGACCAGGTTAATCTTTCCCACTGGAATTTATTTCCTATCTGCAACTACTATGAAAGTGGAATTCCAACCATTAACAAGATGTATGTGCATGCCCAAAAACTGTATAACACATATTGGCATGGATATTTTAATGGTGATATACTTTTAACAGATGACTTCTTAGAGACCCTAGAATATGTGTCAAGCGTGTCCGACACTTTTTACAATGCCAGTATTCTTATAATTGGAAGAAGAATCAATGTTCTCAATGTGACGAGTGAGGAAGTTAGAAGCAAAAATGGTATCAACGAATCTGCGAGATCTCGAGGATCCTTGCACGAAATTGGTGCTGAAGACTACTTTATAACTAACAGAGTCTTTCCCTGGAGTAAAATTCCTGAGTTTGTCATTGGTCCTGTAGGGTATGATAATTGGATTGTGGGTCACGCAAGGTGCGATCTTGGGACCATTGTTATTGATGCAACGGAAACGCTCACAGCTGTTCACCAAACCACGATTAAAGGTGGGAATAAAGAAGGATTTGCACACGCGGATAAAAAGTACAATTTAAACTTGATGCAAAGATTAAAACTGCCCAAGAGATTTTTACAAGGTCTCACAACTTGTGCAGAATGGCGAACATTAAGGACCATAAAAACCAGAAGAATTGAGTTAGTTAAAAGAGATGACCTACATAAAAACTGCAAATGCAAGAAATGAAATGCATTAAAAGTTATAACTGTGACAGTATTTAAATGATATTAGTACTTCTCAAATATTATTGTCCATATTTCTCATGTCATTGTACACGTCTTGACTTTGGAATTTAAACGTTTGATGTATAAAAAAATATATGCTATGTCAAGAGGTGAAAACATTTAGATGACATCTTGGATATCGACATTTTCACGAAATCGCTTTTAGAATGCTGCTTAATTTATTCACTTTGTAAGCGTGGGTTCTAGTTTATGTTTCTGTTTCGGTGTTTACTTTCTAATAAAGAACTCTAGAATCTCCCTTAAACATGATATCATTTTATGAAAGCCTAATATTTAATAAAAATGGAAGTATTCGGAGTCCCCACTCAATGCAATTAGCAGTATATATAAATACCAAAAAGAACATCATCGTTCACTTTAGTTCAGTAACTCTAGTTTCTAAGAAATCGCATATATTATATGTAAACTAAGTTGTTAGAGCGTCCGCCTTGGATGAGATATGTAGCGGGTTCGAGCCCCGGTCGTGTCATACCAAAGACTTATAAAACTGATGCTACCAGCTGCCTTGCTAGGCGCTCAGCATTAAGAGGTTATCGTTAGGAGGGGTCCTCCTGGTGTCAGGATAATGTAACCGGGAGGACATGTCTGCGGCATGATGCTCCAGTTCTAAACATCACTATCAACCGCCACACTGCATACACCGTAGTGATGACCGAAACATTGTTAAAGCTACGTTAAGCATCACACACAGAGACACATGGTTATATATTACAGTGAGAGACAATGAAATCCAAACGTTTAATCCGTTACCGTCATTGGCATGTACACCATATGTATACAATTATTTCTGATAACATTAGTCCCTTTCAGGTTCTAGTATCATACTTTATAAAATCTGTTTGCTTGTTTGAATATAGCACATAGGACTAGAAATTCGTCATGGAATTTATGAAATGTTGTGAATTTATACATGGATTAAAATGATATCCAATTCTTTAAAAATAGTATGCATATATGTATGTCTATATGTGTGTATGTATGTATGTATGTATGTATGTATGTATGTATGTATGTATGTATGTATGTATGTATGTATGTATGTATGTATGTATTTTTACGTGCTTATGCTCGAATAAACAGTAACATAGAAAGAGTGAAAATAACAAGCTTATAAAACTTAATAAACAATTTATTGAGCACAAATATTTTCCAAAAAAGAAAAATCAACTTACGGTTTTAAGAGTCAATTAAAAAATTAATCCAAAAATAATTCAAAATATGATCCACTAGAGAAATTCCAAAAGTCCTGGTAATAAAATGTCCAAATATTTCTAAGTTCGAATCCCAGCGAAGTATCCAGTATGGAAGAAGATGTCACTTGATGAAGTCAGTTCTTGTTAATAAAATTCTATGAGCACAATTCTTTTCCAGATAAATAACAAAATAATTCCTCTTGATTCAAACAAATTGACATAATTTCCAGTACAAGGTAATTTAAAATAACTCAAAAGGACACACAACTTAGTATTCTAAAGGCCCAATTTCTGCTCATTAGTTGCTCTCAAAACATAATTTATATATCTGTTTTTACGTTTACAAGAAAACGGTCACATGATCTTCTAGAATCTCTTAGAACAAATTTAGTTCAAAAACTCACGTACCCACCGTATGACCCAACTAAAAATAGAAAGATGTTTATATAAAGCTCCATTATGTCCCTGGAACCAGCCAATTATTTTAAAAGCTTGTTTACAACTCTGAAGCCGGGTCAGAAATGAGGTCAACACCTGGTGTTTATTCTGTAAAGTACAGGTCACACACATCCCAACCCCACCAATGAACAAATCTTAAACTTAAAATATCAAATTTGAATCTAACAAACAAACAATAAAAATAAATATAAATGACATAAAATATACGTAACAGTATGTATGTATGTATGTATGTATGTATGTATGTATGTATGTATGTATGTATGTATGTATGTATGTATGTATGTATGTATGTATGTATGTATGTACATTCAGGACCTTAAAGACTGGAAGATTTGAGTTAGCTAAAAGAGATGACCTACATAAAAACTGCAAATCCACGAAATAAGATGCATAACGAATTAAATTGTGACTGAACTTACATGACAGTAAAAAAATATATATGTCAAATACTCCAGTATGTATGCATGTATATATATATATATATATCTGTGCTGCCATCATACCACCAACCAAGGTAGCTGCATTGTCTTCATAGTGGGATATCCGCCACTGCGATGTGACCAGTCGTGCAAACCGATCTCTGATCGACATATATAACTCCGATCTTGATGTTTCCGATTGGCATACCACCAATAATTGCACAAGTATGCGTTCGAGTCATTCTTTAGCCCATTTGCTGAACAAAAACGTATATACCATGTACCCAATTTTAGTTAAATTTCGCGACTATCGGATCTACGTGTGGTATAAACGTACATAATTTGTCGGTGCTGTAGATAAGAGCTATTGAAATTTTACGCAGACTAATTTAATCGCCTTAGATGTGTCAATCATAATGCAATGATACTGGAGTAATACAGACACTTAATTTATCTCTTTGTTACCACGAGCATTTTGAAGTATGATTGTAAAATAAATTACATATTATTCTTTATTTAATCAGATATATCGCAGTTAAAATAATATAACGAGGTCGCAGTTAATTTACGATGCTACATTAAGGTATTATCCTCTTCTTTTTCTTCTTCTTCTTCTTCTTCTTCTTCTTCTTCTTATTATTATTATTATTATTATTATCATCATCATCCTCGTCATCGTCATCATCAGCATTATTATTATTATTATTATTATTATTATTATTATTATTATTATTATTATTATTATTATTAACAATTATGATGTGTTTCTTCTCACTATATTATTGATCAAAAGAATTATTGAAAAAGAAATCTTGATATACTTCCCAACATTGATGCTGCAACCTACAGTAACAAAAAAAACAAAGAAAGGTAAAAGGTTCAAATAAACAATTCCTCGTTTTTGAGAAACGTTTTGGGCATGAAATGTATCAACAGTGCAAACCCAATTATCCTTTAATTCGTGGTGTTATCAGAACAAACCCCACTCTCCATTAATCCATTAAAAGGCCAGTACAACTGCGATTGTCCATAGACCATTTCATGGAGACTTAGGCGAACTTTGTAATTTGCTCGGAATTTTGATCACGTGGCCGGTGGTCAGCTGATAGCAATAGCCACTCGATAGGTGGTGGGCAAAATATGGCGGACGCTTCAGCAGAAGCATCAATTTCTCTAACTACGTCAACTTCGTTTATAGAGTTGAAAATGCCTATTCAACAGCGATGCTGCCGCAGATATTGACGAAATTTAAGATAGTATTATTATGCGGTATAACAAATATGGAATATTTCTCGACGGAAAAGCAGTAGATGTTCCTTCACCTTCAGCACTAAAATGTAGCGAACACATTCTCGCATTCTTGAATTGTGACATTCGTTTTCCGGTCAATTCAAGTTCAGATTTTCCTGCTCGTACGAGCTACTGTTTGCACAGCAAATCATCTCTCCATGGGAGACGATGGAATTTAGTGCCACATCCTTGATTGGAGCGACTTTCGCGACCTCTGACGATACAAGTAGCGGGCATTTCTTAACGTTTTATCACTGTAATATTTCTAAACAACAATGGACGCCAATTTTGTATGTACATGTACTCACCAGCTGGCTGGAGTATAAAGTGACTCGGGAGGTTATTCGGATAATTACGGAGCAACTCGGTTAAATCCGGTATGAAATAGGATAATACACCCTGACATTTCATGATCACCTTTATCTCAAAAAGAAAAAGACGTACGCCATTTCTACAAACGAGCTCTAATGTCCGTCTTGTTTAGAGACATCTAATGGCCGTTCTGTTCAGAGACATTTGCACTGAAGTTTTAAGACTCAATAATTTGAATATTGGTATGATATCAAAATACATGTGCATTCATATAACTGTGTGATAACTGTTTTTATTATTACAAATAATGTACATTTACTGTAAGACCGATTCACATAGGCTGCCTACCGCTGACAAATATAGAAAACTTCCTTCAGACAGGAAGGCAAAAATGCCTGTGACGTAAGTCTGTAACTGTAAGTCTGTAACTGCATCAGTGCCAGCTTCATTGACTTGAATTGAAAATACAGGTAACTCCAAACACCAAATTTGTGACCAATCTGGCATTAACAACTTATCTCCCTTGATTTACAATCTCTTTCAATAAAAATAGTTTCCTTTTCTGAATGTGCGTAACGGAATAATGGTTACGTTATTACGGAAGACATTAGTCTTGCTTGACAAATAGAGAAAGCAAGAAAGAAAAATGAAGGGATGAATGGAGATATTATTGGTTGGCGAATCGAATTAATAAAGAAAAAAAATGCTCGAATGAATGGAAACTACTTTTGCTACTGTAACATCATCTTCACTTCCAAGGTTCCGATAACCTATTTACACCTTAGTAGATCAAACAGCTTCATTAGTGCATTGTCATAGCGACATCTATTGTATTTCATGTGCTGCCTTCCTTGGTATGTAATGCCAACTAACTAATAGCGTGAGAGAGAGAGAGAGAGAGAGAGAGAGAGAGAGAGAGAGAGAGAGAGAGAGAGAGAGAGAGAGAGAGAGAGAGAGAGAGAGAGAGAGAGATCTGTTGGCAGGAAGAGACACAGAGGGAAATCATTTGTGTGAATTTATTATAATATATTGTCACGAACAAAGATGAAAACACAATATCTTGGGTGATACGGGAAAAAAGTCTGAAATATTTGGATATATGTCAAGAGTATATTAACGCTTAGGATATATTTAAATTCTGAAATTATTATTCTTATTTCAAATTAATTGCCATCACCTTAGATTTGAAGGTCGATGTTTGGTCATAATAATTTGAGTTAAGTTTTCCCATTTATTTATTTATTTATTTATTTATTTATTTATTTATTTATTTATTTATTAAGCTGCAAAACTGTATATACTATATTTAGCTAGCTGTTCCTTCCTTTTGATGCAAGAAATGTTCCTAGATATACTCAACAGTATATTGCTATAATCGTTCGTTTAGTCTGTTTATTTATTTATTATTTTTATTATTTATGCATTTGTTTGGTGATTTCTTATTTAAGATTATTGTTATGGCTGAATGTGACGATGCTTACTAGTTCTACCAACTTAAACGTGTTGCCTAACTTTGTGGACTGGTGTATCTACGGCTGATAGGTAAAGTCGCTGAATACATTGACTCTGTAAACGCGATTGTCTTTTAGCCCTTTAGGCGATTATTAGGAAAGATAAAACCAATTTGTTTTACATTGTCTTTCTTTATATTCGTTTTGTTTTCTTTCGTTGTGTTTTATGTTTCAAGGCAAGACAATATAAGAAGACTTTTCATCCCGGTGCAAACGGAGTAAAGTACATTGCCCAAAGACCCAACACTGTACACAACACTGTACACAACAACACGGGCTGATTTTTAAATGTAGGAAGATTTTTTAGTATAATTAATAAGTTTGTGCAGTTCCAAAGAACTAGGATGTTTATTTGAGTGTTGAACTTGTCTCTAAAGATTGTCATATTTAACCAAAATTTACCACAAAACGATTACGTTAATAAGCACTGTGTTGTTTATCATAAAGGATTGATTCATTGTTATGCACCGTCAAAACCAACAAAGCAAAGTCCACAATGTTACCAGATGAACAGAATTAATTTTAATCACTTGACATACATTTGATACTCGTTGAAAATAATTGTGTTATAATAGTTGCTAGTAACTCACGGCTCATACTATTATTTAACTCATACTATTATTTAACTCATACTATTATTTAACTCATACTATTATTTAACTCATAATATATTTCTTAAAGATCTACATGTTTACAACAGTGTTCCTAATTTATGTATGTTTGCTTTGAATTTAAGTTATGCGTCGCCAAAACAATTTTTTTAATTGGTCCATTCGTTTCACTTTAAACAGTCATTTTTTAAAATTTTCCTCACGAAACATATATGTAACATAATGTAACATATGACAATTCAAAATGAGAACACTAATACTTCAACTTGCAATTAATATAATTATTAAATACAAAAAAATCTGAATCTCAATGACTAATATATATATATATATATATATATATATATATATATATATATATATATATATATATATATATATATGTATGTATGTGTGTGTGTGTGTGTGTAAATGAAGTGATAACGAAGCAATACGAAATTCTCAAAACAAATATATTTAGAGAAATAGTGAAATAGTTGTACTGGTATTTCACTTGTAGTATATGTTAACTTTTCTAAATATTTATATGTTATGTATATCTATGTTATGTAGATCTCTCGTGTGATCGACCTTTGTCCGAAATTGCATTTAGGGCATAACTGATAAAATATTGCTATTTTGTAAACAACATATTACACAGCTTATATTTACATATAAGCTTAGAATATCTATTCAGATCATTATTACAGCAGGTAAAGATATTTACCTGAGTTTGAGTTGATTTACTAAGTGTTTAGTAGGAGACCTAGCCTTGTTAACATCTTAAAATATTATGGAAATGGGTATGAGATTCAGTGAGAGTCGCAGATGATTGAGAGCAAACCACCTCAAAATAAAAACCCCTTTCTTAAAAAGCCCCTTTCTTAATTACAATTAATTAATTGAGTTCATAGTATGATATGTTTATGTATCATTCCCCTCTCACAACAAAATGTATGAAGAGCCTCTGCATATTAGTCAGTATGGACGTGTTCTCAGTACCTTGTGCTTCACTCATGCGTAAAGAAGCTAGTAAATTATGACCTTGAAAATGCCACTAAAAACACCCGTAATTAACTCAGGTGTTCTTAAAAGCAAGTATATATCATGTGCCACATTCACATTCCAGTTTATTTGTGCGTGTTTGATCCAGTATTGTCAATTGAATTTCAACAAGAACAACAAAAAATTCATTAAATTCATATAGACCTTTTAAATCAATTGTTTTTTTTTAAATTTAGGTAGGGTTGCATGCAGAGGTTCGCTTTGATTTCTTGACATTAAAAAGAAAAGAAAAAACAACGTCGAATTTACCTTAAAGGAGGACATTTGCAAAGGGAGGGAAAATTGTGCATAATATTGTTGAATATCCGAATAATTCAAGCTCTTTTAACACAATGCAGATTAATCCACATGAATACACAGTTTCGTACCTGGCGTAAATTCTCATTTCTAAAAGAAAAATGAATTTCCCAGGTTTTCCTTGCTAATTATCTTGGTTATTTACAAAGATATTGTGTATCTTACCTATTGTTAAAGTAGCGTTAATCCCTTTTGTTTTTGGAGCAGAATTGATGCGTATACTTTCGGGTTTAGAGTATAGGTTTGGCTTACTTCAAAGACTGCTAACTCTACTTGGTCTATTTCACATCCTGGAATGAAGAAATTAAACTTTTGGGCGAATACGTTTTCGTTCTGCTGCAGTTAAAGCTATGTTTCACAGCCGAAAGCTGATTCCATTAAATGTGGCGAATTTATATTATGATACAAGTTGCCAATTTTAAAGTATAGTCGAATATTGGAGAGGAGGCTTCATTTGTTTTAGATTATTAATCTTTAACCATGTTGATAATTTTTCAGGAATTTTGTGTTTGTTTTCTTAGTCCTACCTGGTGATATTTTGGTGGTAGAAATTAATATTCCTTTCGTAATATTTCACTTACATTATCTGCATACCTTAACAATATTATGCTTTCTCAGCGTCCCCAACCTGGCCAAAAAACATATCATATTTATCTAATATATCAAACGAGTCTGAGGACGTCGGAAATTTATTGCTAAAGATGCATAAATATAAAAACAGAAAGAGAGGTAGACCGGCAGTTGTAAATGGAAACAATAACTATAATGAGTACAACACTTTTATGGATAATTTCTCATTTATTATCATTCGTTTTTAAATTCATGTATTTCCTCAAGCTCCTACTTGTCTCTCTTTTCGAACACTCATATATTGGCCATTCATTTGTTAATTCGTTCATTCATTCTTACATCTCACATCTCAATTGTCCCAACGTCTCTTTAACGCACCCATTTCAGTTCGTTTGTGCTTTTAATGATAAAACTAAATTGTGAATCTAATCTGAACCAATCAAATTAGTCGTTGTCAACACCTCTCTGTCTCTGTCTCTGTCTCTCTCTCTCTCCTAATCGATTACCCTGTCGCAATCTCCTATGTTTGCACTATGCAATAGTTATTTATTCGTGTATTCATTTTTTCATTTGTTTCGCTCGTTCATTCAGTGTGATTCACTTTTGAAATGCTCCGCCACACCTCACCCCAACTCCACCTAACCAATAGAAAAAGATAACAAACAAAACAACGACGAATTGTAATTATTGTCTTCTAATCATTGGGGATAAACAGTATGAATGTTTTCTATTACAATACATGGACCAATTAACATATACTAATTTACATTAAGTGAAGATAAAAACGACAATAATGACCGTACGAGATGTGAGCAATATAAGTTATTAATATCGTTCGAATCGTTAAATCAAACTGGAGAAGACGATGAAAATGATCGTATACTTGGTAGGACATGCAAAACCATCATATACTGAATTCTTCATTTTATATTCAATTAATTTTAGATCTATCATAAACAAACTCGTATAATACCGTTTCTTCATCAGATAACATTATGTAAACAATTTGATTAAAACGATCAATGATAGTTTGCTATTGATCTTGACTGGATCAAAGACCTAATTTTTTTTAAAAAATCAACAAATATGAGCAACTTGACGGAAGCTAATGCATAGATTTGTCACGTGGAATAGAAATACCTCCCCTACACAACACCCACTTAAAGACACAAATCAAAATGTGTTGTTACGTTGAAAATGTTTATAAAGTATTTATAATAATAATTATAAAATATAGATACAGTTATTCAATGACCAACGAAATACAAACTAGATACACCTGTGATGTGACACATGTCCTAATAAAATTGAGAATATAAACAAATTTCAAGACCATTCGATAAATTTCGAAGATTAATGACGAAGAAAAGATATACATTATACATATAAGAATAATACACAACAAGAAGGAAAGGCATGGTAACGTAAGAGCAGTTTTCGACAATAACATCCAAACGGAGGAATGCACCATTATGTGGGTATTAAATGATGATATAAATAAATACTGAACTCTGCATGAACATTCAAAGGAAAGAAATATTAATGATACTAATTGAAATAAAGTCAGATAATAATCAATAGTCAGGATTGCTGAGAATTATCCATGACGTTGAAGTCGTAATGATTTACGTCAGGTCGGGAAATTCGGGTATTTCTCCCACGGACGTTTACGATCAATATTCACGTAATAAAATATCACGAACTATCTGTTTGTGTGATCAGAGTCATAAGGTATAACGGTACCAATTGCGCATGTCCAGGTGGGCGGTGCTTAAGGTGTAGGGTCCATTAGAATCAGAAATAAACAACAACACAAGCTTTGATTGGTGGATTATGTAAGAGTTGTACTTTCTGTTAGGCTTAAAAAATAGTTTAGCCTCTTGGCAACATGTGAATTTATGTTAATTCCTATATAGATCATATTTTGTATTTTTTATGATTTTTGAAAATGTCATAGACATGACTGAAAATAAGTATGTTGTGATTAGATAACTCATACCCCTGTCTACTTCCAGCAGAGTTATCTCTCTTAAATGCAATGGAGTACCTGGTTTTGTCATCGTCAAATTGACAATCTAACATTTTTCTCTATAACAGTGTGTGAGATGCACGCTAAATTAGGATAGAAAATATAGTTATCTCTCCAAATATTAGCATTGAGGTCTATGGAAAAACAATTGGTACCGTGATACCATAACTGTGGAATAGATTAGCATCATTGACGAATCTGTATCCTGAATTTATCCATGATAATTGACCACTGTCGACTGCTCGACTAAGGGAGACAGCTCGTGCTGTGATTGTAACTAAGCTTTGTAAGATTTATGCCCCTTTATGTGAATTAAACGGCTGTGTCCTTTGCGAAAAGACTGAAAAGGCTTTAGCGAAGAGGGAAGGTAAAAAATAGCCGTAACGTTTCCAAGAGTAAATTTCCTTTTCAGATGGATAGCTAGATTCATTTCGTGGAAACGCTTAAAATATAAGAGGTTTCTGGCGCTTCGCTACCCTGGGCCTCAACGTACTTTACAGCTCACAGACCTCATGCCGACTTTTTTTACTTCCACACCCCTAACCCCAACAATATTTCTGTGTTAACTAAAACATATACACATATTGAATTGAAAATTACGGATTTGGAAAGTGTGATATTTAAAGAACAATATATCCATCCAATTATCGCACGTACATTTATGGATGTATTCCGGAAAGAGGTTGCATTCACCTACAGGGACGACACGCATTAGACGATGGAAAAAAGTGTGGGGAATGAGGATATAGACGCTATCATCAAGTACTGACGAGGAGAAAAATGTAGAAGGGGGATCATAAATGTTTTCATCCAGTGACAACACAGAAAAGACCAGAGTAAAATTGTGCAACGCGAGGTAGAAATAAACGCGGCCAATCACCATACTTCATACTTCAATTGCGTAAGAAAGAGGTGATACGTGGCGAGAAAACATCAATATGACCACCCAGAGAAATATATTCGTTGCACGAAAGATCGGCTTGTGTAAATCGGAGTTGGAACTTTACTGGCTGTAAGTAAAGTCGGAATTTTGTTGTGAAATGTACAAGACGTTGAATGATTGTTAGATGAATGGTAAATGTTAGAAAACTTGGAGAATACCTATGAGATTTATTTCAATTAATTGTCTATAGAAACTTGAGGATTTTTGTCAATATATTGAATGCTGGAAAAAATGGTACTGAGAGGAAATTATAATATTGAAATGTATCTAAAATTCTTTGATAAAGTACTATTTGGTAATGCATAAAAAAATCCCTACTTACGTTAGGATGTTCAACACTGATCTGAGCTGCAGATGCTCAACATGCTGTAATTGCAGTGTTTTACGAAGTCCATATGCCGTACTGTTAAAACAAATAGTGTTCTACGAAGTCCACATGCAGTACTGTTAAATAAATAGTGTTCTACGAAGTCCACATCCAGTACTGTTAAATAAATAGTGCTGTACAATGTCCACGTGCCCTACTGTTTAACATATAGTGTTCTACGAAGTCCACATACCGTGCTGTTAAATTAATAGTGTTATACGAAGTCAACATGCCGTAGTGTTAAATAAATAGTGTTGTATAAAGTCCACGTGCCCTACTGTTTAATACATAGTGTTCTACGAATTCCACATGCCGTGCTGTTTAATAAATAGTGTCTTTACGATTTTCACATGCCGTTCTGCTTAATAAATAGCGTATTACGATATCCACATGCCGTGCTGTTTAATAAATAGTGTCTTTACGATGTTCACATGCCGTTCTGTTTAATAAATAGCGTCTTACGATATCCACATGCCGTACTGTTTAATAAATAATGTTTTACGACGTCCACATACCGTAATGTTTAGCGAGTGTTGTCCTGTTTTGAGATGCGTCCTACAAAATCATCAGTGGAGTAGGTACTTCAAAACGTTATTACCAGTATGGAGTAGGTACTTCAAAAAGTAATTACCAGTATGGAGTAAGTACTTCAAAAAGTAATTACCAGTGTGGAGTAGGTAGTTTTCAGTCTTGTTGTACAGCTGAGTAAATCAATTAAATGGTAGACAAAGATGAACTTATTGGCTGCAAGATATTACTAGACATCCAGAAATATGATTATCTAGACTGAAGGAAGATTTTGGTTCTCGTGTGCATTGTACAGCGGTAGAAAATAAAACATATTCTAGGAGAGAAGTTTTGTGACGCGCGAACAAATATCGTAAATGCATAACAGATTTAAAAAAAGAAATTGGACTATCCAGTTAGTATGGAGAGTATCGTGATTTTTTTTCTTCCTAGGACTCGGTAAATAAAATGTGTAGCATTGATGGATAAAAAAAACAATTTGCAAAACTTTAGTGACTCTTCTAAACCTTGATATCAGTACAAATGTAACAAAGAGAGGTACTCCAAAGACAGATAAATATGTTTTGACAGTGCGATGAGCCATTGTACTCGACGAAATAGGAGGTTCGTGTAAAACTTACTTAGAGAAGAAGGATTTCGATGATGACATTTCTACAGTCAGTTTTGATAATTCTATCCGATTATCAAAGTTTATAAAACATGAATTCGTAAATTCCGAATTAAATTTACAACAAATATTGACCATGAAAAAGACATATTTATTTTGTTATACTTATGATTATCGGAGCTATTGTAATTTACGTTTTGAACTAGTCTGATAGCGAAGATACGCGTGCGGAGTACGATTACGAATCATCGACTTTGACAAAATTGAATAAAACGTTTTATAAAAGACAATTTGCAACACGATCAGTAACATCAATAAATCAAAACAAAATCTACTGGGAATTTTTCAGGGGAAATCCGACAATTATTTCAGGCTCGCGAGGCGTCTGAAAGCTACAATGTAGGTCACAGTGATTTACTTTGAGCGTTATAATACTAAATTATCCAATTCGCATCCAAACGCAACATAATATATAGCTATTAATTTCAGAGAGAATTGGGACACAAACCTCTGCCGTGAACGTAACCGGGGTATATTGATTGATCAATAACGGTATGACAAATAGACACGAAAGGATTAAAATTTGCTATGACTTGTGCGACTGATGGAACAAATATAAAACAAAGAAACATTAAACAATAAAGACACATTAAATTATACAAATTGTAGAAGAAGAAGCCCCTCCACTGCCAATATTAATATGAATCACAGTAATGTTCAAGCAAATGCCTGACAGCAAATTTAAAACAATTCTTACCCATACAAATTTCGACGATTTGGATTATACATGTATAGCGTCGCACCTGTTACGTTAAATTTCAGGTGCTTATTAACCATGGAATAGGTCACTATACCAAACACAACGTTTGATGTGTGTAACGTAAGACAATCTTATTCAATGAAATACTCTAAATTGTGCCATATATAGTCGTGATTAGGTCTACAGTCTAGAATATATATTCTGACATTGGTAGTTTAAACCCAATGAAATTTCTAGATATTCATCCTTTAGATATATTACTATTACTTACTGCGATCTATCATCCTTTAATATTTAACACATTAAGTAACCACATACCAAACTTATTTATTTATCTATCCCAGCACTTGACATATTGTCTTAATTGCATCCAACATCATAATAGGAATTGTTAAGTATATCTGATTTAGGCAACTTAAAATAGGACCAATCGCGCCAGCTTGTCATAACATTTGATCCATCTAAGGCTACTTCGTCTTGAACGAAACAAAAATTAAAAATATTTTGGATAAATGTGTTTTGGATTTGACTGGTCATATAGCCATCAAAAAGTCTTAAATCAACAATTCTATATTTTGTCACAATTGTCAAATGGTAGTAAATAATAAACAAATCAGGTGATATATCGATAACATTGACTAATTTATTAGTCTGGTTTCCGCCCTAATTCCCTCTGTTAGCCAACTCTGCGACATTACAATGTTTGTACATTCCAGCAATTGCTTTTGTTGTTTAGAAACATCGTACGCTTACGTTCATGTAGCCAACCTGACGTGATTCGACTGGTCTTCATTTAAACACTGCTTCTTCAACGCTATTGCTGCCAAAGTTGTCATCGGTACAATTCAGTTTCACTGACATTGATAAATATGGGTTGCTTTTAAAACGCTTTCTGTAAATAGTACAAGCGGAGAACACCTAACCTAACGAAATTCCGTTAACAACTCTTAGGCTCTTTTAAACAGTGACAAGAAAAATGTAAAGACAATTATTTTTGTAACATTTAACAATTTTTTTTCTTCAATAGAAAAAAATAAAATTATAAATGAGAAAAATAACTTACGTTATGCAAATCAAATCCAAAATTAATCCAAGACTAATCCCCGAATGAAAACATAGAAGCCATATTAATAAAATGTTCTAATGAAACTGAGTTCGAATCCCCATGAAATACAACATGGAAGCCGATAACGTATGCTGTGGTCAGTGTGGTACTTATGTGCCAACAGTTCATTGTTAAATCACAGAAAATAATATTATAGTGTATTATAGTGTTTGAATCCTGCAAATTTCCAAAACTCTCCTTGGCCAAGTATTACTTTAGAGCACAAGTATTTCCAGAGAAAAGTAATCTGTTCCAATCCATATAATTTGAAGAAAAATTAAAAGTTCAACTCTAACTGGTCACAAGATAATCTGCCTGGACGGCACCAGTGTTAAAACACGATTTCACTATTATTTCTCGATACGTAAATAATAAATCTAGCTACGAAGCAAAACAGACGCCCGAATGTGTGTCATCTACTGAAAAAACAGAGTTTGAAAGAATTGCTACATGTTATTTGTCACGTACTTCCGGTATGGCCTTTACTTAAACCAAATTTATTTTATTCTGGGAAAGAATAAATTATAAATATAGTTGTTTACAAAATCCCCAAGTCAGTAACAAGGTCAGCATAAGTTATTATTAGGTTTATGAAAAACAGAATTGAGTTTCTGGAAAATGTTAAATCCAGTAAATACAATTCCATTACAATAGCATGTAATGGAATAAAAATTTAAAACTAACAAGACAAGCAATTAATTTAAATGAAACATAAATTAAATCCATCATACATAACAAAGAACCTTAAATAAATGTTCGATGAATGAATAGTACCAGAATTTGAAATGGCTCTGGCAAGCCATAAATACTGCTTTTTTAAGTGCACACAACTATTAATATTTTTGACCCCTTCATTAGTAGAAAAATCATGATAAACAAGAAACTGTGATACTAAGACTTCGTAATCCAAGACGTTTTGTTGTTAAACTGAACATTTACAACCGGCTGGGTAATACTAGTATAAAAATTACTGGATCGATTGTGAATTTAAGAAATAAGGAAAGTTAATACTTGAAAATAGGATGTGGGATATTATGTTACTATTTCAGTCTTAATTTGGATAAATTCGCACGAATCAAGCAATCTTGAGTCCTACACTGGACCCTGCTCATAGAATCACCAATTCACAAACAAAGAATCAAATGACTGTATATTTTAAAGTAAAGTATAACGTCCCTCTTGTAACTAGTTTTAAAATAAGAAAAATATGTTTGTAAAATGACTAATCCAGTAATGACTGTCTAATAGCATCCTGTATACATTCCTCTGATAAATTTAAACTTAAGTCTGTTATTGTGACAATCTATATGACCTATTTTGGGAGTAATCTGAGTCACGTGTTGGTTGCTTATCTATATTAGCGGACACCACACATATACAATTAAACTGAATATTTTGAAAATTCGGGCTTGTTTTTTAATATAGGAGAAAGAGTGCGCGCAGACATATGTACCGACATGTAAGTACTGCTATTCAACGGAAAAATCTATTTGTGTACGGGTTTAATAAAAGAACAGTGAAGATGGGGATGCCGTGTCGTTGCAATGATTTGTATTCTGAGATATCCGATGCACGGGGGTGGGGGTGGGGGTGGGGTATTTTTAGGTAGTTAGATATTGTTTTTTTTTTCAGGTTTGTATTTTAAAGTATTAATTGGGAGCTACAATCAGTAACACAGTCAACTCAGTAGTAAAAATACAAATTTTACCCACTTCGTCCTTAAAAAAATAATATGTTCACAGTTATTACATAACATCGTCTAATCATTCTTAAACAATGTTTACTTCTAAAGCGTTGATGTTTTTCTTAAAATGGGTTTTAGTTAATTATTCCATTGAATAAATTTCCAACAGCAAACATTGAATGAACTTTCTGCTTATCAGCACATCACTCAGATGGAAGTTCCTTAAATATATTTCGCTTAAGTGGATGATAGGGAATGTAATAAAGGTTGTCTATTTGTTAATGAAACATTTTGATGCAGATTTGTGGAACCTTTGTGCAATCTCCTCTTCAAACCATTTGTCTTGGTTTTTTTTCAACAATATTTAAAGGTCAGTTAATAATGCCTGAACAAAGATGGAGGCTATCTCAGGAATGGCGTATAGTCTGATAGTCTATAATAAAAGCTGCAGGCAAACAATTCATTTCGGTACATTCTTGAATTAAGATTATTCTTTTTATTACTAATCTAAACTGTGAAAGCCTCTGTACTACAGTTAGAATCTTCTTTTTGTTGATGACGTAATACAGCCAATATTCGCATGTATCCTTAATGGTGTTTGCCTTTAAAATAGTATAATAAAAACAACACTTTGTTTTACTTGTGTTGGATTTAAGGAAATATTTCAACGTGGAAACTATTTGCTATGTCAGAATGTCAAAGGTTTCACTCGCAATATTTCCTTACATCTACTACGAAAATTCAGGTGCCCTCCATGTATCAAAGATCTTCCATTAATTTGCAGTAGAAAGTTAAGAATTGTGAGACCTCTGTAATGAGGCCAGATGATTTCATAAGATTTAATTCATGGTGTATTGAGAAGACTTCTAGTTTAGTAATATTTCCTGATTACGCGTTTTGGAGAAAAGCTTGTTTGATGGACTTAGTATCGTCAAATCAAACTAGATATGTTTGCATTCTTCATTGGTTGGCCTATAATATGTTTTATCCTCACAAATTGCTTTTTCCTCTATTTTCTATATTTCTGTACGGAATTTATCTCCTTGACATCTTGATGTCTTGCTTTACATGTACCAGAATGAGACCAGTTAATATTTTAGTTAATAGTTTATCCTTCTTTTGCTTTAAAACTCTTTGTGTTGATCTTATAATTGTCTAGAATAGTTCATCACTATACATGTTGTTTTAAACCTCTACCACTTTAAATTTCTTATGTTATCTAGGATCGTGTCAAACAGCAATTACCAAACATGTAAAGCTCATGGGCAAACATCGTTGAAGAAGTCTTCTGTTCTAAAGTTCTTAAAATGACCTTTATTATATTTCAGTGTGGTGGCTATTTTAGATTATGATGAGAGAAAGAGACACACATACAGCTTTCTAAAATTATATAAAGGGACCTCTGGGGAGATCGAAGCGATTATGATGAGAGAAAAACTGAAGAAACACACATATCGCTTTATAAACAAAATACATAAAGGGGCCTTAGGGGAGATCTTAGCGATTATTAAGGGAGAAAACTTGATGAAACACATATATCGCTTTGTAAAAAAATGCCTAAAGGGGCCTATGGGGAAATCTTACCGATTATGATTGGAGAAATCCTGATGAGACACATATACCGCTATAAAACAAATATATAAAGGGGCCTCAAGGGGGAGATCTTAGAAGTATTACATGGATTATTTGTCCAATGATTAATAGCTAAGGTTTGTTGTATACATTGTATTATAGCATGTCACATTTTGGTAATGCTATAATATCTTCATGGAAATATGACATATATCACATATTTTTAAACACAGATTCTAATGAGGTGATGACAATTTAAATTAATGGATGGTTTAGTTAGTTTTTGGATATTACATTTTTAATCCGTTTGCAATATCTGCATACAGGTCACGCATCCCCAGATTATGCACAGTTGACACAATGGTCTCTGCGAGAAAAGTTCAGAAGCATTCCTATCGTTATGTTGATATTATTCGAACAGCGTACAGTTCCCTGTTACCTATGTGAATCTAATCGCCGTAGGATGACTCTTAATATTTGCTGTATATACTGTAATTTTGGGATATTTAATATTTTTGTTCTCCATGGAGTCTATTTTCTTTACGGAGATCTATAAGGAGTGCATTCGCATTCTAGATCGGCAACCAGATAAATATAAACAATGAACTGTCATTAGAAGGTTAACGTGTTCGCTGATTTCAAAACCGCATTTATTTATGTCTTGTTAATTGAACTACTTATTGGCAGATGAATAATTTTATCTTTCTTACACGTAAATTGGTGCATCAAACAGTGATGCGTGTCGAGACAAATATTCGTAAAAATAGATGTATGGCTCCTAATAGCAATGTCTCGTGTTGTATATTTCCTTTAACATAAAAATCGTGTTTGTTGTTTTTCAAGGTATATGATTACACTGAAGAATATATATCGTGCCACAGCTTTTAAAGAGCGATGCCCTCGGGCACAGCCGAAGCGACCTAATTCAGTGGTATGTTTCGAACTCAAATTTGTCCAATTGTAAGGAATTAGCCATAACTGGTCTCTATTAAAATACATAAAACTTGACATTCTCTATTCGGATTATGCAACTTTGCAAGTACTTTGGCTAATATCGAAGGTAGTAATAACAACACAAGGCGAACCAACCGATATTAAAACCGAAAAAATGCAATAGAGATGACGATGATGATGATAATGATGAAAAATTAGAAAGAAAAAGATGACGATGAGAGCTTGCTGATGACTGGTTCATTGTTCTTCAATTTGTTGCCACAACGCTTTAGAATTTCATGGTAATGGCAAAATGTCCAACGTACATATGTTTTATTCCATGTTATGCTTCGTTGTTGCAGTTTTTCCCATAATGCATTGTATATTGCATACGTAAATGTCATATGTATTCTATTTTGCAGCATTTGAACTAGAATGAAAAAAAAAGTTTGAACTGGAGGTGAGAAGAAGTTGTTAAGATGAAAATTCGCCTGTATCGACCGTTTCTCGTACTCATGTGCATTTATATGTTCGTGGTTTTATATTTCCAAGTGAAATACACATATGTGACAGGAATGATTAGTGAATGTGATGTACTTCTCAAGAAAGGAAAAGATCTATTAACTAATGAACAACATGACAAAATGATTCTAGGCAGGGCAAGGCCACCTGTCCTGCCAAGGAGAATTTCATACATGGCTTCTGATATATCCGTGTATAATAATATGAATCATGGGTTACAAAATCGACAAATTATAACTCTTTTTACGTCTTTTAAAACCGAGTATGATATAGCTTCGGAGAAAGTACTGGTTTATAATAACACGCTGTATAATTGGCAGACTTTCAAGCAGCATGTGCAGTTGATTTTGTTCACAAATAATACTTCCGTAAGTAAGAATGTAAATTGTATTCATTGGAATATATTTCCAATCTTATACTACTCTGACAGTAGAGTTCCAACTATTAAAGCCATGTTTAAACAAGCGAAAGCACTGTACAACACACATTGGTACGGATATTTTGATGGGGCTATACTTTTGGCAGAAGACATTTTAGAAACCCTAGAATATATATCAAGCGTATCAGACACTTTTCTCAAAACCAATTTTCTTGTAATCGGGAGAAGTTTCAATGTTCTCAATGTGACGAGTGAAGAGGTAAGAAAAATAAACGGTATCAAAGAATCCGCGAGATCTCGAGGATCCCTGCATTCTATTTATACTGAAGACTACTTTATAACTAATAAACACTTTCCCTGGGATAAAATTCCCGAGTTTGTCATTGGTTCAGGGTATGATAATTGGATTGTAGGTCACGCAAGGTGCGATCTTGGGACTATTGTTATTGACGCGACGGAAACACTAACGGCAGTTCACCAAAACACAATGAAAGGTGAGACCGAAGAAGGATTTACAAGTGCGGATGCAAGGTATAATTTCGAATTGATGCAAAGATTGCCCAGACGATTTTTACAAGGTCTCACAACTTGTGCAGAATGGAAAACATTCAGGACAATTAAAACTGGACGAATTGAGTTGGTTAAACGAGATGACAAACACAAAGACTGCACATGCAATAACTAAAACGCACATAAACTTAAAACTGTGAAACTATTTACATTGACATTATCTAGGAAAATAAATATCTTCCAAACACTATTATTCTTATTTTCTGATGTAACATATTGGTGATTTAAAAAATATGTGGAATGGCGAGAAACCTATCTAACGACGTTTGAAATTTCCAAAATGAATGCAAATCACTCTTAGAATGCAGATCATCTGCTAAGACACTGTATTTACCTCCTTATTGATTTTTGTTTTACTCAACAATTCAGGAAAAGCATATTGAACATTTCTAACCAAATGACCATTTGTACTAGTATGACCATTTGTACTAGTATCATATCGGAGGACACTTTGGTACTTCGGACTGGCATGTCAAAGAGTACCGAAAGAGGACACAAGAGTATATATATATATAATTACATCCGCAATGATACAGGAAAGAAACCTAAAATAAATCTGTTTGTTTTTAAACTCTCGGGAATAAGCTATATCTGTAGGTTACTCCATTCAATTTACGTAGAGTGGGGCGTGAACAGTTTTCATATATTGCATTATACCATTTGTCCAATGGGAAAGACAGTTCCTCAAAAGAATCACTCTAATTAAAGAATAAATACAACTTCAAAACCTCTATATTACCTAACTCATACATGATAAAAAGGGTGCACTAGCATTCTCATAATTATAAAACTAGAACTGGTGGCTTTTCCACAGATTGAAAGTGAGAAAGAGGGAGTTAGTTTGCTCGGTTAGGTAGCCCACAATAATTATTGTTTAATACATAATGGGTGGGGTGGAACTGATAAGGTGGTCTACTATCTTACGTGGCTCTGACATGAGTATTTGGAAAGTACAGTTTAAACAAGATGTCAACGATAATGGTGTTTTATTTTTCAATAAATGTTCTGGCTATACATTTGTTACCACCTCGAATACTTAGAATGCAATATGTCTCTTGTGCAACAGTTACTTTATATCCTTGGTAGGAGTATAACCTTAAACATCAAAGTATTTGATAGATTATATCAGAAAATATATGCATCAGTTTAAGACTACCTCCATTGATATGTTGTGTCTCTCCAGACGGAACGCTTTTAGCCTTGTTGTAATCAGTCCATTTATCTTTGCCTGCTGTTCATAATAAAACGTTTTTGGAAGGTGATCAAACATAAAAACCATCAATACAAGATTTGTATTTTCTGAAACATGTGGCGCACCCCACTCAAATCCAGTCACCAAGGAAATGTATACCCGTATACTCAGAGATAATTTCCATCCGAAAATGACATTTTAGTATATTGTTGTACTTCATAATAAGCAAGATATATTCACGTTGCTCAGATATTCGAGCGATGTTATTCAAATTAGCATTGCAAGCAACACTGATAATTCTGATCGACATTGCTATTTGCATTTGTGATTGTATTTTCATTATCGGACGCGGTCGAGTTAAAATAGTAGAAGCACTGTTGTTCTGCAACAAATTGTCAACTAGGCTCTATTTTCCATGGCAATACATCTGAAAAATGTATTGGTTATGCTTCTATTATGCAGGCAGTATAATTGTCTATTAACATTCATTTGTAAGCTTGTCGTCGGTACAACTGAGAACCTTGATGACAATGCTGGAAAGACCGATTGTTATTGTGATTAGCTTCATATGAAGGAATCTCTATTGATAGTGGATGTAATTTAATCGTGCATGCCATGTGCCTGGACTGATGACGTAAGCATACGAAAACCTTTCTTAAGTCTTGGATAAGATGTGTACGACTCCTGATAGATTCAAATAACAGCCTTAATGTTACTTGACATTACAATCTGTTGTAAGTACATTGCCCAATGATAATGGCATAGTCTCTATCCACACAAGCAAACACGGAGATTTCTGACAATGCCGTGACATTTCTAACAAAAGTTAAATGAGTATTGCTTCATTGAGAAAATACTGTAAAAAGTTTTACACCACTAATCTGTTGCGAGAAATTTAAAGTTGAAAAAGCTTCTCCCGGAATGATTTATGTACATGTATTGTATTGATATTTGGAATATGTCGGCCGAAGACGACGTATGTGTCCAAATCAGATTGATGGAACGCACACTAAACGTTCTAGCGACCATATAACATTCTAGCCAGTCTTAAGTACTGATCGAAAGTGTTCAGACCAATGAAACAGAAAACTTAGAGGTATGTTTAAACGATTGAATAAGGTTGTTTTCTTTGTCCAATCTCCTCATAAACCGCTCGGTAAAAGTTTCCCAAAATTTGGGATTTTACTTGCATGTCCATACGTTCATATAGCTTCAACCACAATGCGGCTATCCTAGGTACAATTGTATTGGCATTGCCAAATAGGTTTTAGCTTTTGAAAAAACTTTTACGGACAGTTCAAGGCGAAGTCACATTAAAAAGAAAACAGTACGGCGCTTAACAACTATATTGTAGATTTGGGGATTGGAGAGTAACATAGAGGAAGTATTAAAACAACTTTCCAAATTGCATAGTGCACAAAAATGTCAATATTGTTTTTCAGTTATTCAATAACATCAGGTTTATAGGAGGAGTTTTATTTCTAACGCATCTCGCTCCAGTAAGACTTATTATGGAACTGAATGTATAGGAGCTGAGAAAGAATTGACTCTTATAATGATATTTAAGATGGAAATTTCTGACTATGAGATGGATTTAATGAAGAAAGAAATATACAGCCTTCACATAGGAAGCGAGAAAATCGCTCATTATGTAATTGTTTAAGCGCGATTTTGAGAAATTGGCGCGAATCTCCAATCGGACGTCCTTCACTCGACCCTGTTACAGTTACCAATCTTGCACTAAAATAAAAACAAATAACGTTATTGTATAATACAGTGTACACGGCCTCGCTACTTAAAAATAAGAATTATGTTTGCTAAACTGCGGCCTAGACATATCCACCTGCTAATAATTTAACACTATTTCTACATTGTAAAGATATTCATGATAATGTGTAAAATACCTTGTCGGGTGCTGAGAACAAAGCATTTTTGACCCTTTGTGGCCTACCAGACATGTGACTCATTCAACCAACGGGATATAGCTTTATGGTGTAAGAATATATTGATTATCGTTCTGAATGTTACTTGCAAAATTATTCTTGGAAGTAGAAGTTGTATATTTACTGCTCATATCTTTGAAACATCTATCTTTTTCCTTGTGATAATTTTAATTTTAGTTTAATTAATTTAATTTAATTAATTTTAATTTAATTAATTTTACCTATTCTCGTTTCTATGAAACTATTCTTCTTCATACTTTAACATATCAATATCTAGCTCGCACTTTCGATAGAGAAGGTGAGTATAACTGCTTTTCTTTCTTAATTATTGATTGTCTCGTGCGCATAGAGAATGAGAAAAGCACTTATTCGGGTTAATTCTCTTTTCAAATTGTCAGATCGGTATTTGAGGTCCTTTGACCTTTGACTCTTATCCCTATATCGGCAGTATTGTACACATATCGGGTCAGATATCGCAAGATCGACAAGAAATTGATCTGTGATAAAAAAGAAAGACCCTCCATGCTATTCTGCTTCTCGGGAAGATGCTGATATATTACCAGAGGTATTCATACACAAGATAGTATTCTTTACTACACTTTTAAAGAGGACTTACCGTGTTAAACATATAGTTCGTTGTCTTCTCATGCCTAGGTTCTCTGTAAACTTATACAGTTAACGTGTAGCGAGGATACGTAACCATACGAATGAAACAACCAATTTACACTACCAATATAAATACTGTAATTTGGCAAAGGAGGTAATTGATATCTGAAGTTGTCATATACCATGGTTGAACAATTTAGGACCATAATAACACATCTTGCTTTTTTAGGTCTCTTGTCTACAAGCAATTTCATTCAGATGGTATTCATTTACCTGCTAATGGAGGCTGACACCTTAATAAAGTGATGCATGCTATTCAATAGCGCGAAATATTACAACAATAATCTTCGCAGGCCATGTCTTGTACCATTTCCGCTTTGCACTTTAACTTGTATCTGCTACAAAAGGAGATATATCATGTTCATAAAGTACATGCATATCGGGCAATGTGGTATATTTACTACTGCTGTATGTGAGACCTAGCGTTCTTCTAACTCGAACATATCATGCCACCAAACGCATAACGTATGAAGGGGCTACGCGAGCTATGAAAAAGGTCCAATCCACCGGTTCACAGATAATGTCAGTTGGCTACCAGAAACAACAGCATGACTAATGGTCTACGCCTGGTGCAGAAATAGTGCTACCATTTACCAAATAACACATATGTGGCGTAGCAGATTAAGTCAGTCACCACCTCGCAAGTGGATAGTAAGCTGGACCACATCTTGGAAATGCCGCAGAGACCCCCCCCCCCCCCCCAGCTTTCAGCAATCTGCCCTATCATCCCAGGAACTGGCTACCTCATTAAGCACTCAGCCAGTAGACAATGTCCAACATTAGTCCAAGCGTAAGAGGCAGTTGAATGAAACATTTCATCAGCTAAATTAGCCTTATCAGGGCACTTTCATACAGGTATACATGCTCATTGTGATTTGCTAACATAAATTACTAATACTGATTAACAGATTTAATCCATCTTTGTCATATTAACAATTGACATCGACTGCCTCGATGACTGAAAACTTTCGCAACAGACCTAGGATGAATTTTCAAATTCTCCTCTACGTATTTGTAGACAAATCATACCGACTTCTGTTCATACCGATTTCAGTTCGACGTGACATCAAACAAACCTGACCTGATCGTAATCCCCCATGGCCAACAAGTCTTCACTCTTCATCAGTGCTTGGTGGAAAGCATGTAATATTAACAGATTTGTTACGGAAATATGCAGGAAACACACCCTATTTTGAGCACTGTCACACCACATGGTAGTTGCCATGAAGCTTGGATACTACCAGAAACACTTTCGACGCATGGGAATGGCCACTGTAAGCGGTGCTCCATTCAGCTTGAACTTACGATCTATTACTGATGGGTGACAAGGCAGTTTCCAGCGCTACCACAGTATCATCATCAGTCTCCAAACTACCCCACCCCCAAGCTTTAACCACCACAATGGACTGAATTGTTCCGTAGAATTGGCATGCAAATACCAACATAATTGTTTCAATTATTTGTAGGCTTATCCCTTTGTGAAATGAGAATTGCCCATTATTGAATCATTCCAATTACGGTCCAAATATGCTTCAAAACGGGCAAAATTACCTTTATGCAGATTCCACCCACCTTTTTGCAATACAGAAACGGTTGCAAGCATAGGATTTAAATAGAGTTTCTTTCAAAGCTAGATTGCCATTGACAATTGTATGTTAGAACACTTATCCATGCTATCACACTAAAGCTTGGTAGAAGCAACTCCTATTTCCAGCTATGATCTCCCTGGCATTCCATTGCTTCATGAGAATTGGGGGACGTTACAGTGCAGTCCTTTAACTATCATTGAGGTAACCCGTTCCACATTGATCAGTTGTTGTTTTGAAAACAATTCCATCACTCTAACTTTCAACATCTTTAAATACAGCCCGTGCCAGAAATTCGCTATAAAAATTAATAACGAGACTAATGAAGCAGTCTGGCTGTCTGAAAATATCCAAATGCGAGGCAACCCACCAGACCTACCACTTGTGTATCTTCCAAATGCACTTATGACTCATTCAGAATGCAAAGCACAGCTGTACATTTCTCTCCGTTTCTACAATTTTGCTCCAAAACAGTTTAAGAGTCGGTTTTAGAATCGGAGAGGAAACATCACACGTGCTGTAACCCAAGGCTAATCCGATAGCCAGATTGGTGAGTGAGCGATTGAAACTGATACCTTCAAATATTATACTAGATACGTTAGCACACAAATAGGATGCGGGGATATGGTTGCACCAACAATGCCCTAGCGAGATCAAATCACATTTTCCATCATAATTGTGGTATGTGAAACTATGAGAAACACCAGCAAGCTATATCTATATGACATTTTTTTATCTACACATATACTCTAAAAATAAATGCTATTTCAGGTATAATGGGTCCAAAGACCTTAGCACGGTGATTATCGCTGAAATGAGTAAATTGATTCAGTCCTTTATTTATGCTTGGGCTGCACATGCTCCATGCAAATTGGCTTTCATGATTCCTCTGTCATGGTCGTCTCAGTTCTCAAATATATTGTTTTGAGCTTAATGGTTCAAACATTTACATTCAGCGCTGGGTAGGTTCTAATGACCTAGTCAGCTAGCAGTGGTTTAGAGGTAGACGTTACTGTGGAGCTTCAATCAAGTAGTATTATCAGGTACCGTTTGGAGAGTAGTTCTGTGATCTATTGCGTGCATTAATTATATTATTAATTGTTATTAATATGATATTGATTCAATACATTTGTCCCCTATGTAGATTTATCATCAATGCTTTATTCCTAATACTGAGATCCATTTTTTTTATCCGTACAAAAAACAACCTAACAGTAAGAAAATATTAATTATAATCTTATTGCTCGTATAGATAGTACCTAGATTTCTTGTTATCCCTTCATACACACTTCATCATAAATATTGTGCCAAGTTGTATGACCTAATTTGTGGGTAATCGGATTCATAAGGCGTGTCTTATCAATGTTATATATCTCTTAGTGAACAATAGGCACTAACAGTAAGGCTGAAATAGTGTGAAGAGTAAGCTATGTCCATAAGTATCAGAGAATCAGCATGCGGACCTAATTATATACGGACATGTAAGTATAGCTAATACAAAAACAAAACAATCAGTTGAATCGATTTGTGATAGGTCTTGTTTAAATAAAATGATTGACGATTAAAGGATAGATTTGTGATTTCTTAAGTAAAAAATAATTGAAGACTAAAGTATCGATTTGTGATTTTTTAAAAAGTAAAAATATTGACAACTAAAGTTTGTGTTTGTTGCAATTCCTTGTGTTATTAGGTGTGTATAACAATATCATTGAGCAGAAAAGTTCAGATGCGTACAGTTGACTTTAAACGATTTATTAGTGGCACATACAATGCGCGGATTTTTGTTTTGTTTTGTTTGTTTGCAAATGTTTCTTCGTCTGTTTTACTTTGTTTAAAAATAATTGGGAGTTATAATCTGTGATATTTTAAACTCTGTAATGAAAGTGAATATGCTTTCAACACTTTTTTTAAAGACTCACACGCATACAAATACACACAAATTCGTCTTTTAATGTTCACTATTTTTGCCTGAAGAGGACTTTCTTGTGTCCTAATAAACGATCTGTTTGATAACTGCGTTGTGCGTGCTAAAATTGATAAGGGTCGGTGAGTAGAGCGGGGTGGGTTTGCACTGCTATATTTTGCACGTGTGTGAATTATGCTGTTTGTAATGCATCGATGTAAATGTCCTATTTGAGTGCAATATTATAGGTTCTATACTGCCTGGAGCCATGGATGAGTGTTTATCTTGGGTTCCTGAATAGAGGGACTGGGTTTGATTATTTCCATGTTTTGGGAATTGGGCATTCATTTTATTTTTGTTTGTGGTTACGATCTTTCTTGCGCCAAGGATGACTGTAGGATCTTCCCATTTCTTGTTGCTGTCTTTCCAGATTTGTACGATGTATTTGTTGTTTTTATACGTTCTTCCCAGTATCTGCATTATTCTCTTTCATGGTAGTCTCTAGTGTGATTTTGCTTCTCTACTGATCTTTGCTATTTCTGTTTTTTTCCTGCCTTGTTTGTCCTTTTATCTTGCGTTGTTCTTATATAGTTACCTTGACGTGAGTGTTCGTTTGGTTAATTATCTTTAAGTGCTATTTTATTGTTTTCCTTTCCTTTTATGGTTTTCCTTGTGTTAAACAAAGATGTTACCATCATGTTTGGTCTTGATGTTTTTGTTCTTGTATTTCAAAGTTTAGTATAGGTATTGTTATTGTTTTACTCTTTCTCTTCCTCAATTGACATTACTTATATCTGTTACAAATAGCGAAACGTGGATAGAGGAGGGGTACTAGTATCTTGCTTAAGTACAATTTATCCTCATTAAGGGACTAGTATTCCCACACCATCTTTCGATAATGCCGCCCATAACATTCAGGGGGAATATTGTACGAAGTAAAACAATAATTATAAATGTTACTACTGACAGAAGCACTATATTGAACAAGGACACAACTCGCAAAAGTATAGTTAAAGTCTTTCTTAGCAAAATTTCTGAAAATAGAGAACGCGAAGCTTGATACTTTAAATGCATAATGGGAACAGATAGAAAGAAACGAGAATGACAAAAGAAAAGAATTTAAATTGAAATCGCTACTCTGTATTCTACACTGGCTATCTATTTGATCCATAATGAAACCCAAAATTTGTTCTCTGTGCTAGGTTTCACTGACGGACTCCTGTCCATCATACCTATCTGGCCTCACCCATCTGTATATACCATCAAGATACTTGTGCTCCTCTTCTGACAATCGTATATTCATTATTCCCACTATGAAAAGGAAGTCAATTGGACAAAGTTATTTTGCAACGTGGAATGAATTGCCATTGAAATTAGACACAAAGAAGACACAGTGATCCCTTTCACGTGTGCTCTTAAACCTCATCTTTTTCGACTAAAAGAACAAACTTATAGACCTTATAATGTTTCCTACCTTAAATAGTTTCAGCGTTTAATATGTTTTATAATTTCATGGTGTTTCGTTGGGCTTTTTAGTTGTAGAGATATCATTATATATGCTGTTAAGCGTTTAGATCTTCCAAAGATTAGGTGCTATACAAAGTCCTCATTATTATTATTATTATTATTATTATTATTATTATTATTATTATTATTATTATTATTAGTATTATTATTATTATTATTACTATTATTATTATTATTATTATTATTATTATTATTATTATTATTATTTTGTCCGATTTTGATTTTGATCATGATACGAGAGCAATATTACCTATAGTGTAAATGCCAATGGTTTAATTTTGATATAACCATGTCGAAACTTACACTATTTGAGTTGGATACTTATTGTTGATTTTTGGAAGATTGTTTTGAAATGAAATCAGCATCGGATATTTGCTTTTCTGTTTAAAAGCATGGAAAGGAGCGATAAAAAGTGACCCAAAATTGGGAGAGAATTTGAAACAAAAATTAAACATAAAAGTACAAAAAAAATGACAAGCAATTACTTAACACCGAGAGTTTTGAAGTCACAAAATAAATCTTGTTTGGCAAGCAGAACACACATACAGTGATATATATATATATATATATATATATATATATATATATATATATATATATATATATATATATATATATATATATATAAGGTGTGCCAAAATTATCTGCCTGCAGTATACATGTATGTAAACCTTGGACGTGACTCTCACGAATGACGAAAAATTGACAAATGTATTAATACCTAGGCTTCAACCATTAACATTTTTACTTTATAATGTGTTGACCGCTCCAAAGTATCCGTGGCTAAACCTGCATGAACTGCTGCTATTCGATATTCTTTGTCACCCATATATTATCTAATACGTGTTATACTCAAAGACGAACGGTTCCCACTTTTAAGAAAAGACAATAAAAAAATTTTTTTTTAGAACCTCTTTGATTAAAGATAGTATTTAAAGCGGTTAAGTAGCGATTGCACCCTCAGCACTATCAAAATCCTATGTCTAAACTATGGAATAATCACTATCAAAATCCTATGTCTAAACTATGGAATAATCACTATCAAAATCCTATGTCTAAACTATGGAATAATCACTATCAAAATCCTATGTCTAAACTATGGAATAATCACTATCAAAATCCTATGTCTAAACTATGGAATAATCACTATCAAAATCCTATGTCTAAACTATGGAATAATCACTATCAAAATCCTATGTCTAAACTATGGAATAATCACTATCAAAATCCTATGTCTAAACTATGGAATAATCACTATCAAAATCCTATGTCTAAACTATGGAATAATCACTATCAAAATCCTATGTCTAAACTATGGAATAATCACTATCAAAATCCTATGTCTAAACTATGGAATAATCACTATCAAAATCCTATGTCTAAACTATGGAATAATCACTATCAAAATCCTATGTCTAAACTATGGAATAATCACTATCAAAATCCTATGTCTAAACTATGGAATAATCACTATCAAAATCCTATGTCTAAACTATGGAATAATCACTATCAAAATCCTATGTCTAAACTATGGAATAATCACTATCAAAATCCTATGTCTAAACTATGGAATAATCACTATCAAAATCCTATGTCTAAACTATGGAATAATCACTATCAAAATCCTATGTCTAAACTATGGAATAATCACTATCAAAATCCTATGTCTAAACTATGGAATAATCACTATCAAAATCCTATGTCTAAACTATGGAATAATCACTATCAAAATCCTATGTCTAAACTATGGAATAATCACTATCAAAATCCTATGTCTAAACTATGGAATAATCACTATCAAAATCCTATGTCTAAACTATGGAATAATCACTATCAAAATCCTATGTCTAAACTATGGAATAATCACTATCAAAATCCTATGTCTAAACTATGGAATAATCACTATCAAAATCCTATGTCTAAACTATGGAATAATCACTATCAAAATCCTATGTCTAAACTATGGAATAATCACTATCAAAATCCTATGTCTAAACTATGGAATAATCACTATCAAAATCCTATGTCTAAACTATGGAATAATCACTATCAAAATCCTATGTCTAAACTATGGAATAATCACTATCAAAATCCTATGTCTAAACTATGGAATAATCACTATCAAAATCCTATGTCTAAACTATGGAATAATCACTATCAAAATCCTATGTCTAAACTATGGAATAATCACTATCAAAATCCTATGTCTAAACTATGGAATAATCACTATCAAAATCCTATGTCTAAACTATGGAATAATCACTATCAAAATCCTATGTCTAAACTATGGAATAATCACTATCAAAATCCTATGTCTAAACTATGGAATAATCACTATCAAAATCCTATGTCTAAACTATGGAATAATCACTATCAAAATCCTATGTCTAAACTATGGAATAATCACTATCAAAATCCTATGTCTAAACTATGGAATAATCACTATCAAAATCCTATGTCTAAACTATGGAATAATCACTATCAAAATCCTATGTCTAAACTATGGAATAATCACTATCAAAATCCTATGTCTAAACTATGGAATAATCACTATCAAAATCCTATGTCTAAACTATGGAATAATCACTATCAAAATCCTATGTCTAAACTATGGAATAATCACTATCAAAATCCTATGTCTAAACTATGGAATAATCACTATCAAAATCCTATGTCTAAACTATGGAATAATCACTATCAAAATCCTATGTCTAAACTATGGAATAATCACTATCAAAATCCTATGTCTAAACTATGGAATAATCACTATCAAAATCCTATGTCTAAACTATGGAATAATCACTATCAAAATCCTATGTCTAAACTATGGAATAATCACTATCAAAATCCTATGTCTAAACTATGGAATAATCACTATCAAAATCCTATGTCTAAACTATGGAATAATCACTATCAAAATCCTATGTCTAAACTATGGAATAATCACTATCAAAATCCTATGTCTAAACTATGGAATAATCACTATCAAAATCCTATGTCTAAACTATGGAATAATCACTATCAAAATCCTATGTCTAAACTATGGAATAATCACTATCAAAATCCTATGTCTAAACTATGGAATAATCACTATCAAAATCCTATGTCTAAACTATGGAATAATCACTATCAAAATCCTATGTCTAAACTATGGAATAATCACTATCAAAATCCTATGTCTAAACTATGGAATAATCACTATCAAAATCCTATGTCTAAACTATGGAATAATCACTATCAAAATCCTATGTCTAAACTATGGAATAATCACTATCAAAATCCTATGTCTAAACTATGGAATAATCACTATCAAAATCCTATGTCTAAACTATGGAATAATCACTATCAAAATCCTATGTCTAAACTATGGAATAATCACTATCAAAATCCTATGTCTAAACTATGGAATAATCACTATCAAAATCCTATGTCTAAACTATGGAATAATCACTATCAAAATCCTATGTCTAAACTATGGAATAATCACTATCAAAATCCTATGTCTAAACTATGGAATAATCACTATCAAAATCCTATGTCTAAACTATGGAATAATCACTATCAAAATCCTATGTCTAAACTATGGAATAATCACTATCAAAATCCTATGTCTAAACTATGGAATAATCACTATCAAAATCCTATGTCTAAACTATGGAATAATCACTATCAAAATCCTATGTCTAAACTATGGAATAATCACTATCAAAATCCTATGTCTAAACTATGGAATAATCACTATCAAAATCCTATGTCTAAACTATGGAATAATCACTATCAAAATCCTATGTCTAAACTATGGAATAATCACTATCAAAATCCTATGTCTAAACTATGGAATAATCACTATCAAAATCCTATGTCTAAACTATGGAATAATCACTATCAAAATCCTATGTCTAAACTATGGAATAATCACTATCAAAATCCTATGTCTAAACTATGGAATAATCACTATCAAAATCCTATGTCTAAACTATGGAATAATCACTATCAAAATCCTATGTCTAAACTATGGAATAATCACTATCAAAATCCTATGTCTAAACTATGGAATAATCACTATCAAAATCCTATGTCTAAACTATGGAATAATCACTATCAAAATCCTATGTCTAAACTATGGAATAATCACTATCAAAATCCTATGTCTAAACTATGGAATAATCACTATCAAAATCCTATGTCTAAACTATGGAATAATCACTATCAAAATCCTATGTCTAAACTATGGAATAATCACTATCAAAATCCTATGTCTAAACTATGGAATAATCACTATCAAAATCCTATGTCTAAACTATGGAATAATCACTATCAAAATCCTATGTCTAAACTATGGAATAATCACTATCAAAATCCTATGTCTAAACTATGGAATAATCACTATCAAAATCCTATGTCTAAACTATGGAATAATCACTATCAAAATCCTATGTCTAAACTATGGAATAATCACTATCAAAATCCTATGTCTAAACTATGGAATAATCACTATCAAAATCCTATGTCTAAACTATGGAATAATCACTATCAAAATCCTATGTCTAAACTATGGAATAATCACTATCAAAATCCTATGTCTAAACTATGGAATAATCACTATCAAAATCCTATGTCTAAACTATGGAATAATCACTATCAAAATCCTATGTCTAAACTATGGAATAATCACTATCAAAATCCTATGTCTAAACTATGGAATAATCACTATCAAAATCCTATGTCTAAACTATGGAATAATCACTATCAAAATCCTATGTCTAAACTATGGAATAATCACTATCAAAATCCTATGTCTAAACTATGGAATAATCACTATCAAAATCCTATGTCTAAACTATGGAATAATCACTATCAAAATCCTATGTCTAAACTATGGAATAATCACTATCAAAATCCTATGTCTAAACTATGGAATAATCACTATCAAAATCCTATGTCTAAACTATGGAATAATCACTATCAAAATCCTATGTCTAAACTATGGAATAATCACTATCAAAATCCTATGTCTAAACTATGGAATAATCACTATCAAAATCCTATGTCTAAACTATGGAATAATCAGGCATTGATACGAGGTCAATTGCAAACCGAAAAAGTAAGTAACCACTTGAAATTGAATTTAATTGTATAAGGTGAGAGAGATTAGGAAACACTCAACACTACGTCATGGTTTTAATAACCTACCACAAATCACGTGATTGTCTTAGTGACGAAAGCAGTTATGTTATTGCCAGAGCTTTGAATATCTACCGGATGTTGTAAATGCCTAATACGTGAGAGGGAGATAACTAGGTAACTAAAAGCATCTATCATGTTTCTTCACTTTATAGGTCTGTTCTATTTAATCACACTGTATAATGCTTGATCACTCTGCATTTAGAGTTAAACCTCTATCACTGCATATTTTATTTTATAGTACCCATTGTTATTTTTACCATACTCCATTTTGTTTTGCCATGTATTACTGTATATGTAGTTTTTCCTGTATGACTATGTACTTTGTGTGTGTGTGTATATATATATATATATATATATATATATATATATATATATATATATATATATATATATATATATATCCACGATTAGTCAATACGCTGGTTCCAAATATATAAGCGGATATAAGCAAATAAGTTTGTAAAGATGTATGTGTTTTATTATAAAACTTTTATACTATAGATATTTCTCAATATGGTAGACATTGGTAATGATGTTGGGAGTATGTCTGATAAAACACACAATACAATTATCTCTCTCTCTCTCTCTCTCTCTCTCTCTCTCTCTCTCTCTCTCTCTCTCTCTCTCTCTCTCTCTGTATAAAGGGGCTTATCTTCTGCTCTTTACATAAATTCACGACAAGGCATCATAGGATGAACTTAGAAGTCATACTAGTAGCAAGGTATTAAGCGTACAAAAATCCTAAAGCTTGTTGATTGGACTTTTTCACTACATGCAACACTTGATCAATCGTTAGTATTGCCATTACATCGGCATGCAAGTATTCACATTTTCAACATATTTCTAAAAATTGACTAGTAAAGTGCATAGCTGAAGCGAGCTGTTCTGATGTCATATTCTGAAGCTGTACCCGCCTGCTTGCAAGACCGATTCATAACAAATGAGCAATCGTGTATCTCCTTCTATAATGTATGAGTTAGTTATTTGCAGTTGGATTATGCGATTTTCCAATAGCTTTGATTTAAATGTTATATTGTTGATATAACAACGTGAAAGTACCAGTTCACACGACGCCCGATAAAATACAATAAAGATGATTATTATGGTGATGATGACAAGGACGAAACGCGAAAATGATGATGATGAAGTAGACGATGACATTATTTATGTGACAGATTGGATGTCCTTCAAGAATAGGTTATACAAGCTGTTTAGAGTTCGAAAGTAATATTAAATGTTATAATTGTACCTGATCTATTCCAAGTTATGTGTAATTTCAGAAGTTGTCAGATTTTCCATGGTAAGGAATTGTTCATTGAATACGTCCATGTCATCTGCATTCTGCTTTTCAGCTTCTGAAAGAAAATCAAAGGAGGTTCGAAAGGAGGCAGACAAGAAACTGTTGAAATGAAAATTATCCAGCATCGACTGATTTTTATTCTCGTGTGTATTTATGCGTTAGTGGCTTTATACTTTGAAGTGAAATACACACGCGAGATACGAATGGTTATTGAATGCGACCAGATTTTCAAGGAAAGAAAAGAAATATTAATTAAACAAAAACTGTACAACAATGTCATAGCCACACGTATGCTACCCGTTCAGACAGGGAGTAATTCAGACCTAAATTCAGATTTAACGTTGCTTAACGATCGGTCAATTTTAACTCTTATTACAAATTTTGAAACCGGTTACGACAAAAATTCGGAGAAAGTGTTGGTCTATAATAACACGTGGTATAATTGGCAGATATTAAGACCGCGTGTGCGGTTGCTTTTGTTCACAAAGAACACTTTACCTAATGACAATGTAAATTTTATTTACTTGAATATATTTCCTATCTTCCGCTACTCTGAAAGTGGAATTCCAACTATCAAAGCCATGTTTAAGCAAGCAGAAGAATTGTACAACACATATTGGCATGGATATTTTAATGGTGATATGCTTTTGACAGAAGACATTTTAGAGACCCTTGAATATATATCAAGCGTATCAGACACTTTTCGCAAAACCAATTTTCTTGTAATCGGGAGAAGAATCAATGTTCTCAATGTGACGAGTGGGGAAGTTAGAAAAATAAATGGTATCAAAGAATCCGCAAGATCTCGAGGATCCTTGTACGACATTGATGCTGTAGATTACTTTATAACTAACAAATTCTTTCCTTGGGAAAAAATGCCTGAGTTTCTTATTGGCGCTTCCAGGTATAATAACTGGATTGTGGGTCACGCAAGATGCGATCTTGGTACCATTGTCATTGATGCAACGGAAACGCTCACCGCAGTTTACCAAATCACGACGAGAGATGGGAACACACAAGGATTTCAAAACTCGGTTGAAAATTATAATTCAAAATTGATCCGAAGAAATAAACTGCCCAAGAGATTTTTACAGGGTCTTACAACGTGCGCAGAATGGAAAACATTTAGGACCATAAAGAGTGGACAAATTGAGTTAGCTAAAAGAGATGACCTACATAAAAACTGCACGTGCACGAAATAAAATCCATTGAAGATAAAATTGTTAAAATATTGACTTGAAATTAGGAAGGATAATAAATATTACTCGAATACAATTCTCCACATTTCTTTGGAATTTCAGAATTCGAAATTAAAAGAACTTCTCTTTTACAAATGATGTCTAACTTATTATTTTTTTTTTACTTGTGCTTTGCAATGTTTCTGGTTTTATAATGAATATATCTTAAAGAGGACAAACATGTAAAACTGAAATTCGCGCAAACTTTATATATAATTTGCAAAATGTAGGTGGTTTATTTTCTGAAATTTTGTACCTTACATTCTTACTCGTTACGAAAAAGTTTATGATAAACCGATCATCAGTCCCGATCAGTCTTGAATAGAAGAACGTACTTCCCTCATCTGAGCAAATAGCGGATGTGACGTCATTTGGGACACTGTACACACTGGCACTGTTGATAATTAATTATGGAGAGGAGAACTCGCCCTATAGAGAACTCGCCCTTAAAGTAGGATCATATAAACTATTTCTGAGATGTCGCCACGTGGTTGTTAAGGCTTTATTTATTGTTGTTTTCTTCAACTAAATAACTTATTTAACCTATCAAATTTTAAACTTTTCAATTTTTCCAACTAAAATAAGTGGTATCTGTCCCTTTTGCTCTGCTCTTCACATCATTAGATACATTTTAATTGGAACAATATAGTGGGTGTAAGCATGATGTGACGTCTGCAGTTTATTTATGAGCTCCAACCTAATAACCAAAGTCATACTGATATGATTTTATGGCATTGACGTCTATAACACGAAATTGACTAAATTTGGTGCTGACAGTCAATAAGCCAAAGGGTCATAATGTCATCTCTTTAACTGAACAATTTAATTTGACTTTTCTTTGAGATTTGCTAACCAGTGAGAAAGGATACTTGAACTCGATAAAAAGCATCATTGACGCCTACTCAGGAAATGTGGTCGCAACATCCAGTTTATTTCTTCTTATTTGATATTGTTCCCAATTTTTTTCTTTTCGATCAGACAAACTAAATAAAGTTGTAAGTTAAAACAATATTTCAGTACTAAGTTGCCGATGAAACATAATCAGGTTTTCGTTATTTTATTATTTATAACAACACCATGATCACGCGTACTAAAGGACGTTTGTTATTTAACTGCATATTTGATCTGCTCGACATACTTGGGACATTATGAGAAGATCATTTTTAAGAACAAATTTAAATATCATGTTTAAAAATTCTGTACAAAACTGAATAATACTTCACATGGTCCGCATCAACTTGGAAGTTTAGAGAATCAGCCAGATATCTGATAATTAGTCAGCAATTTGTACCGAATCAGCCTGATCTGAATTTGAAAGTAATTACCACATTAATGAATAGTGTTTGTATAATATTTGTATCAATCAATAAAGTTAACAGCAGCATTTGTTTAAATATTTGTATCATGGTGTTCCGGTGTGTGTTGTTATAAGAAATCTAACGATTTTATATGAACACAGACTTTCAATTAGAAGTGAGTTATTTTTATATTATCGACATTACACAAACAAGAATGAAGCATATAATATAAAATATTTATTCAATTATGCAATGGCACTAAATTCTTCTTTTTTGAACAAATACCACAAGTGACATAGTTTTGCTTGTTTTTCTTTTGCTTTTCCGGTCTGACTTCGTTTCAGATTCCTTCCTAAACTATCTGGAGTTGCATAGGTATGGAGTTTGCTTCCTTGTACAGAAGAGCCAATACCGGAAAATAAAATACATTATTCGTGTATTCAAATAATGCGGTAACCGCCATGTGGCGACATCTTTTTTTGCTAACAGTATATTTCTACAGTACATATTTCTATCTTTAATATAATTTATTTATTTCAAAGATAAATATTAAATAGGATATCTGGATGACATGTTTTGGGGTGAGTTCGCCAACCATTTGGGGCGACTTCTCCAAGCAATGTGGGCTACGTCTCCAGACGAGTTCTCCCAGGGTGAGTTCTAAATGAGGTGAGCTTTCCCAAGGCGAGGTCTCCATATACAGTTGATAATGCAGTCAATCGTTCTATGAGTTGGCTGTGCTTGAATTTTTAAATTATTGCGACTGTCAGTGATGACATTGATGTGGATGACATTCTCGAAGTACAATATTCCATTAACATCCAACCTTACATGATACATTCGTGTGACAAAGATGAACAGAACTCGTCGGAATGTCACATCCTGTTTGTATAGAAGAAGCTAACAAAGGTAACAAATTTGCGGCAGGTTCTTTTCGTTTGATCGCGGAATACCGGACAGTTTTTATATGAAAAGTTTGTGCAAATACAATAGATGGAAATAAAAGAAATAGTCGTGATAGATTATAAACATAAAGTACTAAATATCCTTCTATTTATAATACAATTGTGCAGGTCGGGGTCTTTCTCCTGTTAAACATGACATGGTTTTAAAAATTATATAATTTATAAAAGAAGTATCTATAGAGTCATCAGTCATCAGTCAATAAAATAGGATGTATGTATGTATGTCTGTAGGTATGTACGTACCTTATCATAACAATGGAAACACAAGACATTGCTCTAGGCACATTTTGTTTACTATCCATTAATTTGATCGCAGTATTAACACCTGTATAGAATCATTCACTCAGGTCTATGACAAAGTGACTTTTCAACATTTCCTTCTCTAACTTGGAATTCATAGGCTCCCAATGATTAATATACTTCCAATGATTTTGTTACAACATTTAGAAGAAATTAACTTATAATAGAAATTATAGAACATATAGAGCAAAACACAACTATACATACTTAAAATTCCTGTCAACGCATTTTGTAATTTGTAAACGTAGGAACTGCCAGAGAAAAAGTAAGATATCTTGAGTTCTGATCCTGTAAGTTGTAAGTTGATATAAAAGTGGGTTAATAATACGATCTGAAAGTTAAAACTGCGAAAGGAAATCAAACACGACATTGATGTTTCTTCTAGAGTTCTAGCTTTCATGTTTCCTCTCTGGAACATATGTTCATATTAAGATGATTCTACATCTTGATCATTGGACCTTCCTTCAACAATAGTCTATATTTTGTATAAGAAAAAAATAGGATGGTTATAATGTATGAAGCTTGGACCTTCCTTCAACAATAGTCTGTAATTTGTATAAGAATAAACAACAAGCTGTGTAAAATTTAACAAATGATTTATTTCCCTAGAATACAAGGTAAAAATTGAGACAAAAATTACTTCCGGTATTGCTAACTAAACACAAATTGTAATCCATGAATTACAGACAAGTCTTTGTAATAAATTAAACTGAGTTCCATTACCGATGAGATCCACAAAGTACCTATGTTTCAACAGTCTCTTGTTGAATCACATAAATATTAAGTTTTGAATTAAGTATCTCTTTATCCATGACTTTCTCAGCGAGTTTGTGTATTTAAAGAGCAAATAATCACTTGAATTCAATAATTTGAAGAAAATAAACTTCAACCCAAACTGGCACAACATTATACAACGTACAATGCTAGATATTAATGCACGATTGGTAAAATCGTCACGGTCACACGATAAAATAGTTCTTGTCTTGGGCTCAGGTCACATTAGCAATTTCTTTAAACAACCATTACCTAATGGAAATTAACATTTAGAATGGTCTTAATGAGGTTTGTTACTAACAACACCATCACCTATTACATAGGAATTCCAAACCATCCTGACCCAGATCAACATATTTATCATTTCTTGTTTACCTGAATAATAATTTAGTTAATACGCTCGTACACATATAGTATGATGAATCTATTTTTATTTCTTTAAATAAATTACATAAATTACAAAGTAGTCAATCAGATCAAACAGTTAAAAGCTCAATTTAGGACAAAGTCAAGTACAGTAAACAATTGTACATTACAATAAAATGTAATGAAATTTAAAAAAATTTAAACTAACAAACAATTGAATTATATATATATATATATATATATATATATATATATATATATATATATATATATATATATATATATATATATATATAAAACTACTCATTTCGGCATCCAAGTTAGAACTGACTCGTACTGACGTTTCTCAGCCCCTGGAATGAAACTCGTGAACGGAGTCCGCACATATAGCCTTACTTACGACACTGGACAATTATGATCGAGAGCACGCCAGTTTTCTCCTTTGCTGAACGACTGCCTCAATATACTAATGGACTCTTCATTGATGTAACCAATTAGCATGATCTGAGTGACATCTGGTAGCATACCATCCTCTCCTCATGTATCATCATCAAGTGTCATGCAATGTAACAGTGGGGCCTTCACTGCATTTACTTTGAAAGATTTTCTCTCATTCCCAACGTAAGCCACCAGCTAATGTGCGTATCATAACTTCGAGACATTGAGGGGTGACCCTAGGCTTCTGTAGAACCTTGGACATTCCATATAAAAACTTTGATCGGCGTTTGTCATTTGCGGGATTCACCTGAAATACTAGGACCAATCATGAAAATCAGTATATGGCTATACGTGTGTAATTGTTATATATATTCAACAGCTTCTTTTATCATTTTGTAATATCCAAAAAGTAGCACGCATTAAGAAGACAAAAGTAAAATCTTTTTTAAGAATTAAATTTTTGAATTTAAAAACTTTACAATCGTGACAAAATTGATATAATTCAAACCAAATATGTACCTACGCTGAAATCAACAGGAAGTAGATTGAAAATACGGTGGAAGAATGCAATCCTTTTAAATAATTGAGATATCACATTGACATAGAATTCCGTTCATGTTTGTAAACGTTTAGTAAATGGTTTCAGAAAGCCGTTAACTTCATCCACGGTGAGGAATACCTGACATTATTACACATAACGGGTTAATGTCTAATTTACTGGTAAATGTAGATTTATAAGGTATTTAAATGGCGTCAAAAAGTAATTATATTCCATATTTAAATCATGTCCTAATTTTTCTCAATATATTTGTTCAAAGGTTAGATAATGATTAATTAGTTGAGATAAACTAAAAACAAAGATTGTCTCAAGGAATAATCGAATATATGAAGATGGGAATTTGCTTTCATATATAATTTTGAATCCCTGACATATTGCACACAATGCATTTTGATAGCCATGTCGTATTAGAACACCCGGAATCTTCAAACAGACTCTAGCGATGTCTCAACGGATACAAACTATAATGTAAGTACAAAATCAGATATAATGGATAAGTTGCATTATTGAGGGCTTACATTGAAGCCTCCTCATGGACAAGTTATATTATTGGGGGCTTAACATTACAGCCGTAGAGAAGGAACGAAGGAAACAAGCTTACTTATATTTTTCATACTTTATCTCCAATTATTGACATTTCAATTTTATACTACGAATAATATAAGCATCAGAGCATTCGTGACAAAACCACATAGTGAATGGGAAAAAATAATATCACAATGAAATATCTAACTGTTATGTCAAAATTATTGCCAAGGTTTCCTCGCTTCTACCATTACCAAGGTTTCCTCGCTTCTACGTATTTGTTTCCAGCATTTGTCTCTGTATTAAACTAGTTGTTATTATGAAAACTTAGTTGTTCAAGATTTTGAAACCGCCATCGAAAACAAGACCATTTGAGTTAAGTGAATAACTTGAAGATACGTTGTGCTAACCAGATACATTGTATTGCGACCCCTTGAGTCTAACTTGTTTCTTCACAACGAGAATATTGTGTATCAAATACAACAAAAAAAAAAAAGATATGTTACTACCAGGGTACCATTATCCTACTAAGATATACAATATTCCAAAAGTAATTTTCTCTGGCTTTTATGGATAAACAAAGCGCAAACTTTCTAAACGTATAAATTATTCAGTTTGAAGAGAGACCGCTCCGGTGGCCTAGTGGTTAGAGCGTCCGCCCCGGTAGCGGGAGGTCGTCGGTTCGATCCCCGGCCGAGTCATACCAAAGACTTACAAAAAAAATGCTACTAACAGCTGCCTCGCTTGACGCTCAGCATAAAGAGGTTAGTGTTAGGACTGTTCGGTCTGGTGTCAGGATAATGTGACTGGGTGAGACATCATGCTACATGTCTGCGGAATGATATCTCAGTGCTAGACATCACTATAAACTGCCTCACTGCAGACATAGTAGCGATATGACTGAAAAATTGTTAAAGCTACTTTAAAAATTCTAATCAAACAAACAAACAATTTGAAGAGAAATAATAACGTTAGGCCTGCTGAAACGCTGATCGCTAATGAAGATCGAAACATCTGAAACATTAGAACAATTACAGTTAAACAATTTATTTATTTCACATTCGTACAATTCTTACACAGCCTATGCTAATATATAGTCGTGTCCAATCCAGATTTCTTTAATACAAATATTCTTGCTGTATAAAGCAACATTATTTTACCAAATGATGTTTAGTTTTTACCTTGAAAATGTAAAGATGGTATTACGAAGCCTTTTCTACGAAATTTAGTGATTTCAGTTTTAATGAAATAAGGAGGAGGATAATCCATATGATGTTGGTAACCTATAATAATGAAAAGCAATGTGTACACACACACACACACATCAATATAATCAATAACATGGGGAGATTAAATTCGTTCCAAGCAGTATTGGATGCTTCGAGAAACGACAATTGTAACCTAGCGGTATCGTGAATCAGCGCTATAACCCAAATATTGAACTATATGCAATCCTGGGTGTATATAATAAAATGTATGTGTTACATACTAATGGTCCTAGTGCCTTCTCTAAAATATCCTGAACCACTAATCAACAGTCTTTTGACAAATGACTGTCAAATGTCTCATAATTACTTGGAGGTGGAAACATCAAGCTGAAATTTGTTTGAGACTGGACTTAACAATAAAGTGAAGAGATTTTGCAATAAAATGCATATAATTATTGAAATCATTAAATATTCAGTGTTCTTAGTCATCTCGTGCCATTTACAGTAATGCGTTACAATTAATGTTAACCTTAGTTTATTTACTTACAATTTTACTGTTATTGATGTCTGCTTTTTGTTCCTTTATTTCTTAATTTCCGACGTTACTGCTATTTGAAAATGTATAAGCAGATGTATTGTGCACAATGGTTTTGCAGAGTTGTTGCATTAATGATTTCACACTAACTGTAACTGCATAGTTCTTTTTCTACGTATATTTTATGTCCATTTTTTCTAGGTTTTTTTCTTCAAACACACCTCTTGTGTGACGTCATTTACGTACCTGTATAATACACCATAAGCATGATAAGTTATTTCTCTTACTGGCGGATTTGTGTGTGCGCGTGTGTGCACATGTGAGTTTTGTTATAGTATGCTTGGATATATGCACATTTTAAATGATAGTCAACTTTATTAGTTGAATATAACTGTCACTTTCCTATTATTAAGTATCATTACACTAGCATCTTAATTTCATTCAAAAAAGCGGTTTCTCGTTTAGTGATGCTGTCATATGAAATATTGATAACTAAAGGATATCGAGATATAATAGCAAATAAATTAAGGTGATAAACAGTAAGAACGTCGTTAAGAAACGAGCAAAGCAAATATGGCTGCATGCATCCTAATTGTTTGGGTACACGTTAACTTCATTCAAGAAAAGCAAAAATAAACAGAAGGAAGTATAAAAATCAATAAAGAAAAGTACATGTACTGACAAACCTTTTATTGAAACCTCGATAATACTGTCGAAGCTATGAAAAGAACTAATTAGATTATCTTCTGGAGACATACGGTACAATGGTTCACGAATACATAGTATCAAAAATAAAAGAACTCTCTTTGACTTAAATATCAATGTAAACATCAGTCGAGTGCACCCATTTGCCGACAAAGCACTGAAGCGCTTTACCGTATATGCCTACTAAGATGATGATGTACCATCTATCATGCAGCTAGTAGCGTTAAGATCTAAACCTTACCTCCCGTACTTATAATGCATAAATTTGCAAACGTCCAAATAAAAGTTATGAAGATAAATGACACTAGGACGCGATAGAACTTGAATTGTAAAAATCTATATACTGTAACTAACATATGCACCAAGCTTTACAGGTTGTCATAATTAGGGTGAAATGACATAATTACCTTATGTTAACTTGTCATAGTTATGTTATGCAGACGTGGGGAAGAAAAGAAAGAAAGAAACCTACCTATGTATTTCATACATTCCATCCAAATTATATATATTTCTATTCCATACTAAGAATATGATAAACATCAGAAAATTCGAAAAAGTCCACATTCGTCAATGGGAACATAATATCACATTAAAATATCAAACTGGTATGTTAAAATTATTACCAAGATTTCCTCTCTTCCACATGTTTGCTTCTAAATATTTTTCTAAGTATACGCCGAAAACTTGTAATTGTGTCCAATGCAGACTTTTTAAAAATATTCTTGCTGCATCGGACATTATTAGCATAGCAACATTTCATTTACTAAATTAATATTATTTGTACGTAGAAAATGTAAAGATGGTATTACGAAGTCTTTTCTGCGAATTTTTCTGGTTTAGGTTTGTATAAAATAATTATGGTGACTGTAAAACGAATCAACCATATAATAAAAACTAACACACACACACACACACACACACACACACACACACACACACACACATCAATATAATAATAAGATGGGGAGTTAAATTGTGTTCCAACGAGGATGTGATGCCATGCTACGAGAAACGGCCACTATGCATCATCGCCCGAATCCAAATATTGAACTATATGCAGTCAATATATATGTTACATATGAATAGTTCTAAATATAAACTGTGATTTTATTTCAGAGCGTTGCGTTTACCACATACCATATACCAAACTACGATGTGATCTTTATAAGTTACATATTGTAATTTAAAAGGAAAGTCCTATGGACACATTTCTTGGTTGCTGCACTTGGTGTTAGCACCGTGGTGAGTATATGAAGACAACAAATACACCAAGGCTTTAAAAGGCTATTGATAATGCAAGATTCAGTACCGATGGGTGGGTTAATATATGGCTATCTAGTCTGGTTATATTGAAATCCTAGTGCCTTCAATAAAGTATCATAAATCACATAGCAGTGAGTATGTGAAATAATAACTCATAATTGTTATACCTTTTCAGTCGTATATTTTAAAGCAATGTACTTGAATTTGTTACTCTTTTATGTTACCTTTTCAAGAGTATATATATATATATATATATATATATATATATATATATATATATATATATATATATATATATATATTACAGACACCAGTGTATAATTGGTACCCAATCTATCGTATTCGAATATTTTTTCATGGGCACAAAGCCACAAAACAATTGCACAAACGACAACATAAAAAATACAATTACACAAACGACACCATACGAAAATACAATTACACAAACGGCAATATACCAAAATACATAAACCATAAAACACGAGTGCTATACAAATACCACATTGTATTAGCAGTATATTGCACAATTAATTACAAAGTAAAGGTTGAACTATTTCATGTGTTGTTACTATTGAGTGCTAACCAATCAGCCAAGGCTAGAAAGCTTGATTTCAAATTAAAGCTTTAGCAGGTCAGCAGCTATTGACTGTTTACAAATACAATTTTCATATTAGATGAGATATTTTATCCTAGATATATTATTTCGTTTAGCTGGCTTTATATTAAAATTACAAGAAGTTATGTTCTAGAGAAAACCTGCATCGAGCTTGTGATATTTAGTTACACTCTTTTTTAGTAAATTTATAAATGAGCTTTTGACATTTTAAAATGCAAACATGATAGTTAGGACCATGCATTTGAACAAGCGAATAAATGGCAGGAAAATGAAATTTTGGTAACCTGTAAGGTCCTTTACAAGTTTTCGTTGATAAATGGTTCTTTAAATTATTACTTATATAAGTCGGTGGTCTTGAGTACACGAAGCCAGCGAATTCAATTGTCCAGTCCTGCACTGATTTATTGCCAGAGAATAAAATTTCAAAATTAGGATAAAACAATTACGGTATTGGGTAATACATTCAAAAATAATCATAATTAAAGACACAAATCATATCAATGCAACATTCTAAGTGAATATCAGTTCGAATCCTGATGCAATTCATGATGGAAGACGACGACGTCTATAATAATCTACAAAATGCTGATGTGGCAATGGTCTCTTGTTGAATCACATACAATATTTTTCCAGATTTGAAATCGGCATAAATTCCAGTGAATGTCCTTGGGCAAGAATTATATCAAAGAACTTTTATATTTCCAGGGAAAATAATCACTTGAATTCAGTAATGTGAATGAAACAAAATTCAGCCCAAACTGGTCGCAATATAATACCGCTAAGTATATAAACTATGTTTAGCCCAAATGATAAATCTTTATCAAAACATCGCTGATTTGACAAATTAACACAGAATACATTACTGGACGAGGGTCAAAAGCTCATTCTTTTCAAAAGAATGTCTAAACAATTCGTACATGATAAATATTACGTAGTCCAGATAGCAAATTGACTCAACGGAATGTTATTTACTCTGAGACACGTGATTAAAGAAAATTAGTTGTTTACTTGAGTCAACATTTGATTAAGCTAATACACATAGAGTATAATGGCAGAATTTATAGTTGTTTGCATAAAAAAATAAACAAATATTTTAAAAATTTAAAAGGTCAAGCAGAAATGAATTCAATTAAGGCAAAGTCAAGTCAAGTAAACAATCTTACATTACAATGGCATGTAATGGGGAGAAAACCATTTGAACTAACAAACAAACTATTAAATGAAATATACATAACAATAAATATAAATATACACTCAATCATATACTCACATGAATTTTAAATAAAGTATGCAGGTAGTACGTTACAGATGCTTTAACACAAACATAAACAATGGGTGCTTGGCATAAGTTCTGTTTAACTTCAGAATTGACGCTGTTAGATATATTTTGTATCATATTTAAACATGCATGAATCAAGACATACTTTAAACTAATGGCTGTCATATCTGTTGTTAATTTATGGCAGATTTTCCAACACTTGTATTAACCCCATAAAAATAAATGTTAAAGGAGCAGCCAGATATAGAGAGCCTTGACATGAAACAAGAAGACCTCAATCCTTTCCCAAATTACGATGTAAGCCAGAAATAGTGACCTGATGTTCCATTATCACATAAGACAACATTATGATGATTTGAACAATATTTGAAATTTTCAATCATCGGATAGCTAGATGTTTAAGATATGCATATCAAAATATTCCCATATACAAGTGGCGCCGTTTATTTGGCTCTCACGCATGACGTCACTGCAGCACCCCACCACACCCCTTTTCGAACCGTAATTGTTTTCCCTTGTGAAGCGTGAAGTTTCTCTGGAGTTGTTACTAAGTTGTTAATGGAGTTGTTACTTCCATCATTCTGCATCAGATGGCATATAGTTGTTGGTCGTTAGCTGTATGAGTTTTTTTCTCAATGTTACGAAATATATAACAATAGCGTATAATGGATACTAAAGATTTAATACGTAGCCGCTATTTAATGAACATTATCTTCTCTTAGTAAATGCAGTTATCTTTATAAGCGTGTATTGGTAGAACATGGTTCTCATGACAATTATGTTTGTCTGAAGCCGATGTATATATAAATTAGTCAAATTATTTGCGAAGATAGTTTTAATTGCACGCATATTAATATATTTACACAGGTTTGCGAAAATGGTAGATTATGGTTAGAACATTGGGAGAGGATGTGATAGGGGTGATGTTAGTAAATTGTTCGTGCTCATTAAAACATGTGCTGAAAGATCCAGCGTTCAAGTGTATACTTAGTTTCATCTGTATACATTATCATGACTGCAAAAATGAAGTAAAGTTAAACCGCGAGAAAAAGAGTGAGAGAGAGGGACAAATTAGCTAATGAGAAGTATTAAAGAAGTAGATTTTTGATAAGCGAAGAATCAAAACATCAGAATATAAAAAGCTATTGATTTTTCCTATCAGCGAATGATTCACTGCAAATATACGTGTCCCAATTCTCACACGCTTGAGATAGAAGGCGAGATCTGATTGCCTGATTGCCAAGGAAAGACAACTGTGCCTACGATATAACTAAAGAAATCCAATAAAATTAGAGATCAGTTTCATTCCTAAATGCAAACTGCACAATAGTAGCAATTACATGCCTCAATTATTTCATTCGGAGAGCGTGTTTCAAGGGTGGTGGTGGTAGTGGGAGGGGCATTAGCTCCATCATCGTTTATTATAGGGTTTGCTTGTCGGTTGAACATCGTTTTCTTGTGGAGAGTTTATGGCCCTTTACAGTGGCCAGTGTATTTGATAAACTAAGAACTCTGGAGAAATCCGAGAAGAATTATCTACCCATATTTATTACAGGAATAATAAAATATCTTTATGTTTATCTCCATGGAGATAAACATGAAGATATTACTGATACGATAGGATTCAAGCTACCTTTTTTGTTATTAAATGGCTGTTACGCCCCCACCCCACTTCCATTCTATTAGATGCATCATCTAAATTCTTAAGACTTATTCAGGCATCAAACTATAATTCTATTTTGGATAAAAAGCGACAGATTTTCAAAAGAAAAATCTCCCCAGACATAGAAATCATTTCGTCAACTTCTTTCTTTCGACCTAAAGAAATACAGTTTTTCTTAAAGGATATGTTCTATTTAAATTATATAATGCAGTTAGAACAACTTACAAACCTTATGGGTGTTTAGAATCAAGTTAACGATGTCCCTTATTAAAGACACTGATCAAATCATAAAGTTTGCCAAAATATTGCTCTTATTGCTGACTCCATCTCTTCTTTAAGAATGGGAAAATCATCACCATTTGTGGCGTTTGGAACTTCAAGAACCTCTGGGATTCCTGTGGGCTTATGTTTGTAAAGTTCTTTATAATACTCAGTCTATCGTTCTGCAATGTCACTCGCTTCTGTGAGTCATTTTCCATTTTCGTGGCAAACAGGCACTGGTCACGCACTTCTTCATTTGTGATGTGCCACTACCATGTGCTCGTAGATTTCAAAAAGCATCTCTTGTATGGACCACGTCACAAATGAAGAAGTTTATAACACCATCAGGCACAAGGTAGGCCACAATAAAAACATCACCACCGTCAAAAAAAAAAGAAAGCTGAAATGGTATGGCCACGTCACTAGAGTCAACAGTCTCTCCACAACAGTATTGCAGGGCAGCGTCAGTGTTCAGTGTTACGTGTTATGCTCGAATAAGCAGCAACATAGAAAGAAGTGAAAATAACAAGCTTGTAAAAATTTATCAAACAATTTATTGCGTACAAATATTTTCATAAAAGAAAATATTTAATCTTATGGTTTTGGAGAATCAAGTCCAAAAATTAATCCAAAGAGAATTCACAATATAATCCACTAGTGGAATTGCAAGAGTCCTGATAATAAAATGTCTTAATTGTTCCCGGTTCGAATCTTGACGATGTAATCCAATATTGACGACAATGTCACGTGATAAGTCAGTTTTAGTTTCATAATAATCCAAATGAGCAAAAGGAACTTCTAGATAAATAACACAATAAGTTCCTCTTGACCCCAAACGAATTCAAATAATTTACACTCAAACAATAACACACACATCTTTGTATTCCAAAGCCCAGACTAACTACTAAATATCTCGCTCCAAAACATCACTTATATACTTGTTTTTACGTAAACAAGAAAGGGGTCACGACCTTCCAGAATCTCTCAGAATAATCTCACGTTCAAGAAATCACGCAAACATCGTATGACCCAACTAAATTAGAAAGATGTTTATACTTTACTCCATTGGAATCAACCAATCATTTTAGAAGCTTGTTTACACTCTGAAGCAAGGTCAGAAAATGAGGTTAACATCTGTTATTTATTTGTAGAGTGAAAATTTCTAGAAAAAATTGCCAATGAATGAATTTTTAATCCAAAATGTCAAATTTGAATCTGACAAAAATAAATAAATTATTAAAATCAAATATACGTAACATCAGCAGCACAGTACCTCGACGACTACACTAGGTAAAGAGACTACACTAGGTAAAGAGACTACACTAGGTAAAGAGACTACACTAGGTAAGGAGAGTACACTAGGTAAAGAGACTACACTAGGTTAGGAGACTACACTAGGTAAAGAGACTACACTAGGTAAGGAGACTACACTAGGTTAGGAGACTACACTAGGTAAAGAGACTACACTAGGTAAGGAGACTACACTAGGTAAAGAGACTACACTAGGTAAGGAGACTACACTAGGTAAAGAGACTACATTAGGTAAAGAGACTACACTAGGTAAAGAGACTACACTAGGTAAAGAGACTGATGATGATGATATGTTTATTCTATGAAGGGCCTAATCTCCAATTAGATAATTTTATATATTGAATGTGAATATAACAAAATATGTTTGCATGTATATTAATAGTGGTACAACTAAATGAGTAAAAGTAGATACCCTTATAACCCCAACTGTAGACCGTTTTCTAGACATTATTTATGATGATTCTTTTATTCAATATATTCAGATCACTTCGAATAAATACCTTATTGCGCATTAGAAATGACTATGGCAGAATACGATTCCAAAATTAATGTCAGAAAATGTAGAAAGTTAATTTGAAGGAGACTAAATTAACAGAGTTAAGCAGATTTATTAATACTACATTTTGAAAAAAGTCATCCAAGCTTTAGCACCATGGAAAATGCAGCCCTCGTTACGGGATAATCTGTACAAAATGGCATTTGATTTGACTAATATGCCTCAAACATATATATGATAGTCAGAGATCAATATACAAATGTTCAAGAACTAAATCAAAAATCACAAAATAGTATAATCTGAGTTTTCTTAATTGTTTTAAACAAATCTACTCGAAACGAAAGGGTAAAAATGATAAAAAGAAAAGAAGCACCCGTATGTATGTAAATTAAAACAAGTTGCTCGAAAAAAAAAAATATAGAATCTGTATAATAAGATTTAGTACAAGTATATAAAAAATTAGAAACATGAAGGCTTGATCAAGACCAAATAAAATGCCAGATAAATGATCAAAACTGGTAGACTATGCAAACTAAATTAATGTAAAAGTGCACCAAAGAGAGAATCTTACATACCTTTTAGTAAAAATTAATTAAATTATTCACAACAACAAATGCACTCTTTAAACAAATACACTTCGTTACTGATTATATATCCACTTTGCGCACATAATGATTTGAAAATCTTTAAGAATTATTTTATGATTGTCCCGTGAATTTTTTTTATGATTGTCCCGTGACTGAAGAGTTTTGAAAAGCTGAATAATCAGAAGCTCAAGTTCGAGAATAAAATAAGCCTATGATAAACGTTAATATTTTGGATAATACTAAACTAAACAACCCAACCAGCACAATAAGACAAATTGAACCAATAAATCTTTCCCTCTTTCTTTCCTCGTGTTCTTTGATATGCAGGCATAAAGCTTTTAAAAAGTCATTTAAATAACTTTGTCTCCATACAGACACGGATTCCCAATGTCTCCTTTCATCGTCTGGAAAGAGATGCAAGACTGATCCGTTCACTAGGGCTTGAAATACAACACTACAGCAGTTTTGATTAATTCCACTGTACGAAGAACCGGCTTTGAAGGTATTCCACCATCTATGAATAGCGACTTCATCAACACAGCTAGTTAGTGTAAAGACTGCAGGTTGTCTGTTTTCTTCTAACTTAATATCTTCCTCAAGTGACCCAGTATATGTACTTGTTGTACCAAATGCTTTGCTCATCAAGTTGCTATCGCTTGAGGGCCACCAGCTAATGTATGTGCCATCGCTAAAAGAGACTGAAGCGTGGCCAAAAGAAACGGGTATGCCATACCTGCTAAACTTGCCGTCCCATATGTAAACTTTGATTAGTACTTTCTTCATGTGTCGCCCTAAAGAGTAAAGAAGGTAAAGTATTGTGGATGGTCGAAAGCAGCAACCTGCTTGTGGATCTATTATAATATTTAAAGCTGACACCTGTAGTTTAAAGGTTTTACTAGCATACTCAGTCAACATCCTTCAGTGATAAAGAAAGTACTAGGGGAAAATATGCCCACTTTGTAGCAGTGTGATAATGTAGTTTCAGAACAAGTTATTATTATTATTATTATTATTATTATTATTATTATTATTATTATTATTAATTGAATTATAAAGCTATCTCAAGATACTGTACTGAGCTGTCATACCTATATCTAAACAATTGATACGTTATCTTAAGTGATGTTAGGAATGCGTGCGTGCGTGGTCTTGTGTGCCTTTCTTTAAGTGTGTGAAAACTTACATCTATGTATTGTGAACGATGCCGATAGAACATCATGTTGAAAGTGAGATTCAATAACAGTTTGTGGATATTATATAGCTGCTCTCATATCTGTGTGTACCTCGAATATATGTACCATTTGGGATTAACGGACATGTTTTTAACTTAAGCATGAAGTCATTGTCTTTAATTGGATCATATTGCAATACTTAGATGCTGTATACATACGTTTAGAATTTTAATAAATATTTCAGAACCCGTTCATATATTATGGAAGGATTACTAACGTTATTTCAGTGCAAATTAGGGATTGGTTTAGTTTGAGAAGACAAATTTGCCAAATGTGGCTCTTAATCTGACTATAATATATATATATATATATATATATATATATATATATATATATATATATATATATATATATATATATATATGTACATCACAGTTAATATATATGAAATGTTTGTTTGTCAGTTTTAAATTCTTTTAAATTCTTTTTTATGCTATTGTAATGTAAATTTGGTAAACAAGTATTGTTGACCTATATCCTGACCTTGATTCTAGGTTTGTGGCACCCAAGTAAACAAGTATTTTTTTAAATGACCAGTTCTTACCAAGGTCAAGATGGTACTAGTGAACTAAGATGTAAACACATTTTTTTTCTTAAAGTAAAAATGATTGGTTTTCCACAGAGTCATGTTTGGAGTATGTGATATAAATGATCACGTGACACACCCCTTCGTGATTTCGCAATTAGGTGGTGTTTTCAAAACTGCGTATTAGAATGTATTATTGAAATATAGTTAGTTTTGGTCTTTTACATTGGACGTAAAGTCATTTTCTTTTCTTGTCGCTAGTTTTTGAATGGATGTTAACAATTCTTCACTTCACATGGATTTTAAAAGATTAATTCGTATATCTGGAAATATTTCTTGTGCCCTTACGTAATTCTTGACGAATGACAGATTATCTAAATATTATTCGAATTTCCAACAACGTAGTATTAAATATTGTCTTTCTACAAGGAAATGTAGATAAGCACAAAACATACTTTATAATCAGTCATCGTCTTCCATCTTGGATTTTCTAATAGGTCTCGAACTTGAATCTAGACAATTTCATTACTTCTTCTTTTGTAATTTAACTGGTGGATTATTCTTGGATTATTTATGAATTTGATTCTTAAAACTGTGAGCTTTTGTTTCTCCATTTTTACAATCTTATCCCAAAGAATTAATTTTAAGTTTTAAGTCTTTTCTTACTGTTTATTATAGCCTAAACCCGTATATATATATATATATATATATATATATATATATATATATATATATATATATATATATATATATATATATATGCATACATTACCAACAAGAGCTCATTTATTATTTATCTATAGTATTTTATTACAATATTACTATTTGTATCCTTATCGCGGATAAGTCAAAATATACAATAACTTTCGGAATCGTTCCAATGATTAATTTTAAACTGAATCATTTTTTTAAACGCATTTCTTTCTTAGTCCCAATCATGCTCAACAAAACATTTCTCTGATCGTTATTAATTCTCATTTCCACTACTAGAACAAGTTTGTTAAGATTGTTCGTGTTCGTTGTTCGCAGGCGAGAAAGTTCACTTTTTAAATATGTTTCGCAGAGATAATTATTTTGTCTCAACGAAAGGAAACAATATTTAAATTCTTTAACCTACTGTGTATTTACATAATCAACAGATTTTCATTTATGAGCTTTGTTATTATCAGTTGATTTTAAACCTCAGACAAATTTTCACGTAAATATAAAGAGAATGTATACGAACTAACGCATTACTTAACAATCGTAAATACTAAGTTTAATATTATTTTGTGTGGGTGGATTATAAACTCATACCCGAGCCCTCCAATTTCAAATATAATAACTGTGAGTATGTCTGCTTTGTAATATTTTATCATACATACATACATACACACACACACACACACACACACACACACACACACACACACATACATGCATGCATGCATGCATGCATGCATGCATGCATGCATGCATACATACATACATACATACATACATACATACATACATACATACATACATACATACATACATACATACATACATACATACATACATACATACATACATACATTGTACCTGATGGAATTCGAAGAAACCAAACTATGTTCAGGCTATTCATCTTATGTAACCACTTTTGGTTAGTCCAACCAATAGTCGTAACTTTCTACTATAGACCATACCATTGGTTGACAAATGTACATTTCCCGTGAACGCAAGGTACACAAATTACTTATTGGCGCTATATACACATGAACCATTGAGCTACGTCGCTAAAATATAGGTCATACCCAGGAACGTTGATCATATTACATTTTGGTGACATTAAATGTTCTTTATAATGAATAACCCCTCTCTTTTTCATACCTTTGAATACTCCTTTCAATATTACTATCAGCATATACCCTTTGTGTACAATAAGTGTTATCTTTCATTTCACTGTACAGAAAATGTCACCGCCAGGTACCAAATTATATGTTATCATTATGTATATATATATATATATATATATATATATATATATATATATATATATATATATATATATATATTCGAACTCTAACCTATTCGGTCATGCAGTTCGGCACATTAACCGCTGAGCCTAAAATGCGCGACTCCTCTTAGGACGATGTAAAATGGAAGCTACCATATAACGGCAGGTAGATCATGGTCTACGTATTTTAAATACATATCTTTTACCCGTTCACACTAAAACAAATAGTAGTATGTATCCAGTTTTGCCTTGTATATAAACAAAAGGTCTTTTGAACTTCAAAAATGTGATGAATTAGAAATAGCTATAAGCAATGTATGTGTAAACGCAATTCAGCTAAAACAACCCAGAATGAGGACTCGGCAGTAAATTCTAATTTTTTAAACTTTCTTGTATATAACAGTACATTCGGTGGTTTGAACAATATAATTTCAATATAGTACATGTGTCCGTCCTTGAAAACATTGTTGATGGAAGGAAAGAACAAAACCAGAATCGAAATATTACGTTACAATATTAATCAACACGCTCATTGTTGTTTGTTGTTTGTTTTTTAAGGTTTAACGCCATTTTTCAGCACAATATAGGCTATACATGGCGGCCAGTATTAAATGGTGGAGGAAGAACCCAGACAACTCCCGGAAAGAACCACCGACCCGCGAGAAGCTATTGGCAAGCTTTCTCACATAACTACATTTGCCGAATCTTAGACTCGAACACACGCAGACAGAGGTGAGATGGCAGTGGTCCGTAACGGACAGCGCTTTAGACCACTCGGCCACTCGGGACCCACGCGCTCATTGTTGTATTTGAGATATAGAATTTAATTCGTTATTTCTCGATATCTAAACAAACTGACATTAGGGCCACCACGGTCTAAGTTAATATAGGTGAAAAGAAAATGGAAAGTTTTCAAAGAAGATGGACCAGTCATAAGTGTTCCGGATTCCTATAATTACGACGAGACATAAAATGCAGGCAGCTCTCCTGTTAGTGACCTCGGGATGGGTCTGGAGTTTGCCTAAAATAAAGATTATGAGATGCTTTGCATAATAGTATGTATGTAAATCCCAATCCTGTACGGATGTATAGACCTGACCTAAACCTAAGTCAAAACTAATGATTGTCCCTAGATTTTGTATCGAACGATTTTGCATGAACACGTTTTGTATTCAAAAACTTTGAACATTCCGCTAAACGTTAAACATACTAAATCCGATTACGTGGGTAGATTTTGCATGTTAAGTTATACATTTAATTAGTTTCGAACAGTCTAGAAATACGCGTATTATGTACATTCATATTTATTACGTGGCGGCAACACTGACACAATTAAGGCATGTTTTTTTTTTATTGTATACTCGAATAAAGACGAAGATTTACGCTTTTAATTTAAGTACTACTGATTTTGTTTCCATTCCAGGTTACGACTCTATGGAAAAGCTGAGACATCGTTACTACACATACTAGATTAGTAACACTCCGTTTACCTGAATAGTTATAAAGCTAAGATAACAAAGTAAATTTAAATCCACCCTTCCTGTAGTGTTTTCAAAACATATTATGTTTATAGGCAGTATGAATAAAACACCCACGCAATGTAACCATATCTTTCAAGTGGCCAAAGTTAACAGGGAACATGTGTAAAGTGTTATAGTCTCTTCAGATATCAGCCAAACTAGTTCAGTAACAAGAGAAGATATTGCATGCAACTCAATCTCGAATTTAAAACAAAACAACAACTAAAAACACATTTGTGGTCTGAGTTAAAGAACTGGCTTGTTTGCCCCTTCCAAAGGAAAGCCTTTTCTGTAGTAGAAATACCATGGCATATTTCTGCTATAATGACTTTGCACAGGTCTATTATGAAGTATTACCTATGATTTTTGTAGGAGGTCTCGCAACAAAGTGGATTATAAAACTTGCGAGAAATCTAAGTTTGTTAACTTATGACAGGATATTTCAAGATCTAAAATTAATACGAATAACCAGAAAGAGAAATGGATGAATATCCTCGTGTATATACTTATGATCCTAAACGACATTACAATTCTGCCAAGAAAAAAATTAAGCCACCCACCCACCACACAACACGCACACACAAAAGACACGTATTTTCCAGTGTTAATTACTCATATTGGAAACATATCCAGCGAATTTCAGGTTAATATCTATTTTAATACGTTGTTTGGAAACAAAACCATACAATACTTACTTCGTTTACCTGAACAATAAATATAATTGGGAATCGTCTTTCGGTCCTGTTCCCGGTTGCGTCCTCTTGCTTTTAACTGTTTTATCAGAGAGACTACGAAAAACAGGGTAAAGACGTGTTTCGACCTGCAAATACTTTACACAATCTAGGAAACTTTATCAAATGACTTCGATGACAGCATACATCAACAACGCGTAACCGATTTACAGTATAAAGATCATTCGTAATCGGTCTGTCTCGTATGTATGTATGTATGTATGTATGTATGTATGTATGTATGTAACTATGTATGTGTGTATGTATGAATGTAGGTAGGTAGGTAGGTAGGTAGGTATGTATGTACATTCTGGACCTTAAAGACTGGAATATTTGATTTAACTAAAAGAGTTTACCTACATAAAAACTGCAAATTAACGAAATAAGATGCATAACGAATTAAACTGTGATTGAACTTACATGACAGTTAAAAAGAATATATCTCAAATACTCCAGTATGTGTGTGTGTGTGTGTGCGTGCGTGCGTGTGTGTGTGTGTATGTATGTATGTATGTATGTGTATGTATGTCTACTATAATATAATATGACATGACATGACATGACATGACATGACATGACATAACATAACATAACATAACATAACATAACATAACATAACATAACATAACATAACATAACATAATATAATATAATATAATATAATATAATATAATATAATTTATAAACATTTTCAACGAAACAATACATATTGATTTGTGTCTTTAAGCGGGTGATGGTAGGAGAGTTATTTCCATCCCATGACAAATCTATGCATTATCTTCCGTCGAGTTTCTTTGTTGACTTTTATAAATTAGGTATTTGATCCTGTCAAGATAAAATGTGAACTATCATTGATCGTTTTAATCAAATTGTTTACATAATGTTATCTGATGAAGAGACAGTGATATAATTATCACGAGTTTGTTTCTGATAAATTTAAAATTAATTGAATACGGAATGAATAATTCAGTATATGATGATTTTGCATGACCCACCATATATGCAATCATTTCTATCGTCTTATGCAGTCTGTTCGATTTAAGTTAACGTTATTCTATTAGTGCAGTATACTGAACGATTCAAATAATATTAATGCTTTATATTTGTCACTAATCGTACGTAACGTATTATCTTGTATATCTTCACTTAATGTAAATTAGAATATGTTAATTGGTCTATATATTTGTAATAGAAAGCATTGATACTGTTTATCTCCATTGATTAGAAGAAATTAATTAAAATACATCGTTGTTTTGTTTGTTATCATTTTCTTTTGGTGGGGTGGGGTTGGGGGTGGCGGGTTGTGGTTGGGGGGTTACTGGTTATTATAAAATTGAATCACACTGAATTAATGAGCGATACGAATGAATACATGTATACACGAATAAAAAAAGTTCTTTCATAGTACGAACATAGAAGATTGTGACAGGGTGATTGATAAGGGTTTATACCATTTTCAGCCCATGGCCTTTCCAAAAGGCAAGCACTCGGGTATCCTATAATAGTCCCTGTGGGTGACAAAATATGAGTCCGAGATTCGGATGCAACTGCTTTCCACCCTATTGCTAAGATGGATCGCAGTTATGCCTGCAACATACAATTGTATGATAATGTTGTCTGGATCATAAGTTTGGCTCCTATGAGGTTTTCTAGTTGGAGCCTTGAGTATCTGAGCGCGGACCTTCGCTTGTATCACCCAATGGGACTTACCATGCACACGTGTGCTCGCCGCGGGGGTAAAGTCATCGGAATAGAAGGAATAAACCCTAATCGATAACCCCTGTCTTAAATTACTGTTCTTGTATGTTATAAAAAATAAACCTGTGATCATATAAAGATAGGCACGTTGGTTAAAGAGATAATTATTAATTTAAGTTTAAAACTTGTGGTCAAAATTATACATTAACGTTTGAAGAAGAAAAAAGATCTATTTTTTCGCTTACGCAACATTAAAATACTGCGATTATGAGTTTTCATTTCATTAAAAAAAAATTTTAAAAATCGAATCGGCCTTTCAATGATATGACTTGTAAAGAAAACTTGCAACAAATGCTGGTCATCATGGCAATTATTTCATGCATAGCATACTTCGCAGGAAATGGTGATGATGTTCCCTTCACAGTCTTTATAAGTAACACGTTAACAGTCTGATGAGTTACTTGAAAATAATAAAGAAACATTCCAATGATACTCTCCATAGAGAACATGTAATTTTATACTAATTCCTTGAAATAAAATAAATTATAAATATTTTTGAATTACTCAAACCGTAGTTTGGACTTCCAAATATGATCGAATAAACATACACTAAAATATAGAATTTCCCGCGAGAAATAACCTTTAGGTGCAACAAACAATTATTGTCTAGAGAAAACGAAAACTTTCAAGACTAACCTTTATATCATATTTGTTTTGCATTATATAGGCAGATTACCTTATAAATAGTTGGATTTTCTCTATCTCAATGAGAAGATAATCTTCAACTGTCCTACCATGATCTTACTTACTCCATACTGGTCATGACTTTTTAAAGTACCTACTCCATACTGGTCATGACATTTTATAGTACCTACTCCATACTGGTCATGACCTTTAGAGTACATACTCCATACTGGTCATGACTTAATTTCTAAAGTACCTACTCCATACTGGTCATACTATTTTATAATACCTACTCCATACTGGTCATGACGTTTTAAAGTACCTACTTGATATTGGTAATGACTTTTTGAGTACCTACTCCACACGGGTAATGACTTTTGGAAGTACATACTTAAAATACTGATAATGACTTTTGGAGTACCTACTCTACGCCGGTAATTCATTTTCAAGGTAACTTGGGAACTCAGGAAGTCATTACCAGTCATTTAAAAAGTCATTAACTGTTGAGTATGTTCTTTGAAAATTAATTACCAGTATGGAATAGGTAGTTTTCAGTCCTGTTGTACAGCTGATTAAATCAAAGATGAACTTATTGGCTGCAAAATATTAAAAGACATGCATAAATGTGATTATCTAGATTGAAGGAAGACTTTGGTTCTCATGTGAAGTGTACCTTAGGTACCGCGGTACAAAATAAAACATATTCTAGAAGAGACGTTTAATGACACGCGTACAAATATCGTAAATTCATAACATAATTGTTTCTAAAAAAAATGGAATATCCTGTTAGTATGGAGAATATCGTGATTTTATTCCCCAAAAACTCGGTAAATGAAATGTGTAGCATTGTTGGATAAAAAACTATTTTTAGAAATTTAGTGACTCTTCTAAACTTGATATCAGTGCAAAGGTAACAAAGAGAGGTACTCCAAAGACAGATAAATAAGTTTTGATTGTTCGACGAGACATTGTACTCGACACAATAGGAGAGGTGTATACAACTTTCTTAGAAAAGAAGAATTCAACTTTTCCCACCAGTGACCATAATGCCGCCATCACCACCACCACCACCAGCAGCGGACAAGCAGGATATTTCAAGTCCTGCAGTTGACTTGGAAAAAGACCTAGCCTTATCCACATCGGAAGAGGATGAAGCAGCAGCATTTAAGGTAGTTGCATCAAAAAAGAAAAAATTGGTCAACCCTATGAAGAAACACTATGTGAAGATGAGACTCCAACCGGCCATTAAAGATAAAAAAAAGCCGGACACTTTATCAGCGCCGTGAGATGCATTGGATTCCGTGCACTTAGAGTCACACCACCCAATCCAGCTCAATGGGACTCCGCCAACTCAATAATGATGTCTTACTACTATGATGCTCTGCATGAATTTTGCGTCACTTTGATGTTTTAAGCGGCACAGTACCTGGCCTCTCTACATGGACTTCATTTTCCATTAAATACGAGGGAGAAGAAAAGAACAGCCGGTCAAATCATCAAGATGGAAGATAGGCTGGGGACTTAACTAACCCTGCCATACACAAAAGTCCTTTTTTGGGCTACTGCCATTTAACTCGTAAATTGAATTCTGATTTGGTATGAGAATTCTATTTGTACAAGCTCTTTTGAGAAAACAGACTTGATCATTTTTGAACACCGCTCAAAATTTACAATCTATCCAAACTTACAGTGACAACACTTTATATTCGCTTAGACATATTAGAACAAACATTTGTTAGGGAATTATTTTATGTACACTTTGTACTAGAATATTGGTATGCTAGGAAAATTCTACAACTATTTACATTTGACGCAATTGCACAGGTGGGTTACACATTATTGTTTTTTAACCTTTGTATAACTGGACTGAATTTTGAATAAGTACGGCTAGGGCGTTCCGGGGCGTAAACGACATCCATATACGACAACGGCTGGCTTTCCGGGATCTTTTCCTTCTTTTCAACGACCGGACTCCAACAAAAATGACGATATGAGAACACTATTTTTCTCTCGTCACCATTTGGTGCCATTGAACCCCTAGTACAGTAATGCTGAGTGTGTGTTGGGTCTATTCCCACTTACCCAGGGTCTTACATTCATGTCATTAGCCACTTTTTACTGGTATGACATGACGACCAGAATTGAAACCATTTGCATGTACTTTGTCTTGTTTTTTCCTACAATATTTAATCGTCAGTTACTTATGCCTGAACAAAGATGGAGGCTATCTCAAGAATGGCGTATAGTCTGCTAGTCTATAATAAAATCTTCCAGGCAAATAATTCATTTCGGTACATTCTTGGATTAAGATTATTTTTTTTATTACTAATCTAAACTGTGAAAACCTCTGTACTACAGTAAGAATCTTCTGTTTGTTGATGACGTAATGCAGGCAATATTCGCATGTATCCTTCATGGTGTTTGACTTTAAAATTGTATAATAAAAACAAAACATTGTTTTACTGCTGTTAGATTTAAGGAAATATTTCATTCCCAACGTGGAACCAATTTTCTATGTCACGAATGTCAAAGTTTCCACTCGCAATATTTCCTTACCTCTACTACAAAAACTCCCGTACCCTCCATGTATCAAAGATCTTCTATTTAATTTGCAGGAGAAAATTAAGAATTGTGAGACCTCTGTAATGAGGCCAGATGATTTCATAAGATTTAATTCCTGGTGTATTGAGAAGACTTCTATTTAAGTAATATTTCCTGATTACTCGTTTTGGAGAAAAGGTTTTTTGATGGATTTAGTATCCTCAAGTCAAACTAGATATGTTTGCATTCTTCATTGGTTTGCCTGTAGCAATATGTTTTATGGTCATAAATTGCGTTTTCCTCTATGTTTTCTATATTTCTGTACGTAATTTATCTCCTTGACATCTTGATGTCTTGCTTTACATGTACCAGAATATGAAAAGTTCATATTTTAGTTAATATTTTATCCTTCTTTTGTTTTAAAAATCTTTGTGTTGTTCTTATATTTTTGTCTTTAATAGTTCATCATTATACATGTTGTTTTAAACCTATACCACTTTAAATTTCTAATGTCATCTAGGATCGTATCAAACAACAATTACCAAACATGTAAAGCGCATGTGGAAACATCGTTGAATACGTCTTCTGTTCTAAAGTTCTTAAAATGACCTTTAATATGTTTCAGCTTGGTGGCTTATTTAGATTATGAGAGAAAACTTGATAAGACACATATACCGCTTTACAAATAATACATGGAGGCGCCTCTGGGGAGACCTTAGAGATCATTATGAGAGAAAACCTGATGAGTCACACAAACAGCTTGATAAAATTATGTAAAGGGGCCTCTGGGGAGATCTTAGCGATTATGATCAGAGAAAACCTGACGGATATACATTCCGCTTTATAAAAAAAAGTACATAAAGGTACCTCCAGGGTAGATCGTACTGATAACGATAGGGGAAGCCCTGATGAAATACAAATACCGCTCTATAAAAAAATACATAAATGGGCCACTGGTGTGATCTTAGTGATTATGACGGGAGAAAATTTGATAAGACACACATACTGCTATAAAATAAATGCATGAAGGAGCCTCGAGTGGAGATGTTAGGGATTAAACAGGGAGAAAACTTGATGAAACACACATACCACTTTATAGAAAATACATAAACGGGGCCTCGAGGGGATATCTTAGTAGTATTACATGGATCATTTGTCCAATGATTAATAGCTCAAGTGTGTCGTATACATTATATTATAGCATGCAACATTTGGTTCTGGTGAAGAATTGGTAGTGCTATAATATCTTCATAGAAATATTGACATTTATCACATATTTTTAATAATAGAAAATGTCATTATTTGGACACAGATTCTAATGAGGTTATCACAATTTAAATTAATGGATGATTTCGTTGGTTTTTAGATATTACATCTTTATTCTGTTTGCAATACCTGCATACAGTTCACGTATCCCCAGATTCTGCACAGTATACAACATTTTTCTCTGCGAGAAACGTTCAGAGTGCAGAGCAGCAGAAGGACTGAGCCCACCATTTTTTCCAGCGATTATTATGAGAGAAAACCTGACGAGACATACATACCGATTTATAAAAACAGTACATAAAGGAACTTCAAGGGGAGATCTTATTGATTACGATAGTAAACAACCTGATGAAACACACATACCGCTTTATAAAAATACATAAAGTGGCCTCGATGGGGAGATCTTAGAAATATTACATGGATTATTTTCCAATGATTAATAGCTAAGGTTTGTTGTATACATTGTATTATAGCATGTCACATTTGGTTCTGGTGAAGCATTGGTAGTGCTATAATATCTTCATATAAATATGACATTTATCACATATTCTTATTAATAGACTATGTCATTATTTTGAACAGATTATAATAAGTTTATTTATGCCAACTTAAATTAATGGATGGTTTCGTTGGTTTTTAGATATTACATCTTTATTCCGTTTGCAATACCTGCATACAGTTTACGTATCGCCAGATTCTGCTCAGTTGAACACAATGGTTTTTGTGAGGAAAGTTCAGAGCGCAGTCATATCATTCTGTTGATATTATTCGAGCAGCGTACAGTTCCCTGTTACCTATGTGAATCTAATCGCCGTAGAATAACTCTTAATATTGACTGTATATACTGTAATATTTGGATATTTAATATATGTGTTCCCCATGGAGGCTATTGTTCCTTTACAGAGATCTATAAGGAGTGTATTCGCATTCTAGATCGGTTACCAGATAATATAAACAATGTTCTGTCATTAAAAGGTAGACGTGTTCGTTGATTTAAAAACTGCATTTATGTATGTCTTGTTAACTGAACTACTTATTGGCAGATGAATAATTCTAACACTGTTTCTTTCTGACACTTAAATTGTTGCAGTCAAACAGTGATGCGGGTCGAGACAAATATAGATGCATGACTCCTAATAGCAATGTCGCGTGTTGTCTATTTCCTTTAACATAAAATTCGTGTCTGTGTTTATTCAAGGTATATTATTACACTGAAGAATATATATCGTGCCACGGCTTTTAAAGAGCTATGCCCTCGGGCATAGCCGAAGCGACCTAATTCGGGAGTATGTTTCGAACTCGTATTTGTCCAGTTGTAAAACCGACATTTTAAGGGTTTAGCCTTTATGGGTCTTTATTAAAATATATAAAACTTGACATTCTCTATTCCAATTATGCGACTTTGCAAGTACTTTGGTTAATATCGTATGTAGTAATAACAACACAAGGCGACTCCAACCGATATTAAAACCGAAACAATGCAATGGAGATGACGATGACGATAATGATGATGATGATGATGATGATGATGAAAAATTAGAAAGAAAAGATGACGATGAGAGCTTGTTGATGACTGGTTCATTGTTCTTCAATTTGTTCCCACAACGCTTTAGAATTTCATGGTAATGGCAAAATGTCCAACGTACATATGTTTTATTCCATGTTTTGCTTCGTTGTTGCAGTTTTTCCCATAATACATTGCATATTGCATATGTAAATGTCATATGTATTCTATTTTGCAGCATTTGAACTAGAATGAAAGAAAGTTTGAAATGGAGTTGAGAAGAAGTTAAGATGAAAATTCGCCTGTATCGACCGTTTCTCATACTCTTGTGTATTTTTATATTAGTGGTTTTATACGTCAAAGTGAAATGCACATATGTGACAGAAATGATTAGTGAGTGTGATGTACTTCTCAAGAAAGGATAATATTTATTAACCAATGAACAACATTACAAAATGATTCTAGGCAGGGCAAGGCCATCTGTCCAGCCAAGGAGAATTTCTGACATGACATGAATCATGGGTTACAAAATCGACAAATTATAACTCTTTTTACGTCTTTTAAAACCGAGTATGATACAGCTTTGGAGAAATTATTGGTTTATAATAACACGCTATATAATTGGCAGACTTTCAAGCCGCATGTGCACTTGATTTTGTTCACAAATAACACTTCCGTAAGTATAGACGGTAAATTGTATCCATTGGAATATATTTCCAATCTTATTCTACTCTGACAGTGGAATTCCAACTATGAAAACCATGTTTAAACAAGCGAAAGCACTGTACAACCCACATTGGTACGGATATTTTGATGGGGATATACTTATGACAGAAAACATTACAGATACACTAGAATACGTTTCGAGCATATCAGACCATTTTGTGAAAGCCAGTATTCTTATAGTTGGGAGAAGAGTCAATGTTCTCAATGTGACGAATGAGGAAGTTAGAAAAATTCATGGCATCAAAGAATCTGCGAGAAATCGAGGATCATTGCATTCTATTTATACTGAAGACTATTTTATAACCAACAAACACTTTTCCTGGTGGGATAAAATTCCCGAGTTTGTAATTGGTCGTTCAGGTAATGATAATTGGATTGTGGGTCACGCAAGGTGCGATCTTGGGACTATTGTTGTTGACGCGACAGAAACACTAACGGCAGTTCACCAAGACACAACGAAAGGTGAGACCGAATAAGGATTTATAAGTGTGGATGCAAGGTTTAATTTCAAATTGATGCAAAGATTAACCAGACGAATTTTACAAGGTCTCACAACTTGTGCAGAATGGAAAACATTCAGGACAATTAAAACTGGACGAACTGAGTTGTTTAAAAGAGATCATATACACAATGACTGCATATGCAAGAACTAAAACGCACGCAAACTTAAAACTGTGAAAATGTTTACGTGACATTATCTAGGAAAAAGATTATCTTCCAAACGCTAATATTCACATTTTCTGATGTAACATATTGGTGATTTTAAAAAATATGTAGAATGGCGAGAAACCTATCTAATGACGTATGAAATTTTAGATTTCCAAAATGAATGGAAATCACTCTTAGAATGCAGATCATCTTCTAAGACACTGTACTTTCCTCCGTATTCAACAATTCAGGAAAAGCATATGGAACATCTCAGAAAGAACCGAAGAAGGAAACAAGAGCACATCTATAATTGTATCCTCAATGATACTGGAAAGAAACCTAATAGAAATCTGTTTGCTTTTAAACTCTCGGGAATAAGCTATATCTGTTGGTTACTCCATTCAATTTACGTAGAGTGGGGCGGGTACAGTTTTCAGATATTGCGTTCTACCCTTTGGCTAATGGGAAAGACAGTTCCTCAAAAGAATCACTCTACTTAAAGAATAAATACAACTCCAAAACCTCTATATTACCTAACTCATATCTGATAAATAGAACGCACTAGCATTCTCATAATTATAAAACTAGAACTGATGGCTTTTCCACAGATTAATAGTGAGAAAGAGAGAGTTAGTTTGCCCGGTTAGGTAGCCCACAATCATTATTGTCTAATACATGATGGGTGGGGTGAAACTGATTAGGTGGTCTACTATCTTACGCGGCTCTGACATGAATATTTGGAAAATAGTTTAGACAATATGTCAACTATAATGGTGTTGTATTTTTCAATACATGTTCTGGCTATACATTTGTTACCACCTCGAATACTTAGAATGCAATATGTCTCTTGTGCAACAGTTACTTTATATGCTTGGTAGGAGTGCAACCTTAGACTTCGAAGTATTTGATAGATTATATCAGATAATATATGCATCAGTTTAAGACTAACTCCATTGATATATTGTGTGTCTCCAGATGGAAAGCTTTTAGCCTTGTTGTAATCAGTCTATTTATCTTTGCCTGCTGTTCAGAATAAAACTTTTTTGGAAGGTAATAATACATGAAGACCAACAATACAAATCTCTATGGAGATAAACATGAAGATATTACAGATACGACAGAATTTAAGATACCTTTTTTGTTATTAAATGGCTGTTACGCCCCCACCCCACTTCCATTCTATTAAATGAATCAACTAAATTCTTAAGACTTTTTCAGGCATCAAACTATATTGCTATTTTTGATAGAGAGGGACAGATTTTCAAAAGAAAAATCTCACCAGACATAGAAATCATTTCGTCAACTTCTTTCTTTCGACCTGAAGAGAAATAGAGTTTTTCTTAAAGGATATGTTCTATTTAACTTATATAATGCAGTTAGAAGAACTTACAAATCTTATGGGTGTTTAGAATCAAGATAACGATATCCCTTATTAAAAAAACTGATCAAATCAAAAAGGTTGCCAAAATATTGCTCTTATTGCTTTCTCCACCTCTTCTTTAAGAATGGGGAAATCATCATCATTTGTGGCGTTTGGAACTTCAAGAACCTCTAGGGGCTCCTGTGGGCTGATGTTTGTAAAGTTCTTTACAATACTCAGTTCATCGTTCTGAAATGTAACTCGCTTCTGTTAGGCATTTTCCATTTTCGTGGCAAACAGGCACTGGTTACGCACTTCTTCATTTGTGATGTGCATAAAAAATGATTTGAAAATATTTAACAATTATTTTATGATTGTCTCGTGAAATTATTTTCTGATTGTCCAGCGACTGAAGAGTTTTGAAAGGCTGTATAATCACACGCTCAAGTTCGAGAATAAAATAAGCCTATGATAAACGTTAATATTTTGGATAATACTAAACCAAACAACCCAACCAGGACAATAAGACAAATAGAAACAATAAATCTTTCCCTCTTTCTTTCATCGTGTTCTTCTATATGCGGCATAACTCATGTAAAAAGCGTTTTAAATTACTTTGTCTCCATAGACCTTTAGTTCTCCAACGCCTCCTTTCATCGTTTGAAAATAATTGCAAGACAGATCCTTTCACTAGGGTTTTAAATACAACATAACAACAGTTTTTATAAATTCCACTGTATGAAGTAACGGTTCTGAATGATCTCCACCATTTTCGAATAGCATCTTCATCAACACGGCTAGTTAGTGTAAAGACTGCATCAGGTTGTCTATTTTCTTCTAACGTAATATCTTCCTGAAGTGACCCAGTATATGTCCCTGTTGTACCAATTGCTTTGCTCGTCAAGCTGCTATTAGGCGTGGGCCACCAGCTAATGTATGTGCCATCGCTAAGAGAGATTGAAGCGTGGCCAAAGGAAACGGGATTGCCATACCTGCCCTCCCATATGTAAACATTGATTGGCATTTTCTTTATGTGTCGCCCTAAAGAGTAGAGAAGGTAAAATATTACGGATGGTAAAAAAGCAACAAAATATTGATCAATGTGGAAGATTCTACATTATGTATTCAGGCAAGGTTTTTGACAATATACGTTTGTGGATCTTTTATACTATTTAAACCTGACTCCTGTAGTTAAAAGGTTTTACTAGCATACTCAATCAACTTCATTCAGTGATAACGAAAGTACTGGGGAAAATATACCCAGTTTTGCATCAGTGTGATAATGTATGATCCGAACAAGTTATTATTATTATTATTGATTGTTTATTATTATTATTATTATTATTATTATTATTATTATTATTATTATTATTATTATTAATTTGATTAAAATGCTCTCGCTACATACTGTATTGAGCTGTCATTTATAGATCTAAACTATTCATACGATATCTTAAGTGATGTTATGTATGCGTGCGTGCGTGGTCTTGTGTGTGTGTCTTGAAGTGTGCGAAAACGTACATGTATGTTTAATGAACGATGCCGATAGAACATCATGATGAAAGTGAGATTCAATAACAGTTTGTGGATATTATATAGCTGCTCACATGTTTGTGTTTACCTCGAATATATATACCATTTGGGAGTAACGGACATGTTTTAAACATAAGCATGAAGTCATTGTCTTTAATTGGATCATATTGCAATACTTAGATGCTGTATTCATATGTTTAGAATCTTAATCAATATTTCAGACCCATTTCTATATTATACAAGGATTGTTAACGTTATTTAGTTTGAGAAGACAAATTTGCCAAATGTGGCGCTTAATCATATATATATATATATATATATATATATATATATATATATATATATATATGTGTGTGTGTGTGTGTGTGTGTGTGTGTGTGTGTGTGTGAAGTGCCAAATTTCAGTCGAACTATTAATAAACAATTAGGTGAGACCAGATAGCCATTAGTTAGATTTATGAAGACACATCGTACCAAAATATGGATCATGTAGGATGTGACCGTTGAACTAATTAAACGTTGTTTATTCAGCAGCTAGGGCTGACCGCTGGCGACATTTTAAAGTTTAAATTCTTACGGAAAGTGTCAGAATTGAAAAATGCAGAGATTCTGTTACTTAAAACCAACCATGTCATACTGACCATGACGAAAGCGAGTTTTTGCGGAAAGCGGGAGAAAATACATTTGATTCAAATTGGTCACGGTTAAATAAGGAGGGTGTTCTCGCACGAAAATTCGCAGAACATAATAACGGCCTAGTGAAATTAAAGGTTGGTCTTGACATTTCTCTGTAAGAGAGCCAGGGGTAGAATTATTTAGTAAGTATTCCGGACGTTATTTGAGATAATCGGTTCGTTAAAGATGAGTGATCCAGGAAAAACCGCCAAACTAAGGGCAAGACACCAAAACACAAAGGTACTGTCACAATTCTATGTATATTGTTGATGCAACTTATATGATACTTGCATAGTTTACAGGTCTGCATGATTTCGTTTGATACATTTGTATAATTGATTTAATTTGATACATTTGTATAATAATGTGTTTTGTATTATGAATCGGAAATACTTGCATGAATTCATTTGATACATTTGTATAATAATATGCTTTTGAATTATAAATTGGATTTCTTCCCTTAGTTAAGAATGACGTAGTGTTAATTTATGTCGTAAAAACACTATGCTGAGTTACGAATAGAGAATGTTACGTTAATTCTTGAATTTATTATAATTATATTGTTTGAATAATGATTGTGTTCAAAGAATTTAATGTATTACGTTACTAAGGGATTTACAAGAATACATGTGAATTCATCGAATTTTGATTTAATAGATGATTTAGCGACAGTGTATACGATGTATGTACTGTGGAAAATTAAGGCAGATCCATAATTCAACGCTTCGCTGTGTAGTACGTTAATGTATTATGTCAAGGCAAAACGAATTAACAATTGTTTAACTACATTCATTTGAGGACATGTGTAGTTAATTACTAGCCGTAAAGTTTGTTATCAGAGATAGAAATATCTGATTGTTCGAACCAGGAATAATGGAAATTCTCAACAGTAACCATTGTAACGAGAGACTTAGGATATTTTAGTTTTCTTTTGAAAGGAAGAAAATAGCTTTGTTGGGAAGTTTGTGAAGTACGGAAATAGCGACGAACACTTTGAAAAAATAATTGATAAACGGGAAATTGCAGTGTAGCCATGATACAATGGACAAGTCCGGAATCAAGCGGAAACATCCACGAGTGCAGATTATCTAGAGCGAAAGGTACTTCTAGAACAGCATTGGACTGAACCGTGAATGTGAACCGAGAATAACAGGTTATGAAAATCACACAACGCATTGACTTCGATTGTACGACTCCATCCTATAATGATTTTAAACTATCAGTAAAAGAACGGCTAATTTGTTTAAATCTATTCCAAATCTTATTGTAATTCGGAGGAAGTTGTATTTCTCAACCGCGTGTATTCCTAATGAAAGGAAGTTTCATAAATGTGTATGTATTATATTGAATTGTTTATTTATCTTTACGGGATCTCGTAGTTGTTTGTTCAATATACCTGCTCAGTTTACCATATCTATTCTCATATACGAACCGGGAAATTATATCGAGGGCGGTCATCTCTTAGATAACGAGTATCAAAAGGGAGTGGGTTATAGTTAGAATTATTATATGTTGTACAATACCCCTTGACATGTGGGACTTAACACTTACCCTTTGACAGGTGGTAACAAGTATATGAATAACGCTCACAACCCGCGAGTAACCTGACTATGTATATATATATATATATATATATATATACATATATATATATATATACACACACACATATATATATATATACACATATATATATATATATATATATATATATATATATATATATATATATACACATATATATATATATATATATATATATACACACACATATATATATATATATCTCTGCATATATACACACACATATATATATATATATATATATATATATATATATATATATATATATATATATATATATATATATATGGTATGTATGTATGACTGACTGACTGACTTTCTATATTTCCTCTTCAGAAGAAATTTCATTCAGTTAATTATTCGCAAATACAAAAACGTTTGGTTTGACATTAAAGAACTTGCATACAGTACACTATATAGCAACAAAAGTAAAGAGAACTCAATACCAGAACACATGCATGAGAGAACTTCTTGCAAACGAGTTTTGTACGCAACATAGATCATGAGAGGAAAAATAAAGGATTTGGAATTATTCACATGTTAATGAAACGATTTAAACTGATTATCATTTTCTCTCTCACTTAGAACACATGTGAGATATTTATTAGATATAAATGAATTCGGTCCATTTACTTAATTTATTGAACAAGCATACTATGAGATATAGTTTTCAAGATCATTTGGTCATCTGTAAATTGTGTCTACTTCATACCCCATTACACACATGGATGCCTGCCATGATTGATCAACCCTAGATTCAAAGATGTCAACTCTCCTGCCTAAAAGGATATGAAAGAATGTTTTATTGTCCTGACATAAAAGCCAGTGCGAGTCTAGGATATCTATTGCATCTATTACTTTTTCAAACATAGTGTTACGTAATTCGTTTAGGGCTTGGCACTAGAGTAAAATATATTTGGTTCAGTCGGTAGTCAATCTATTGCATAGTATACAGTTATATTCATTCTCTGTTGCAACGGAACACATATTACAATAAGCAATATTATCGAAAGTCCACGTTTTATTAGGAAAAACATTTACCGAATTTCCAAACTGCATGTGATTGAAGATTTGTATGGACACTTGCGCAATGTAAAAGTCCAAGTCTCATTTCAAATATAGATCTGCACAATGATTTTTTCGCAGCAGTTAACTGCAATTTCAATATTCTTCCCCCAGACTGATTTCGGGATAGATCATAGAGTGTTCATGTATGGGTGTAAAAAACCGACAAGATGGTATTTCAAAAGAACACGATATATATCTTTAATTAAACCAACTCTCTCGCTCTCGTGTATAAGGAGGTCAAGGATTCTTCTGTTGAATATAATTTTCCATGCAAGTGAACCTTTATCTCTGCAGATGTTATTGAAGAAACCTAATTTGATTTTATCCACATAAGCCGCAATGGTCCACAGTCCAAGACTGCTAATGGTTGCTTCTGTGCAAGAGCGCTGATAAAGACCTATAATTAAGAATCTTAATATTTGTGATCTTTACTCCGATATTAAGCATGAATGTTTTTTTGTTGCATGATTTAACTCTTTTTGACCATAGTCTGCTTTAGTTCTAGATAACAACAAAGATTTTGATTTTGAAATCATCTTCTTTCCAATGATTGTCATAGTACGTATTCGTACCTGGTTTGGTTTCGAATTATTATTGTTTATATCATTCATGTCATCGTTTTTCAATGCAGAATTTCTAGCATTCGATAATTTATTATGATTAGTTTGATTATTTTTCTCATCATATTTCGTTTCCAATGCTCTTCATTTATCAGCTGCACATATTATAGTAGATGATGTAGTGTTAGGGGTTTGTGCTACTTGAGATTGCATGAAATCTACAGGGCAATTATTGTCTGTTGCTACCTTAAAGACGCTTAAACCGGTTTTTCTTCTATATTCTTGTTGATCTGAAAAAATCCTTTTTTTGGATTCTAGATGATGCTTATCAATTACGTCTCTATTCGGAACCGTATGTGGTGTACCAGATGTATTTCCAGTTGGACATGAAGATCTGGTCATTTCTGCATAAAAGCAAGACAGCTGTAAAAAATTGTAAGCTTGAGCTGAATTCCACGTCTATGTGCATTTACTGTCCCAATCTGTTTCTCGTTTACAGCTTGTGGTTTTTCGAGGTGGAGTCATCAATAAGAGCACTGAAGAATGGAAAGGCAGCTGGAGTAAACAACATCCCAGCTGAACTTATCAAGAATGGTGGGGAATCAATGATAGAGCTACTAGCAAAGATCTGCAACAAGACCTAGCAGACAGGCGAATGGCCACGACAGTGGACCCAGTCACTGATTATAACACTCCCCACAAAAGGTAATCTCCATCTGTGCCAAAACTAGAGAACTATCAGTTTTATCAGCCATGCTAGTAACGTGATGCTAAAGATCATCTTGAACAGACTGAACCCACACGCAGAAGAAAAAATCGCTGAAGAACAGGCAGGATTCCGGAGTGGAAAAAACACAACAGAACCAATATTCAACCATAGGGCTCTGTGTGAAAATTACTCACAACATTAGCAAGACAGATGTCATGTGTTCAAAGATTTCAAAAAAGCTTTTGACAGAGTGTGGTATAAAGCATTGTGGGTCACAATGAAGAAGAACAACATGGGTCAAACGTTGACCACCACGATCAAGCAGCTGTACGACAAGGCTACCAGTGCAATAATTGCTCAAAGTTCTGTTGCGGACTGGTTAAGACAACAGATGGAGTACGGCAAAGCTTTCTCCCATCACCAACGCTTTTCAACATTTACTTAGAGCGCATCATGAGCGAAGCCATGGAAAACAACTGTGGCACAGTCAGCATTGGAGGGCGTAACATCACCAAACTACGCTTTGCAGACGACATTGATGGGTTGGCAGGCATTGAAGATGCGCTTGCGGCCTTAGTGAAGAACCGGAATGAAAAATCGTCCAGATTTGACATGGTGATAAGTGTCGAGAACACAATGCTGATGACAAATGGTGGCAAACAAATCTCAACCAAGATTAATTCAAAGGACAAAAATAGGAAACAGTGGGCCAATTCAAATAGGTTCCATAATCACGGAAGAGGGATCAAGAGCAGAAATTTTGTGACGAGCAGCACAAGCAATGGCAGCTATGTCAAAGCTAAGACCAATCTGGAGAGACAATAATATCTGTCTGAAAACTAAAATAAGACTATTGAGAGCACATGTATTTGTCATCTCATTTTTTATGTATCGATGTGAGGCCTGGACCATGACAGCAGACTTACAATTTAGAATCCGGACTCTTGAAATGAGATACTACAGTACCATCCTTGGTATCTCTTACATGGAACACATCACAAATGAAGAAGTATGGCCATGTCACTAGAGCTTACAGTCTATCCAAAACAGTAACGCATGGAAATTTCCAAAGTGGTAGAAGGAGACGGAGACAGAGAACAAAGTGGAGTGACAACATAACAGAATGGACCAGAAAATATTTTGCAGAGACACAGGCATTGGTACATGATCGAGACAAGTTGAAGGAACTGGTCAGATGTTCAGCACCACATTGCTTCAACGACCACACTAGGTCAAGAGACTGATAATGATGATGATCATGATGATGAGCCATGTCACTCGACTAACAAATTTCTTGACTAGTTTCTTGAAGATTCTTAAAGGAACTCAGACTATCTATTCTACTTATGCTTTCTGTGTCTATACCTAGAGAAACATACATGCCTTTACTTCGCTAGTGTTACCATCTCCTTCACGAACTTGAAATATATATATATATATATATATATATATATATATATATATATATATATATATATATATATATATATATATATATATATATATCGTCTGTTATTTTGTCTTTCTCTGAAGAACTATCAGAACGCGATGTTCTCTCCTCCAGTCGACCAGAAGGATGGGCCTATCAATTGCGTGCAAAGAACTATGAATATCACGAAGGGACATTATGTCAAGATTACTTGATAACTCTCGCTTGAATGACTGTTTATCCAATTTGCAATATTTTTCTCTTATTTCTGCTAGAATATATCGGTCTATTTGAGAAGCGTACTGCATATCACTATCAGAATCCTGAGTAGCTTGGGTATCATTTGTATGTATTTTATTATTTTATCACTTTATCGCCTCTGTATTGTTAGGAATTAGTCAGAACAATATATTCAATGATGAACATGCCGGTTACACATTACTTAAATTTCTTTGTGTTCATATGTTCATATTAAAATTAATTAGCATATGCTGACGCACTTGTCCCAGTTAATGACACAGGTAATGAACTCTGGTGCATATACTATCCATAGAACAGGTTACTAATCAGTCTACTAATCCACTGAATAGTGGGTGAGCAACACAACATATGTCTTTTGTTTCTTTGTAATTACCACTCTCTGTTTCATCCTCTGAATATTTTGTACAATATTCCCAACATAATTTACCATTTGTCTGCAATAAGTGTTATCTTTGATTCACTTAAATTACGATTAGGCATAAAATGCAGGCAACTCTCCTGGTAGTGACCTCTGGGTGGGTCTGGAGGTTGCCTAAAATAAGGATTATAAGACGCTTTGCATAATAGTACGTCTATAAATCCCAATCCTGTACGGGTGTTTAGATCTGACCTAAACCTAAAGTTAAAATTAATAATTGTCGCTATATATTATTAATGCATAATGTTGGACGATTTTGTATGAACACGTTTTGTATTCAGCAACTTTGAACATTCCGCCAAACGTTAAAAATACTAAATCCGATTACATGGATTGATTTTGCATGTTACACTATACATTTAATTAGTTTCTAACAGCCTAGAAATACGTGTATTATGTCTATTCAGATTTATTACTATACTGGAGAGTTGGACAAGTCCATAAATGGAGAACTGACAGTTAAGGCATGTGTGTTACTGTGTACTCGAATAAAGACGGCAAAGTGAAGATTTACGCTTTTTATTTAAGTACATCCTAGCTTTTATCCACTCCCTTTACGTGAATAGTTATAAAGCTAAGAAAACAAACAAAGCAAAATCCACCTTTCTTGCAGTGCTTTCAAAACATATTAAATTTTTAGACAGTATGAATAAAACACCCACGCAATGTAACCATATCTTTCATGTGGCCAAAGGTAACAGGGAACATGTGTAAAGTGTTATAGTCTCTTCAGATATCAACTAAACTAGTTCAGTAACAAGAGAAGTTATTGCATGCAACTCAATCTCGAATTTTAAAAAAAAACAACAACTAATAACACATTCGTGGTCAGAGGCTTTTTAAAAAAACTGTCTTGTTTGCCCCTTCCAAAGGAACGCTCTTCTGAAGATGAAAAACCTGCTGTGCTCTAATGACGTTGCAATGGTCTAATATGAAGTATTACCTATGGTTTTGTAGGTCTCGTAACGAGGTGGATTAAAGAAATTGTGAACAAATCTAAAGTTGTTAACTTGTGACATAATATTTCAAGATCTAAGATAATTACGAATAACCAGAAAGGGAAATGGATGAATATTCCCATTCCCACATATATACTCATGATTATAAACGACATTACAATTCTGCTAAGAAAATAACTAGGCCACCAACCCACCCCCACCACACAACACGCACACACAAAATACACTCATTTGCCAGTGTTAATTACTCATACTGGATACATTCCCAACAAAATTCACGTCTAAATACATTCGCATACGTTACTTCTAACAAACCCATATAATACTTAATTCGTTTACCTGAAACATAATGTAATTGGCCAGACAATGGTATTCCGGTCCTTTTCTCTTGTAGATCTTGTTGGTTTAACCTTAATAGAGCATAAGCTAGGTATAATCGGGTAAATACGTTTTTAGACCTGAAACAAACTTACCTATGTACACAATATATGAAAGTTTCTTCAATGAAATCGACGAATTCATAAATTAATAGCAAGTAGAATACATGTAACTGATTTACAGTAGAAAGATCATTTGTAATCGGTCCGTCTCGTATGTATGTATGTATGTATATATGTATGTATGTATATATGTATGTATGTATGTATGTATGTATGTATGTATGTATGTATGTATGTATGTATGTATGTATGTATGTATGTATGTATGCATGCAGAGCCCTCACCTAGGAAATTCTGGGCCCCAGGCAGCTGACAGAGTTCGGGCCCCTTTCGTGTTTCAAATATTTGCGTATATTTTAAGGGCGGGCACCTATCTAGCTAGGGCCCCTGACAAGTGCCATGGTTGTCCCTCCTAGGTGCGGGCCTGATGCATGGTATCACGGTACCAATTGTTTTTCCATAGACCTCAATGCTAATATTTGGAGAGATAAAGATATTTTCTATCCTAATTTAGCGTGCATCTCACACACTGTTATAGAGAACAATGTTAGATTGTCAATTTGATGATGAGAAAACTAGGTACTCCATTGCATTTAAGAGAGATAACTCTGCTGGAACTAGACAGGGGTATGAGTTATCTAGTCACAACATACCTATTTTCAGTCATGTCTATGACATTTTCAAAAATCATGAAAAATACAAAATATGATCTGTATAGGAATTAACATAAATTAACATGTTGCCAAGAGGCTAAACCAATTTTTAAGCCTAACAGAAAGTACAACTCTTACATAATTCACCAATCATAGCTTGTGTTGTTCTTTTTTTCTGAATGGTATGGACCCTACACCTTAAGCCACACCCACATGGACTTGCGCAATTGGTACCGTTATACCGCATGCATGCATGTATGTATGTATGTAAGACTAACTGACAAACTGACTGACTGACTGACTTTTTTGTAAAGTTTTCTCCACATAAGGTCAACGTTTACATATACAAAGGTTCGTTCCAGCCTAGCACTTGACCAAAAGTCAGGATGAGTAAAACATATACTCATACATATATAAATGTCACACGACATTTGTCCTCACAGGGCTCTTGTATGGCTGTGAAACGTTAACGTTATACCCAAGGCACATCGGTCAGTTGAAACAATTCCACCAGCGTTCCCTGCGATCCATTATGCGGATTAAGAGGCAGGACCGATTCACCAACTAAGAAGTCCTTGATAGAGCCAACACAACAAGCATCAATGCAAAATTAATCCAGGCCCAGCTTCGTTGGACTGGCCATGTCATCCGCACGTCACTTATTTGTCTTGATCCCCATAAAATGAATATTAAAATAGAACAAATGGGTGATGAAACTGTTAGACAAGGCTGTCTAATTTATAAGTCTGCGTGCTGGTGTTTGGTAGTATATAAATTGAAAAATTGTAATCATTCAGCGGTGGGTGACCCTTACGGCAATTACGTGTCGATTTGTGTTTAACGGATTGGCATAATTATGAGCCCTATTGTTAGTTATCATGAAGCGTGTGAGCATTGTGAGAGTAGGTTTTAAAAGGCGTCATTTAAAATGTGATTGAGTCCGATTTTTTTTTTAAAAGTAACAGATTATAATTGTACTTGTTTAAATACTCGGCAATTCCATGATGGGATGTTGTAGTAGTTAAGCAAGACCTTTTTGGAGGGAACTCTTTTGTATGCTTATGTATCAGGACAAAGTACGTGGATAAATGTCTTGTTTGTAAGTCTGGAGCCGCTTTGAGCACATCGAGCATTTTTATTCGCATCAGTGTCCTCAAATTCGCCATACAAATTATGCAGCTGTATAACGTCATCAGACCCTTTTTCTGCCTTAGTGATTGTTGTCACTTTTTGTTTTCTGTCGATTTTGGTGTTGAAGTGGTATTGAACTTTGAGTGAATATTGCGTTTTACTGAGGTAATGTGGATTGGTTGGGCTTGTTGCTGAATCAAGTGAGCTTGTTCTTGGACTTATCTTCATTACAGTTGATTAGTTTGGGCCAGGTATGAAGGTTCTTGATTTAAAGATCTTTCTGGCATCTGGAAAGGTGATATTGGATGTGCATTTCATTCTTTGTATTTGCTTTCTCCGTTTCCAAGTTTCATAATCCTTGGAAATTGCATTGTGCGGCGTGGCCTTGCACTTGTGTTCCCGATAGGAAGAGAACCCCGATGATCACGTGCCGGGCTTCTGCAGCAGCTGTTTTCGTGATTGTCGTACTTCTGACACTTGAAATATCGGAGTCAGTTTGGGATGTATATCCCGACTTATCTTGCAAGAATTCATCTTTTATTACGATGGGCATTGTTTGTGTGTTGAAGGTGATTTTAATGGCATCGATGTCCTGCAAATTTCCGTAATGTTTGACAGGAATTCTACAGATGGCAGCGACAACTTGATTTTTAATCCCTTCAAATTGTATATGTGTCAATGACTCGCATCAGGTCATAACAACGAATCATGCTCTTTGACGAATGTAGTGATTTGTGCGCGAAAATGTTACTGGATTATCAAGAAAGTCTTAATTTGCTCGATATTTTCAAATTGTTCTTTCACACAAAGCAATCGACCTGATTTTTTAAAAAAATATGTATTTTCTTGGTGTACAGACTAAACAAAGTATAGTCGGTTCGACTGTAAATTGTGATAGTACGGAAGTTTTGAATATATAGGTGTTTAATTAGCAATAGGTTTCATCATTGTTCTGGACAAGCAACAGTGGCGTCGCAAGGGGAGTGCGGGGGTGCAGACCACACCGGGTGACATCATCTCAGAAAGGTGACACAAAAAATGAAATATTGCAAATTTTACACAGCACACACCGCTCGGTCTAGTCGGAATTCATAAGCGGATAACCAATGACATTGGTGTCGCTAGGGGTAGGGTGTGGGGGTGTGTGGACCTCACCGGGTGACACCATCAGATGGGGTGACACTAAAATAACTGTCTATAAAGTTTTTGTATGGTATGTTACAGAGAGAGGTCCATGGGGTTGACACGATGAGTTACCGCACCGGGTGACACCAACCCTAGTGACGCCACTGACAAGCTATCAGTGAGTTGTGGGTTCGAATCCAGCACAGATCAATCTGGGTTGGCTCTCATAGTGTGTCCTTCTAGTCATATATTATCTGATCATCCTTCGAAGAGGAAAACAAAATATTTACAATGTGTCTAGAAAGTTTAGAGAGTTCTGAGCAGGTTTGACGTTGAACTTGAACCTAGCATTGTTTTGTTTTTTTAATTGGTCTCTTTTGCGCATAAAATAATACTTTTGCAGCAAATTTGTTCCAAATAGTTACAGCGTTTTGTCCGCACATTTGTAAAGCCTTACATAAGGAAACAAACTGAATACGCGATGATTTTCAGTAGTCAACACTCTATGATTTGCGGATGATTAAAGGAAATTGGCTTCTAAATTTAATTGTTTTAAAGCCAGCACATTATTGTACCCTATCATTTAGCGATATCTTTATTCTTTACCTATGATATACAGGGATAATAATTTTGAAATGGAATTCAACTAAGCTTAATGGGAACAATATATGAAAAGGAAAGATACATATTCAGTGAAATTTTAAAATATTGCTTTTTGAAAATTTATCATATTCTTTATTCAGTAAATATTCCCATACAAAAGTCATCAATCCCAAAATAATTTATTTTCCTCACAAATACACACATTTTGCATCAGTCGTATTTATGAAGGACCATAGCGATTTGAAAACTATTTTTAAGGGGGTTTCGGCATATAAATCGTTGTCGTTCGGAGGCTAGACTTTATGTATCTATGCAAAGATAAGAATCATTTTTTGTTGCATTTCAAGTCACATTTCTAGTTTGATTGTAATGGTGAGATGGAATCATGACATCATCTCCATAAAGTTTTCCAAACCACGTCTGGAAGGTTTTGGCTACGCATGACCCGTTGCACTCGGATGTAAGTGATCTGTAAGATGCTGAACAATTTTGTCCCTCAGTTAAACTTTCCTCGTGCTACTAATAATCAGTAGCAAATTTGTAGGGTTTAAAGCCATTTTTCAGCTCAAGATAGGATATACATGGCGGCCAGTATTAATGGTAGAGGAAGAACATGGGGAAAACCCCGAAAAGAACCGCCGACCCACGAGAAGCTACTGGCAAGCTTTCTCACATACCCACATTGGCCAAATCCGAGATTCGAAACCACGCAGACAAAGGTAAGATGGCCGTTATCCGTAACGGAGAGCGCTTTAGACCACTCGGCCACAAGGGGTCACAATCAGTACCAAATAAAACAAACGGAAGACGCTTGACTTCAGTCATCCATACTCTACGATTTAAAACGAATAATAGACATGTGCTGATGCTGGAAACTTTATTACAACATACATACTATCTTCATTCCGGTGAAAGTAGAAAATTAAAAATCAATGAAGGTCAACGGGAACGGCGTATAAAAAGGAACGTCTCATAAAAAATAAGTTTTAAATTATGGCGTTGACTCAAATGCTTTGCTCAGTATTCGCATATAAAGGACATGAAAACGAACATACTTTTTCGATAAATCAGAACTATCATTCCTACCAAGACAAATGCGATATAACAAACCCTTGTATCTGTTATATAATACAAAATTAGACCTGAAAGAGACTATGTCCTATGAGATTCGAAAACGTTCAACGTTTAGAAATTTTAATTACAAAATGGCGTATTTTCCAATGCGAAGTGTAAGTAAAGAGTCAGACGAAACTTCCGACACTATAATTCTTTGTTCAGAAAATAACAAGTGCACACGTACACATTGATCGTGTTTACGAATGGTCAAAATGATTTGAAAATTACTTTTCCTAAAAACGGGTTAAGTTTATAATAAGTATTGTATCTTAGCTAGCAGAAATGCATCTACGACAAGGGTGTTTAATGTAACGATAAGAAGTATTTTGTCCCTGAATTTAAATATTGACTGCAAGAGCTAAATATAATCATGACATCCCGGGAAGAATCCCAAAACCCTTTGGGGAAACTGTTGGCTCTGCTTGATGGGATATGCACTCTATAAGACGCTGAACAAAATTATCCACGCTGCTCGGGGTCCAGATTAAAACTGACTCGTACCGTTGTTTCTCAACAGCTGGAAAGAAATTCAGGGCGGAACCGGCACATAGAGCCTTGTAGACAACAGTGGAACAATTCTGATCGAAATCACGCCAGTTTTCCTCCTTGCTGAAAGACTGCCACCATGTTCTAATGGCCGCTTCATTGATGTAGCCAGGTGGTATAATACGAATGACATCTGGTTCATTACCATCCTCACCTTGTATGTCGTCACTAAGTGTCCTACTACGTATTGGTGGAGCCTTAACTGCATTTCCTTTGACAGACTTTCTTTCATCCCCACCACAAGGCCACCAACTAATGTGTGTACCATCGCTTAGGGACATTGAGGCGTGGCCCCAGGCTTCTGTTTTGCCTTGGAAATTCCATATATAAACTTTCATCGGCATTTGTCGTTTGCTAGAATCCACTGAAACGATAGGAACAATAATGTAAATCAATAGGTAAGCATTTTGTTTTCGCTTACATGAAGTTAAGACCGATAAAAAATATATTGAACAGCTTCTATTTATAATTTTTTTGGTAGTAAGTATCATGCATTAAGGAGACAAAACTAAACTCTTTCATTACTTTAAAAACTTTAAAAAAATTTATTGACAAAACTGATATAATTCAAAGCAAATATGTACCTATGCTGAAATTTATAGGCAGTAGATTTGCAACACGATGGAAGAATGCAATCACGTTAATTAATTAAAGATCAACTTTACAAAGCATTCCGTCCGTCCATGTTTGTAACATTGCTGTCTTAGAAACCGACTAAGTCATCCAGAATTTGCTGTTTATTTCGGTACTATGGGAAACTATACACACTGACCTGGACAAGAGTTTCAAAATTATCTATGAAAACAGATTCTATTCTCCACCGATAAATCCCTGAGACACTAAATTGCTGAGACAATGTTCGTTTTCATTTTTATCTCAACTAATAAGTCATTATCTAACCTTTGAACAAACATATTAACAAACATTAAGATAGGATCCATATTGACGCCATTTAGATACATTATATATCTACATTTACAAGTACATTAGGCATTAACTAGTTAAGCGTGATTATGTCAGATATTTCCAGCCGTTAATAAATTAACTGCTTTCTGTACAAAAAAGTAAAAGAACAAAGTCTGTGTTTTGATTTCTAAAGTAGCTACGATGTCTGCAATGTGACAGTTTATATTAATGTCTAGCACTGGGGCATCATGCCGCAGACATGTAGCATGATGTCCAACCCAGTCACATTATCCTGACACCAGGCCGACCAGTCCTAACACTAACGTCTTAATGCTGAGCGCCAAGCGAGGCTGCTGTTAGTACTATTTTTGTACGTCTTTGGTATGACTAAACCGGGTATCGAACTCACGGCCTCCCACATCCTAGGCGGACGCTCTAACCACTAGGCCACCAGAGCGGTCAACATAAAGTCTGTATATTCATGTTCGATTTATCTTAAGTTAAGGAAATATGTTCGATAACTGTAAGATTTCAGACAGAAAATTTAAATAGTTTGATAAAAAAAAGTATTACAAAGACTTTCCAAAGTCCACGCATCTCTTTTTGATGGCCATGTCTTATTAGAAAACTTCATATCTTCAAACACAATGTAGTGATGTCTCAACTGATACACTACACAATATTTTTGTAGTCACAATAACAGCAATAATGGAAATCAATTAAAGTTGCAATTGTGGTGTCTTAACTTGAAGCCTCCAGTGCTGGGAATATTTTTGATACCAATGATAATTACTGAAAATTAATTTACATGTACCAAGAACTAGGTTTCTAAAATAATAATAATAATAAATAATAACGAGGACTTTGTATAGCGCCTAATGTTTAAAAGCTCTAAGTGCTTTAAACCATCAATAATGATATGACTACACTACAGAACAACAAATGACAAAAACAATGAAATTGGAAAACATAAACACATAATGAAAATATATAAGATACAAAACATGATTGGTCGCTAAGTTTGTCCCTGAAATCGAAACAGGTGAATCTTGAGAGCACTCTTAAAAGGGACCACTGTGTCTTTGTGTCTAATTTCAATGGGCAATTCGTTCCACGTCGGCCGGGCCCTGGTATTCAAACGAACTGCACTTCTCTACTCCATGGATGGTAGCATCAAGTTCAGATGGGTGGCTAGACTTGTATATTTGGGTGTCATCAGCGTACAATTGGTGCGACACTGGGTGATGATCTATGACACTTGAGAGCGCCTGAGTGTACAGAATGAAGAGAACAGGTCCAAGACCAGATCCCTGTGGAACACCATAACATACGTCAACTGGGCTGGAGTGTATTCCATTTACAGATATAATTTGTGTCCTGTTGACTAAGTAGGACTTGAACCACTGTAAGGCTATATTCTGAATGCCAAATACATGCTGGAGACGGTGAAGTAATATATCATGGTCTATTGTGTCAAATGCTGCAGATAAATCCAGGAGAGTGAGGACTTTAATCTTTCCACTATCCAAAGCAGAGAGAATGTCACTAGATACTTTCAGAAGAGTAGTTTCCGTACTGTGGCAAGGGCGATATGCAGACTGTACATTGCTGAAAAGACTGTTTGAATTCAAATGAGATACAAGTTGAGTTAGAACAACCTTTTCTAAGATTTTTGATATGAAAGTGAGATTAGAAACTGGGCGGTAGTTCTTTAAATCGTTATGGTCCAGTGTTGGTTCCTTCAGCAGCGGCCTTACGATGGCAGTTTTGAAAAATGATGGGAATTACCCTGATGAGAGAGAGATATTAATAACATCAGTTAGTGAAGGCAATATTGGTTCTAAGCACTCAAGCAGCAGTGATGTCGGAATTGGATCAAGTTCACAAGACTTTGGTGCACTTTTAATCACAATTGTCCGTACTAAATCTAGAGAAACAGATTCAAATGCTCCTAACGGTTGTCGCTGAAATTCTGCATCATAACTGTATGGTGACGAATCAGTTGAAATTGTGCTGTCAAGCGAATCTCTAATGGTTTGAACTTTGTCATTGAAGAAATTTGCAAATTGGTCTCGTAGGTCTAGTGGAGAGAAGGTCGTTGGAAGTGGTGTACATTTGTTCCTTGACATTAGTTTGTTAGTTATCTCGAAGAGCTCTTTTCAGCTGGAACTCTCCGTGATCTTAGAACTGTAGTGGGATGATTTGGCTAAATGGACTATGTTTGTGACGTTCTTCCTAGCGGCTTCGTAGATTTTTTATGAATAGTGAATCTGATGGAAATCCAAAGCCTCTCTGCTTTTCGGCGATGTCTTTTAGCAGTGCGAAGCTGGTCCCTAACACTGCTATACCAAGGAGAACACTTTGTATTGATACTCTGCATTTGGTGGCTGGGACATGTTTTTCAAGCAATGAACGCAGGCAGTTATCAAGTTGTTCCGATGTTGGATGCAAGAACGTTGTTACCTTTTCTTGGATGTCATGCATGAATTTGGTTCTATTTATCATACGGAGGTTTCTCTTAGTAGCAAATAGTAGTGGAGGGTTAGGGACTGATACGTCGAGATGGCATACAATGCAGAGGTGATCCGATGCAAGTTCGTGGGATAAAAGAGTTGATTGCAGAATATTATCATCAGGTCTATAAAGAAACCAGTCTAAATGTAACCAAGTTTATGGGTAGGATGGTTACCTGACTGTTTAAGATTGAAAACATGAATAGAATCTAGGAGTTTTGACGTGTTTGGTTTACCAGGACAGTGATATAGTGAAAGTTGAAATCTCAAGAATAATTAGGTTGCTACCTATCGAATTTCCATACTCTAGAAGATTTCGAAACTGCTCTAAAAAGAGAGATTCAGTCAGCTTGTCTTTTCTACTAGGAGGAGGACGGTAGAGACAGAAACAATGGACGGACCTTTGTTCCATTGTGAGCGTTGTTTGGACTAGTTCAAACGATGTGTGGCAGAAGTTGAAAGTTATGTTGTACTTGAGGCATTTAATCATGGAATTCTTTGTAATTACAGCAATTCCACCTCCGCGAGAGTTGCGGGGGAACGACTTGATGGAGTAATCGCTGGGTGTTAAATTTTCACACTTACATTCATCACCTACGGAATGTAACCAAGTTTCTGTCAGGAAAAAGACATCAATATTCTGGTGATTGATAAAATTAGCAATTTCTGTGCGCTTTTCCGGTGATCCTACTGATTGAGCGTTGAATAATGCAATACGTAGTGGTATCCCTGGGACAGTTGACACAATGGTTGAGGATTTAAGAGGAATTTGAACCAGGTTATTGAAATTAACGGTAGAATTTTTAAGTTGTTTATCCGTTACGGGCGAAAGGGCGATAACTGGAATCCTTCCTCCTGTTATACACCAGCCGGCTTTGAAAGAACGTTTAAAATGTGTAATCGCAGTTTAGAACAATTATATACTCACGCAGCAAACTTGTTTGGCCTCCGAATGCAGATGCTATGATTATGATCCTACTAGGAAGTTTGGGATTTTACTTTTAATGCAATTGTACAAAGACCTGGTATCAAAAACAAAAGAACAATCCTTGACCTGAAAATCGCTATAAACTACATTCCATTGCATTCATGTGCCGACAAAGCATTTTACCGTATATGCCTACTGGGGTGAGGGAATTCAATAGTAATATTAAAAAGACGAAAGTCTAACAATTAATTCTCACTCAAATACTTGTTTAAACTAGATAATATCACAATAAAATGTCCGACTGGTATGTGAAAAGTTTGATCACGATTTCTGCTATTCCACACATTTGTTTCTAAATACTTGTCTCAGTGTAAACCGAACACTTTGATCCGTGTCCGTTACAGTTGTTTTTACACATTCCTGCTGTTTAGAGCATCTTTATTTTGATAAATAAAGATTTTTTTATACATAGAAAATGTAAAGATGGTATTACGAAGTCTTTTCTACCGATTTTGGTGAAATCGTTTTCTATAAGATAATGAAGGAGACATGTAAAGCAAATCGACCATATAATGAAAACCAATTTGTTCTGCACACACACACACACACACACACACACATTAATATAATCAATATGGTGAAGAGTAAAATTTTGTTCCAAGCAGGAGCTGATGCAGAGCTTCGAGAAACGGCCACTGTAACCTAGCGGTATCATCCATGCGCGCTTTAACTCAAATCTTGAATTATATGCAGTTCTAGGTATATCCAACAAATTGTATATGTTACATATGAATAGTTCTAAATATAAAATGTGATTGTATTTCAGTGTGTTGCGTTTACCACATACCACATACCAAACTTTTGTAATTCAATATGTGAGTCCCATTGACAAATTATTCATTTATTGCACTTGCGCTCTCCCACCGTGCTGAGTCAGCAAAAACAATGCAGACGATACGATTTTAACAGGCTATTAATAATGCACGATTCAGAAAAATGGGGCGGATGAAGAAATGTCTATATATTTTGGATGTATTGACGTCCTAGGGCATTTACTAAAATATCTTGAAACACTAAGCAGTGAGTTTGTGAAATAACAACTCGTAATTTCAATACCTTTTCATCCACTTATTTTAAACCAATGAACATAAATATAGCCTATGAATGCAATGATTCAAAACTGTCGCTGATAAAGATCAATAATCTGTTAAGTGGAAAGGAGAAGTGGATTTTTATAAATGATAATGGGAAATTTAAAATGAGCTGGGTTTTTTCCTGCACGAACCTACTGGAAAAAAAGGAAATAAAGGATTACTCCTGAAAACCTGGAAAGTAAGTCCCTATAGTAGACCTAAAAAGAATTTTTTCCCAGAAACACTATAACATAGTTTGTACATATATGTCAATAATAATAATAATAATAATAATAATAATAATAATAATAATAATAATTGTGTCTTGCAAAGCTGAAGAAATTGGAAGTTTTGAATAAGCTTTAGTTAAAAATTTGTGTGTGTGTGTGTGTGTGAGAGAGAGAGAGAGAGAGAGAGAGAGAGAGAGAGAGAGAGAGAGAGAGAGAGAGAGAGAGTTATTCCCCTTTTAGGACTTTCAGTATGTAAGATTACAAAACTACCACTATAATATTTACATTACAAAAAGGAGAATGAGTTGTCATGTCCATGACATGCTCTTTCACATAGCCCAGATTTATCAATCTGCAATTATCTAAAATGTCTATTTACCGTTTGTTTTTTTATAAAAAAAAGTATTTTTTGTCCATCATTATCAAGCATATGAAGATTTGTAATGATCTAGCGAAATGCAATCAATAACAATAGTTGTAACTTTCTCTTGAGCGGAAATCCCTGTTTAGTGGTATTATGATAATGTTTTATCTCCTATCTCTTTATACACACTATTCCACTATGGCCTACCTTTTTTGGTTATCATGTTAATCATCCGTGGCAGTAATGAATGATTCATGTTCATCAAAGCTACATTATTTATCTAGTTTAAAATATTTTCTTTGTGTGCAGTCAGTATATCTACTGCTTGTTGATTGAGTCTTTTATATGATTTTTAGCAACTGGTTTCTGTCAATTTTTGTTATATAAATTTATTTTCTGCCGCACTTGTGCCAAGAGAAATGTCATAAATGGAGACGACTCGGGACTTCAGGATCAAAAATGAAAACTATGCAATTATATTTTGAGAAATTATAATGACCTTTGTGCTTGCGATAAATGTTTGAATATAATTATATCATTTTAGCATATTCTGCAAAACTTATTCAAGCAAATATGCAATTATGAATTGTCGCTTTCAGATATTAATATTCAATAATTATCTTTCACATTTGTGGTTGCTATGACAGTTAAAAGTGTATTCTAGCGTGTAAGGGGTAAGAAAGCTTTATTGCCAGTTTTTTCAGCGTCTTATAAGATCTGAAGTTTTTGTAAGCTCGGCGTGGTTTATCCGTTTTAACACCTAATCATTCACCCATGTGTCAACACACCATTCATCCGCCATGTAATATAGTTCTTCGTTATGAATGAACAGCAGTCCATTTAACATGAACATTCAAATTAAAAGCTATAACTGAATGCATTCATCTTTAAATTTACAAAACAATGAAAATAAATGTTTGCGTTTTGAGACAAATCAACAATAATAACAAAATAAAATCAGTAAGGTTAGCGAAAAGAATACATTATCAGAGATGGTAAACCTGATGGACGAATGGTATAAGCATTCTCATTTTGAAATAAATACTATGGAATTAAAACTCCAATACACAGAAACATGACAACTGACAAAACGTTCTTGGACATATTGGTTCAAGATCATCACATGCGGTTCCACAGTATTTATGCAAGAACCTGTGAAATAAATGATATAATCAATCACAGAACATTAAAGTCCAGAAGAAGCAACATTAAACGTTGAGAAATGCTATTGATCCATTAAATGATATTACTGATGATCTCGAGATATAGAGAAGGAGATAACGCCCTAAATTTGTAACGTTTTAACGTTATATCGACAAATACAGTTTCGACTTTCACTCTGGAGACATGCGACTATTTAAGAAATCCAGAGATTTAGGAGTCTATCCCATAAAATTCGTCTGGAACCACCGAAGGGTGCGGACTCGTGTTTTCCCTTATACTATATTGTTACAGGTTAGACTCATCGACTCTCACTCTGAAGACATGCGACTATTTAAGAAATGCAGAGACTTAGAAGTCTGGCCCATAAATTTCGTCTGGAGCCATCGAAGAGTGTTTTCACTTACACTATATTGTTACATGTTAGACTAATAATTTTATTTGTAAATAACCCCTGTGGGCCCAGGAATTTTATTGATAAATGCATGATTATTTTATTGTTGTGTTATGTAGCATGATCTTTCAAGTTCTGACTGTTTTTACTTGTAAGAAGTATATAAAGAACAAACTTTGTCAACAACATGATATGCATACGATAATCAGGGCAATAATTATTGTAATATTTTTAAACCAGGTCTTTGGCCGTCTTCAGGTAATATGTATGACTACTTCCTACCAAACTGCCAACCGCAATATAGAAGATATTGGGAAACATTGTTACAACAATGTTGTGGGACGATTCCGAAATGGTCAACATTTCAGTATTATTGGGGATAATATTAACATTTATGTAGGGATCAAACAGCAACGAATTGATCACCATGGTGGAATGTAAATAAGGCCATTAAAGGATCTGTGCTTGAACGTCGCAGAATTTAGCAGAATCATCGCTATTCGTCTGAAGGAATCTCCATTAAACATTTCAATTCTCCAAATTTATGTTCCAACTACTGATCATGATGATGGCGAAATAGAAGAGTTCTACAACACACTCCAGGGTTTAATACACATGGTAAGTAAAAAAGACAAAGACAAAAGACAATCTCATTATCTGAGGAGAATGGAATGCCAAAGTTGGCAAAGATGCTCAAAAAAACCGGAATGATCATTCTTAACCTTCTTGCAATGGGCTTTCCAATAAAAGATGGAGACGGCTTCTCGAGTTCGCAAGCTACAACTTGGTACTAGACAACACCCTGGACCAACATAAAACTTCACAATACTGGACATAGCACATACCAAATGGAACCCATAATAACCAGATCGACTACACACTGGTTGAAAACCGGTACCAATCTGGCATCAATAAAACAAAAACAAGAACGTTCCCAGGTGTTGATGTTGGTAGTGATCACGACCTCGTCATTAGGAACTTCCGAGTGAGGTTGAAGACAATTAACAAGCCAAAGAAAATCAGGCTCAAATTCAACCTTGAACAACTGAAGGACCCTAACATCTGCATGTCATTCCAAGCCACAATTGGAGGAAAATTTGCACCTTTCCTTGTGATGGATTTTGATGTTAAAGTGATGACAAACACTTTCAACACAGTCATTACAACAGCTGCCAAGGACATCATTGGCTTTTATATCCCAACGAAGAAACCCTGGGTTACATAAGAGATTCTGAATCTGTGCGATGCCCAAAGAGACCTAAAAAATCACCAGACAAACAACAGGGGCAGTATAGTATCCAGGAATATACAAAAAAACAAAAACAAACTTAAATAAATCAAAAGAAGATTGGATTGGACACACTTGCAAAGAAATAGAGAGAAGTCTGATTAAGAATGACAGCAAAAAAATGCATTCCAAATTGTGAAAGACCTCACTAGACAGAAACAACCTAGAGTCAGTACCATTCAAGACGAAAATTAAAAATGCCTCACAGAAGCAAGTGACATTGCAGAAAATGGACTGAGTATTGTAAAGAACTCTGTAACCATCCGTCCACAGGAGACCCAGATGTGCTTCAAGTTCCAAACTCAAATTATGATGGTTTCCCCATTCTGAATTAAGAGGTGGAGTCAGAGATAAGAGCACTGAAGAATGGGAAGGCATATGGAGTAGACAACATCCCAGATGAACTTATCAAGAATTGTGGGGAATCAGTGATATAGCTACTAGCAAAGATCTGCAACAAGATCTAGCAGACAGGCGAATGGCCAACACAGTGGACCCAGTCAACTGATTAGAACACTCCCCCTGTGACAAAATTACAGAACTATAAGTTTGATCAGCCATGCTAGTAAGGTAATGCTAAAGATCATCTTGAACAGACTGAATCCACAGGCATAGAAATAATCGCTGAAGAACAGGCAATGTTCCGGAGTGGACAAAACACAACAGAACAAATATTCAATCATAGGGTTCTGTGTGAAAATGACTCAGAACATTAGCAAGACAGATATCATGTGTTCATAGATTTCAAAAAGGCTTTTGACAGAGTGTGGTATGAGGCATTGTGGGCCACAGTGAAGAAGAACAACATGGGACAAACGTTGACCACCAGCATCAAGCAGCTGTGCTCCAATGCTAACAGTGCAATAATTGCTCAAAGCTTTTTTGGGGACTGGTTAAGACAACAGTTGGAGTACGGCAAGACTGTTTCCTGTCACCCACGCTTTTCAACATTTACTTAGAGCGCATCATGAGCGAAGCCCTGGATAACAACTGTGGTACAGTCAGCATTGGTGGACGTAACATCAGCAAACTACGCTTTGCAGACGACATTGATGCGTTGGCAGGCAGTGAAGATGCGCTTGCCGCCTTAGTGAAGAACTTGAATGAAAAATAGTCCAGATTTGACATGGTGATAAGTGTCGTGAAGACAATGTTGATGACAAATAGTGGCAAACAAATCTCAACCATGATTAATGTCAGAGGACAGAAACTGGAAATTGAGCCAATTCAAATAGGTTCCATAATCACGGAAGAGGGATCAAGAGCAGAAATTTCGTGACGAGCAGCACTAGTAATGTCAGCTATGTCAAAGCTAAGACAAATCTGGAGAGACAAAAAATTATATCTGTCTGAAACCTAAAATAAGACTATTGAGAGCACTTGTACTTGTCATCTCATTCTTTCTGTATTCATGTGAGGCCTGGACCATGACAGCAGACATACAACTTAGAATCCGGGCACTTCAAATGAAATGCTACAGAACCATCCTTGGCACCTCTTACATGGAACACATCACAAATGAAGAAGTATGGCCATGTCACTAGAGCTTACAGTCTATCCAAAACATTAAAGCATGGTAGTTTCCAAAGTGGTAGAATGAGAGGTAGACAGAGAAAACAGTGGAGTGACAACATCACAGAATGGACCAGGAAATGTTTTGCAGAGACACAGGCATTGGCACATGATCGAGACAAGTGGAGGGAGCTGGTCAGATGTTCAGCAGCACAGTGCTTCAACGACCACACTAGGTCAAGAGACTGATAATGATGAGGATGATGAGACATGTCACTCGGCTAACAAACTTCTTGACTAGTTTCTTGAAGATTCTTAAAGAAACTCAGACTGTCTATTCTACTTATGTTTTCTTTGTCCATACCTAGACAAACATGCCTTTACTTCGCTAGTGTTACCATCTCCTTCGGAAACTTGAAATATATATACCCTATCAGAAAGCGGATGTTCTCTCCACCAGTCAACCAGAAAGATATCCTGGATGAATCAGTCTACCAATTGCATGCAAAGAACTACGAATATCACGAAGGGATTTTATGTCAAGATTACTTGATAACTCTCGCTTGAATGACTTTTTATCCAATTTGCCATATTTTTCTTTTATTTCTGCAAGAATATAGCGTTCTATTTGAGAAGCGTACGGTATATCACTATCAGAATCCTGAGTAGCTTGGGTATCATTGGTATCTATTTTACTCATTTATCACTTTATCGCCTCTGTATTGTTAGTAAATTAGTCAGAACAATATATTCAATGATGGACATGCCGGTTACACATTACTTAAATTTCTTTGTGTTCATATGTTCATATTAGCATTAATTAGCACATTCTGACGCACTTGTCCCAGTTAATGAAACAAGTAATAAAATCTCGTGCATATACTATCCATAGAACAGGTTACTAATCAGTCTACTAATCCACTGAATAGTGAGTGAGCAACACAACATATGTCTTTTGTTTCTTTGTAATTACCACTCTCTGTTTCATCCTCTGAATATTCAATATTCCCAACAGAATTTACCATTTGTGTGCAATAAGTGTTATCTGGAGGTTACCTAAACTAAGGATTATTAGACGCTTTGCATAAATAGTACGTAGATAAATCTCAATCCTGTACGGGTGTATAGACCTGACATAAACCTAAAGTTAAAACTAATGATTGTCGCTAGATATTATTAATGCATACTATCGGACGATTTTGTATGAACACTCTTTTTATTTAGTAGCTTTGAACATTCCGCCAAAGGTTAAACATCCTAAATCCGAATACATGGGTAGATTTTGCATGTTAAACTATACATTTAATTAGTTTCGAACAGCATAGAAATACGTGTATTATGTACATTCATATTTATTACTTTAGTGGAGAGTTGGACAAGTCCATAAATGGAGAACTGACAGTTAAGGCATGTGTTTTATTGTGTACTCGAATAAATATGGCAAAGTGAAGATTTACGCTTTTTATTTAAGTACTTCCTAGTTTGTATCCATTCCTTGTTACGACTTGATGCAGAAACTGAGATTGATCGTTACTACACATACTAGATTAGTAACACTCCGTTTACCTGATTAGTTATAAAGCTAATATAACAAAGTAAAACAAAATCCACCCTTCCTGTAGTGTTTTCAGAATAAACACCCACGCAATGTAACCATATCTTTCAAGTGGCCAAAGTTAACATGGAATAATGAATAAAATACCCACGTAAATCTTCACTTTGCCGTGTTTATTCGAGTACACAATAAAACACATGCCTTAACTGTCAGTTCTCCATTTATGGACTTGTCCAACTCTCCACTAAAGTAATAAATATGAATGTACATAATACACGTATGTAACTATATATTTCAAGTGGTCAAAGTAAACAGAGAACATGTGTAAAGTGTTATAGTCTCTTCAGATATACTAAACTAGTTCAGTAACAAGAGAAGTTATCGCGTGCAACTCATTCTAGAATATTAAAAACAACTAAAGACACATTCATGGTCAGAGGTATTTTTTAAAAAAAACTGTCTTGTTTGACCCTTAAAAAGGAAAGCTCTTCTGAAGATGAAAAGCCTGCTGTTCTCTAATGACGTTGCAATGGTCTATTATGAAGTATTACATATGATTTTGTAGGAGGTCTCGTAACGAGGTCGATTAAAGAACTTGTGAACAAATCTAAAGTTGTTAACTTGTGACAGAATATTTCAAGATCTAAAATTAATACGAATAACCAGAAAGAGAACTTGCTGAATTTTTCCATTCCCACATATATACTCATGATTATAAACGACATTACAATTCTGCTAAGAAAATAAATATGCCACTAAACCACCCTCACCACATAACACGCACACACAAAAGACACTCATTTTCCAGTGTTAATTACTCATACTGGAAACATTCCCAACAAAATTCACGTCTAAATACATTCGCATACGTTATTTCTAACGAACCCATATAATACTTAATTCGTTTCCCTGAAATATAATGAAACTGGGCAGACAATGGTCTTCCGGTACTTTTCTCTTGTAGATCGTGTTGTTTTTAAACTTAATATCACATAAGCTAGGTATAACGGGTAAATACGTGTTTAGACCTGGAACAAACTCACCTATGTACACAATATAGGAAAGTTTCTTAAATGACATAGATGAATGCATATTAATAACACGTAGAATACATGTAACTGATTTACAATAGAAAGATCATTCGTAATCGGTCCGTCTCGTATGTAAGTATGTATGTATGTATGTATGTATGTATGTATGTATGTATGCATGTATGTAAGACTAACTGACTGACTGACTGACTTTTTGTAACGTTTTCTTTATCCACATAAGGTCAACGTTTTCATATAAAAAGGTTCGTTCCAGCCTAGCACATGACCAAAAGAAAACTAAATCAGGATGAGTAAAACATAGTAGATTTATTTGAAACATACACTGGAATCACACAGGACAGACAATCATATTATATATATATATATATATATATATATATATATATATATATATATATATATATATATATATATATATATATATATAAGGTTTACCCATTGAATTGTATTGAAATGTACCTAATACTGGAGAAAGATACAAGTTAACAATGTCTTTTACATTACTACACAATTTATACACTTTCAAAACATCACATATTTGTGGCTTGTAAGGCGAATAATTTCCTTATTTCCTTACTTTACTTCTTTGCACATACGTATATTATTACAGTTATTATATTTGCTTTGGGACTGTTACAAAGGATTAGAGAAATTTTAGAAGTATATCTCCATAGATGGAGAAATGTGGTAATTTGAAATGTATTTCCAAACAGGATAAACTTATAGATCATCTTAAATGGTTATAGGTGGTTTGAATCCCAACTTCAATGATACCTGGAACATTGCCATAGCTATGGTTTAGAGTTTTGTTTATTTTACTACAACCGCTCAAGTCGGTGTTTCAATGTGTGTATCTCTCAATTATATACAAATATGGTACCTAATGGAAACTCAGTCAACCAATGTAAACAACTAACGCAACCCGCCTAGTGACGTAATTTCAATACCTCCACTCTGGAGAGTGTGGTATTGAAATGCCATCGCGAGTCGCAATGGAGCTGAGTTTTCAAGAATTAAGCATGTTATTCAAAGAATCATGAAAGAGATATATTAATATTGAATAGAGTATGCATCAAGGTAACTAAATAAGTAATATCAAGACATGGCATGATTAATGTATTTCAAAACTTACCTCAAGCGTGGCAGGCTTACATAGTGTGACAGCCTGCGGTTACGTGAGAAAATCTTCATTCTTCTCGCCATCACGACACCTCGCGATGGGAGGATGTATTTGCATGACTTTATTAGGAAACGATGATATACGACTAAAATTTCGTTACAATGTCCTCTGCAGAAGAGATTTCATACAGTTAATTTTTCGTAAATACAGAAGAGTTAGGAACATAGCTTACCATTAAAGAACTTATATACAGTACACTATATAGCAAGAAAATTAAAGTGAACGAAATTGACCTTAGTCCAAAATCAAGTTCTCGGTGTACCTGACCAGAGATATTTAGTTTGTAAACAATACAATGCATAGCTAATAGTTTTATGTGAGTGAAGATTAAATATTAGGATCATTATCACTCGAGGTAAACATGTTTATCTTAATCTGAGACTTGGACACAGTTTTACATTTCGAATATCCAATGCTTATTCACAACTTTAATTGTTTTAGAAAAAAGCTTAAGTATATGATGGCTCCACTATTGTGTCTTTAATTCCAGACGTTTCCCTCTTCGCTCACTGATGTGTATGAGAATGCCAACCTGTTTGTTTTTTTCTTCTGAATTTGTGCGATACCTTTAACTAGGAAGTGCACGCATTATGCTGTAGGCAATCTAATGCTCGCAACAATTTTAATTACTCTTTTTTAAACATTATTGAGTACACAAAACGATTTAGAGATCGGAAAATTAGACGCAAATTCCATTCATGCATCCTAGATATAAAATGTCTCAGCAAATATAAAACTTGTTTTAACTGCCCAGTATTGTCTTTATATGAACAAAATGTCATAGAATAAGCCGCATTGTTGCTTTTTAGGCTATTATACTTTTTACGAAATTATGTTCATCGAATCCTAAAAGCACAGATTGATTAAGACTGGCGTGTGCTACAAAATTCGTATATGTAACATCGATATGATTTGTCAGCGATAACTCGATCTTATAAAGAACAATTGATATATAAATTACAATTTCACTACTACTTGTCACACATACCTGTGGACAATGTTCCAAGAGCGGTAGAAATTTAAGTGATGTTTAACCGGCTTGACGCAGCGGTCCCGTTTATGTGATGTTTTTCATGATATATATACATGTTGTCTATCTTCGTCTACATTTTTGTATTTCATCATACAATGGCAGTTCAGTTCGTATGTCTTTCGTCATCTCCTTATGTTGGAAACGAAAACAATAAGAATTGTATCAGGTGTCTTCCTCTACTTCTACAACGTCCTTTGTTCTTGAATTAACCGCCATCATGATCGCCAGTCAACGTGTTTATGCTGTGATATACTCTGATTAATTGCTTTAAATGACCATTCCTTGGCTCTCCATACTACACTGTGCTCAAGACTAAACGAACTGGGACAAAATTCATCCTTACTTAAATGTCAACGGAAGCCGGAAAAACAATGTTGGAAGTAAAGTTCAAGTTTTCTACCATTCCGGCAAAACAATTTAAATATTCGGCCATTAATTTAGATAACCTTGTGCGAATTCATATTAAATCGCAAACTTTTGTGTCAACTATTCCAGAGATACCACTGCTTATTGCATTATTCAACGCCCAATCAGTAGGACCACCAGAAACGCGCACAGAAATAGTTAATTTTATGAACGATAAGAATATCGACGTCTTCTTTCTGACAGAAACATGACTAAAAACATCAGATGATGAACCCAAATGTGCGGATCTAACACCAATCGGTTAATCCATCAAGTCGCTCCCTCGACACTCTCGCGGAGGTGGAATTGGTGTCATCACAAAGAATTTACTCTGCATCTATAGCCCTCCTTCTAGTAGATACGACAAGCTGACTGATTTTTTTTTCTTCTCAGTTTCCGAATCTCCTGGAGTATGGAAATTCGATAGGTGGCAACCTTATTATTCTTGGGGATTTCAACGTTCACCTTGACTGTCCTGGAAACCCGTACTCATCAAAATTTCTAGATTACTTTCATTGTTCAACCTTAAACAATCAGTTAACCATCCCACCCATAAACATGGTCAAATTTGAGACTGGATTCATCATAGACCTGATGATAAAGTTATGCGGTCCGCCCTTGTATCCCGCGAAATAGCATCAGATGACCTCTGCAATATATGCCATCTGGAGGTATCAGTCCCTAACCCTCCACTTTTATTTCTTACTAAGAGAAACCGCGATATGATACATAGAACCAAACTAATGCCTGACATCCAAGCATACTAACTTGTTTACCTTCTACATTAGAACCGAATACGTTCCTGCGTTCAGTGCTTCAAGAACATGCTCCAGCCACAAAGTGCAGAATATCAATTCAAACGAGTTCTCCGTGGTAGAGCTGTGTTAGAGACCACGTTAGCACTGCTAAACGACACCACCGTAAAGCCGAGAGGCTTTGGCGTTCCACCAGACTCATTACTCATAAACAAATCTATAAAGCTGCTAAGAAGAACGTCGCTTCATATCTTAAGCTGAGACACATCTACTCCATTAGCAAACATCTTCCCACTATGAAAAAGAAGACATATGGAAAACATTCTTTACCGTACCAGGGCACAGCAAAGTGGAACGACTTGCCCATTGAGATTAGACACAAAGAAACAGTGATCCCTTTCAAGAGTACTCTTAAAGCTCACCTTTTGCTACTGTAATAACAAACTTAAAGACCCAATAATGTTTCTTATCTTAAATATTTTCAGCATTTTTATGTTTTCTAATTTCATGATGTTTTATTTTGTTTTTGTCATATCATTATAGATGTTGTATATCGCTTAGAGCTTCTAAAGGATTGGCGCTGAACAAAATCATTGGTAGTAGTAGTACTAGTAGTACTAATGGTAGTAGTAGTAGTAGTAGTAGTATATCTCCGGAAATCTGGACGTTATGTGCGATCGTGGCATGCTTAAAATAAAACGTTGACGATATGACTCATTTAATTCTAACTACCTGGTTGATAATTTTCATATTTGCTTGATCATTCTGAAGGTTGCCTTTTAGTTGATGAGGAGGTGAAATTCTACGCATTTGCTGAGAAGGAGTAGGCCTTTGTTATTCATCTTGCCGACACCGTGCTTGCCAAGCACACCTTTCCATTGACCGTATTCGCAGCCAATACAGGCGTTGAAGTCCCCCAGTAGTATGATCTTGTCGTCAGCTGGAACTGAGCACAGGACGGAGCTGAGATCCGCATAAAACTGCTCGATAGTTTCCCCTGGGCTTGAGAGGGTATGGGCGTCAGTGCTGATGATTGTTCCGTGGAGTTCATGGCCACTAGGAAGTCGCAATTACGTTAGCCTCTTATTGATACCAACAGGCAGGTCTAGACGCTGCTTCAGAAGACTTGATTTGATAGCCAGGTCAACCCCATGGGTCTTGTCCTTGCTTAGGGATTTCCCTTTTCAGACCAAGGTGTAGCCACTTGCTAACTCAATCAGAGTACCATGATCTGCAAATTTGCTCTCACTCACGCCTTCAGTGTCTATATTTTAGGGTGAATGCTCCTTAACGGCTAGGGTTGTTCTCCTGTGAGGTCTTGCTATTTTCTCTTTGTCCATGAGAGTACAGATGTTCAATGCTTTTTCTTTGATTTCACACGACATCTGTCCTCACACCGCTCTTGTATGGCTGTAAAACGTTAACGTTATACCGAAGGCACATCGGTCAGTTGGAACAATTCCACCAGGGTTCCCTGAGATCTATTATGCGGATTAAGAGGCAGGAAAGATTCACCAACTAGGAAGTCCTTGATAGAGTCAACACAACAAGCATCAATGCAAAATTAATCCAGGCCCAGCTTCGTTGGACTGGCCATGTCATCCGCATGTCACTTATTTGTCTTGATCCCCATAAATGAATATTAAAATAAAACAAATGGGTGATGCAACTGTTAGACAAGGCTGTCTAATTCATAAGTCTGCGTGCTGGTTTTTGGTGGTATATAAATTGAACAAATTGTAATCATTCAGCGGTGGGTGACCCTTACGGTAGTTACGTGTCGATTTGTGTGTAACGGATTGGCATAATGCGGAGCCCTATTGTTAGTTATCATGAAGCTCCCTCTGACGTTGTGTGAGCATTGTGAGAGTAGGTTTTAAAAGGCGTCATTTAAAATGTGATTGAGTCCGAATTTTGGCGGGCATAACACGCATGGTCACTTTCTTTTAAAGGTACCAGATTATAATTGTGCTTGTTTAAATCCTCGGCATTTCCATGATGGGATGTTGTAGTAGTTAAGCAAGACCTTTTTGGAGGGAACTCTTTTGCATGCTTATGTATCAGGACAAAGTACGTGGATAAATGTCTTGTTTGTAAGTCTGGAGCCGCTTTGAGCACATCGAGCATTTTTATTCGCATCAGTGTCCTCAAATTCGCCATACAAATTATGCAGCTGTATTACGTCATCAGACCCTTTTCTGCCTAACTGGTTGTTATCGCTTTTTGTTTTCTGTCGATTTTGGTGTTGAAGTGGTATTGAACTTTGAGTGAATATTGCGTTTTAATGAGGTAATGTGGATTGGTTGAGCTTGTTGCTGAATCAGGTCAGCTTGTTCTCGGACTGATCTTCATTACAGTTGATTAGTTTGGGCCAGGTAGGAAGGTTCTTGATTTAAAGATCTTTCTGGCATCTGGAAAGGTGATATTATATGTGCATTTCATTCTTTGTATTTGCTTTCTGTGTTTCCCAGTTTCATAATCCTTGGCAGTTGCGTTGTGCTCCTGTTAGCGGTTCATATTGTGCGGAGTGGCCATGCACTTGTATTCCCGATAGGAAGAGAACCCCGATGATCACATTCCGGGCTTCTGGAGCAGTTGTTTTCGTGATGGTCGTACTTCTGACACTTGAAATATCGGAGTCGGTTTGGGATGTATATCCCGACTTATCTTGCAAGAATTCATCTTTTATTACGATGGGCATTGTTTGTGTGTTGAATGTTATTTTAATGGCATCGATGTCCTGCAAATTTCCGTAATGTTTGGCAGGAATTCTACAGATGGCATCTTGATTTGTCATCCCTTCAAATTTTATATATGTCAATGACTCACATCAAGTCGTGACAACAAATCATGCTCTTTGACGAATGTAGTGATTTGTGCGCAAAAATGTTACTGGAATATCAAGAAAGTCTTAATTTGCTCGATATTTTCAAATTGTTCTTTCACACAAAAAGCAATCGACCTGATTTTTAAAAAAAATACGTATTTTCTTGTTGTACAGACTAAACCAAGTATAGTCAGTTCGACTGTAAATGGTGATAGTACGGACGTTTTGAATATATAGGTGTTCAATTAGCAATAGGTTTCATCATTGTTCTGGACAAGCAACAGTGGCTTCGCTAGGGGGGGGGGGTGCGGGGGATGCAGGCCGCACCAGTTGACACCATCTCAGAGGGGTGACATAAAAGATGAAAAATTGCAACTTTTACAGAGCACACACTGCTCGGTCTAGTCGGATTTCATAAGCGGATAACCAATCACATTGGCGTCGCTAGTGGGTGTGTGTGTGGGGGGGGTGTGTGCGGATCTAACCGGGTGACACCATCAGATGGGGTGACACCAAAATAACTGTCTATAAAGTTTTTGTATGGCATATTACAGAAGGAGGTCCATGGGGGTGACACCATGAGTTACCGCACCGGGTGACACCAACCCTAGTGACGCCACTGACAAGCAATCAATGAGTTGTGGGTTCGAATCCAGCACAGATCAATTTGGGTTGGCTCTCATAGTGTGTCCTTCTAAATATATATTATATGATCATCCTTCGAAGAGGAAAAAAAAAGTATTTACAATGTGTCAAGAAAGTTTAGAGAGTTCTGAGCAGGTTTGACGTTAGACTTGAACCTAGCATTCTTTTTTATTTATTGGTCTATTTTGTGCATAAAATAATCCTTTTTTAAACAAATTTGTTCAAAATCGTTACAGCATTTTGTCCGCACATTTGTAAGACCTTACATAAGGAAACAAACTGAAGACGCGATTGTTTTCAGTAGTCAAAACTCTATGATTTGCGGATGATTAAAGGAAATTGGCTTCCAAATTAAACTTTTTTAAAGCCAAGACATTATTGTACCCTATCATTTAGCGATATCTTTATTGTTTACCTATGATATACAGGGATAATAATTTTCAAATAGAATTCAGCTAAGCTTAATGGGAACAATATGTGAAAAGGAAAGATACATATTCAATGAAATTTTTAAATATTGCTGTTTGCAAATTTATCATATGCTGTATTCAGTATTTATTTCTATATAAAAGTCATCAATCCAAAATTAATTGCTTTCCTCACAAATACACATATTTTGCATCAATCGTATTTTTGAAGGACCAGAACGATTTGAAAACTATTTTTTATAAAAGGGGGTTCGGCATGCGAATCGTTGTCTTATGGAGGCTAGAATGTATGTATTTAAATGTATCTATGAAAAGATAAGATTTATTTTATCGTTGCATTTCAAGTCACATTTTTAGTTTGATTGTAACGGTGAGATGGAATCATGACATCATCTCCATAACGTTTTCCAAACCGCGTCTGGAAGGTTTTGGCTACACAGGACCAGTTGCACTCGGATGTAAGTGATCTGTAAGACGCTGAACAATTTTGTTCCTCAGTTAAACTTTCCTCGTGCTACCAATAATCAGTAGCAAATTTGTTTAAAGCCATTTTTCAGCTCTGGATAGGATATACATGGCGGCAAGTATTAATGGTATAGGAAAAACCTGCGGAAAACCCCGAAAAGAACCACCGACCCACGAGAAGCTACTGGCAAGCTTTCTCACATATCCACATTGGCCAAATTCGAGACTCGAACCCACGCAGACAAAGGTAAGATGGCAGTTATCCGTAACGGAAAGCGCTTTAGACCACTCAGCCACAAAGGGTCACTATCAGTACCAAATAAAACAAACGGAAGACGCTTGACTTCAGTCATCCATACTCTACGATTTAAAACGAATAATAGACATGTGCTGATGCTGGAAACTTTATTACAACATACAAACTATTTTCATTCCGGTGAAAACAGAAAATTAAGAATCAATGAAGGTCAACGGGAACGGCATATAAAAAGAAACGTCTCATAAAAAAAAAATTTAAAATTATGGCGTTGACTCCAATGCTTTGCTAAGTATTTTCGTATAAAGGACATGAAAACGAACATACTTTTTCGATAAATCAGATCTATCATTCCTACCAAGACAAATGCGATATACCAAACCTTTGTATGTGTTATATAATACAAAATTAGACCTGAAAGAGACTATGTCCTATGAGATTCTAAAACGTTCAACGTTTTGAAAGTTTAAATACAAAAAGGCGTATTTTCCAATGTGAAGTGTAAGTAGAGAGTCAAACGAAACTTCCGACACTGTAATTCTTTGTTCAGAAAATAACAAATGCACACGTACACATTGATCGTGTTTACGAACGGTCAAAATGATTTGAGAATTACTTTTCTGAAAGCGAGTTAAGTTTATAATAAGTATTGTATCTAAGCTTGAAGTGATGGATCTCGACAAGGGTGTTGAATGTAACGATAAGAAGAATTCTGTCCCTGAATTTAAATATTGACTGCAAGAGCTAAATAGAATCATGACATCCCCGCGAAGAATCCCAAACCCTTTGGGGAAACTGTTGGCTCTGCTTGATGGGATATGCACTCTATAAGACGCTGAACAAATTTATCCACGCTGCTCGGTGTCCAGATTAAAACTGACTCGTACCGTTGTTTCTCAACAGCTGGAAAGAAATTTAGGGCGGAGCCGGCACATAGAGCCTTATAGACAACAGTGGAACAATTCTGATCCAAAGCACGCCAGTTTTCCTCCTTGCTGAAAGACTGCCACCATGTTCTAATGGCCGCTTCATTGATGTAGCCAGGTGGTATGATACGAGTGACATCTGGTTGTTTACCATCCTCACCTTGTATGTCGTCACTAAGTGTCCTACTACGTATTGGTGGAGCCTTGACTGCCTTTCCTTTGACAGACTTTCTTTCATCCCCACCACAAGGCCACCAACTAATGTGTGTACCATCGCTTAGGGACATTGAGGCGTGGCCCCAGGCTTCTGTTGAGCCTTGGAAATTCCATATATAAACTTTGATCGGCATTTGTCGTTTGCTAGAATCAACTGAAACGATAGGAACAATCATATAAATCAGTAGGTATGCATTTTTGTATCGCTTACATGATGTTAAGACCGATAAAAAATATATATTGAACAGCTTCTTTTTATAATGTTTTGGGTTATAAGTATCATGCATTAAGGAGACAAAACTAAACTCTTTCATAACTTTAAAAACTTTTAAAACTGTTATTGACAAAACTGATATAACTCAAAGCAAATATGTACCTATGCTGAAATTTACAGGTAGTAGATTTGCAAAACGGTGGAAGAATGCACTCACGTTAATTAATTAAAGATCAACTTTACATAGCATTCCGTCCGTCCATGTTTGTAAAATTGCTGTCTCAGTAAACGACAAAGTCATCCAGATTTTGCTTTATATTTCAGTACTATGGAAAACCGATAGACACTTACCTGGACACGAGTTTCAAAATTATATGAAAACAGATTCTACTCTCCCCGAGACAATAAATTACTGAGACGATGCTAGTTTTCATTTTTATCTCCACCAATTATTCATTATCCAACCTTTGAATTAACATATTAAGAAACATTAAAATATAATACAAATATGGAATATAATCACTTTTTTAAGCCATTTAGGTATATTATATATTTATATTTACAGGTAAATTAGGCATTCACGTGTTAAGTGTGATTATTTCAGATATTTCTAGCCGTTAATAAATTAACTGCTTACTGTAAAATTGAAAAGAACAAAGTCTGTGTTTATGGTTTGGATTTCTAAAGTAGCTACGATGTATGCAGTGTGAGAGTTTGTAGTGATGTCTAGTACTGGGGCATCATGTCGCAGACATGTAGCATGATGTCCCATCCAGTCCCATTATCCTGACATCAGGCCGACTAGTCTTAAAACTAACCTTCTAATGCTGAAAGCCAAGCGAAGCTGCTGTTAGTACTATTTTTGTTGTTGTAGTTGTTGTAGAGTTTAACTCCATTTTTCAGCACATGACAGGCTGTATATGGCGGCCAGTATTATTCGTGGAGGATAAACCCGGGAAAACCCCTGGAAAGAACCACCGACCAACGCGAAGCTACTGGCAAGCTTTCTCACATAACTACATTAGCCGAATCGTAGACTCGAAACCACGCGGATATAGGTGAGATGGCAGTGATCCGTAACGGTGAACTCTTTAGACCACTCGGCCACTCGGGGCCCCAGGTACTATTTTGTACGTCTTTGGTATGACTCAACCGGGTATCGAGCCCACGGTCTCCCACATCCAAGTCGGACGCTCTAAACACTAGGCCACCAGAGCAGTCAACACAAAGTCTGTATATGCATGTTCGATTTATCTTAAGTTAAGGAAATATGTCAGATTACTGTAAGATTTCAGACAGAGAAAATTTAAATAGTTTGATAAAAATTATTACGAAGACTTTCCATAGTCCACGCATCTCTTTTTAATGGCCATGTCTTATTAGAAAATCTCAAATCTTCAATCACAATGTAGTGATGTCTTAACTGATGCACAATATTTTTGTAATCACAGAAACATCAATAATGGAAATCAATTCAAGCTGTTGTTGTGGGGTCTTAAATTGAAGCTCCCTCCGTTGCTGGGAAAATGTTTGATATCAATCAGAATTGTTGAAAAATAAATTATATATCACAAGAACTAGGTTTCTAAAATTTATAATAGCAGTTTAGAACTATTTTATACTCACGTTGCACGCTTGTTTGGCCTCCGAATGCAGATACTATGATTATGGTCCTACAATGGAGTTTGGGATTTTACATTATAAATATAACACACATGCAATTTCACGAATACCTGGTAACGAAAACGAAAGAACAATCCTTGACCTGAATATCGCTGTAAACATCAATCAAGTGCACTTGTGTGCCGACAAAGAACTGAGGCATTTTACCGTATATGCCTACTGGGATGAGAGAATTCAATAGTAATAATAAAAATATTAAGTCAATGGACTTTCATTGAACATGGGCTTCAACTATACGAAAGTCTAACAGTTAATTGTCGCTCAAAAACCTGTTTAAACTAGATACTAATATTACAAAATGATCTAAATGGTATGTGAAAATTATTACCACCATTTATTATATTCCACTCATTTGTTTCTAAATATTTGTCTCTGTGTAAACCGATAACTTTGAACCGTGTCCATTACAATTTTTTAATATTCCTGCTGTTTAAATCGACCTTTTTTTGCTAAATGAAGATTATTTTTTATCTAAAAATTGTAAAGATGGTATTACGAAGCCTTTTCTACCAATTTTGGTGATTTCAGCTTTTATAAAATAATGAGTGAGACATGTAAAGTTAGTCGACCATATAATGCAAACCAATGTGTATGCACACACACACACACACACACACACACACACACACACACACACATTAATATAATCAATATGGTGGAGAGTAAAATTTCGTTCCAAGCAGGACTTGATTCTATGCTACGAGAAACGAAAATTGTAACCTAGAGGTATCGTGAATCAGCGCTATAACCCAAATATTGAACTATATGCAATCCTGATTATATCCAGTAAATTGTATATATTGCATACTAATTAATAGTTCTAAATAAGTTACATATGGTAATTCAATATGTGAGTCCCATTGACAAGTTATTCATTTATTGCACTTTAGCTCTAGCACTGTGCTGAGTCTGCATATACAATGCAGACGATACGACTTTAACAGGCTATTAATAATGCACGATTGAGTGCGGAGAGGGCGGGGTGGGGGGACGAAGAAAATGGCTATTTATTTAGGTTATATTGAAGTTCTAGTGCCTTCACTTTAATATAATATATTGAACCTCTTAGTGGTGCCTGTATGAAATAATAACTTTTAATTTCACTACATTTTCATTCACTTATTTTAACGAACTAAACATGACTATAGACTATGACTGCAATGACTAAAAAATGTCGCTGATACTGATCTGTAAGTAATACGTTAAGTGGAAAGGAGAAGTGGATAATAGGAAATTAAAAATGAGCTGTTTTGTCTGAACGTACCTTCTGCAAATAAAAAGGAAATTAAGGATTAGGCCTGAAAACCTGGAAAGTATGTCCCTAAAGTAGACCTAAAAAGAATTTTATAAGAAACACAATAACATAGTTTGTGCATATATGTTGGTAATAATAATAATAATAATAATAATAATAATAATAATAATAACTGTGTTGCAAAGCTGAAGAATTTGGAAGTTTTGAATAAGCTCTATTAATATATGTGTGTGTGTATGAGAGAGAGAGAGAGAGAGAGAGAGAGAGAGAGAGAGAGAGAGAGAGAGAGAGAGAGAGAGAGAGCTATTCCCTTTTAGGGCTGTCAGTATGTAGGGTTACAGAACTGCCACTATACTATTTACTCGACCACTTTAAGTGAGTTGACATATCCATGACATGCTCTTTCAGATTTATCATTCTGCAATCATCTAAAATGTCTATTTACCGTTTTATTTGAAACGTAGCATTTTAATATCATTATCAAGCACATGAAGTTTTCTAATGATCTGGCGAAATGCATTGAATAACAATTATAGTAACTTTCACTTCAGCGGAAATGCCTGTTTAGTGGTATTATATTACAGTATAATAATGTTTTATCTCCTACCTCTTCATACACACAATTTCACTATGGCCTACCTTTTTTTGGTGATAATGTTAACCATCACCGGCAGTAGATCGCATGTTGTAAGAAATGATGCATGTTGTTCAAAGCACAGTAATTATTTAGTTGCAAATAGTTTCTTTGGGCTATCTTAAGTATATCTACTGCTTGTTGCTTGAGTCTTTTTTATGATTTTTAGCAACTGGTCTCAGTCAATTTTTGTTATATAAATTAATTTTCTGCCGCACTTGTTTTAAGAGAAATGTCATAATCGAAAACGACATGGGACTTCAGGAGCAAAATTGAAAACTATGTAATTATATTTTGAGAAAATGTAACGACCTTTGTGTTTGTGATAAATGTTTGAATATATTTGTATCATTTTAGCATATTCTGCAAAACTATATTTACTTATTTAAGTATATAGGTAATTAGGAATTGTCGCTTTACAATATCCATATGCAAACTCGGCGTGATTTATCCGTTTTAACACCTACCCATTTATCCACCAACCACTCATCCGCCGTGTAGTATATTTCTTCGTTATGAATGAAGAGCAGTTCATTTAACTTGAACATTAAATTAAAGTGCAATGGCTGAATGCATCCATTTTTAGATTTAAAAATCAACAAACGAAATGTTTGCCTTTTGAAACACATCAACAATAATAACAAAATGAAATCAGTAATAGTAATATGGGACCTTCTAGGCCCAATGGAAAATCCAGTCAAAAAGGGCTTGTGACCTTCTAGGCCCAATGGAAAATCCAGTCAAAAAGGGCTTGTGACCTTCTAGGCCCAATGGAAAATCCAGTCAAAAAGGGCTTGTGACCTTCTAGGCCCAATGGAAAATCCAGTCAAAAAGGGCTTGTGATCTTCTAGGCCCAATGGAAAATCCAGTCAAAAAGGGCTTGTGACCTTCTAGGCCCAATGGAAAATCCAGTCAAAAAGGGCTTGTGACCTTCTAGGCCCAATGGAAAATCCAGTCAAAAAGGGCTTGTGACCTTCTAGGCCCAAAAGGTTGTGGGACCTTCTAGACCCAAGGGAAATTGAACATGGTGGGTCTGTCTAGCGACAAGAGAAATTGAACATGGGAATATTATTTGGGACCTTTTGGACCCAAGGGAAATTGAACATGGTGGGTCTGTCTAGCGACAAGAGAAATTGAACATGGGAATATTATTTGGGACCTTCTGGACCCAAGGGAAATTGAACATGGTGGGTCTGTCTAGCGACAAGGGAAATTGAACATGGGAATATTATTTGGGACCTTCTGGACCCAAGGGAAATTGAACATGGTGGGTCTGTCTAGCGACAAGGGAAATTGAACATGGGAAATATTATTTGTATTAGTATATGGGTCTGTCTAGCGACAAGAGGAAAACAGAGGCAAAGAAAGCAAATATATTTTCCAGGCATATGAGTGGCCCTGAAAAGGGCCTTTGGATACTTCTTCTTTTATTTTCTGCCATTGTTCCACCACCTTTTGATTTTACCACTGATTCCCGTTTTCTTCTTTTCGTCCTTGGGAATCCAGTTATGATGTCCCATAGCTCTAAACTTTTCCTGAACTTTGATCCATCTCTGATTTAGTTGATCAAAGTCCTCTTTCTTCTTTTTGTTGTTTTGTTCCTTTCTCTCCTTAGCCCAGTTATCTTTAATCTTGATCACCTCTTCTTCCATCACCTTTCTCATCATTGCTTCTGCTTTCTTTCGCCGGTCTAGTCCCCACTTCACATATTCCCACTCTATCAAATTTAATGTTTCTTCTAGAATGCACCTGACTTTGATGACATTATCAAGTGCCTCCTTCAAGTCCTCTATTCTTACATATTTTGTTTTAATAAGTATTCATAATTTCTTGACTTCCTCCTCTATCATACCTTCTAATAGATCTTTCGCTAATTTCAAATTGCTTACAAAGTCCAGGTTACACTGAAATTCTTCCTCAAGTCTTTCCACTTCATATTCTGCATCAATGATCCCAAACAAACTGTCTTGAAGTTGGATAAACAAGTCGATGTTCATCTTGATGTGTTCAAAATTGAATGGCTCAAATGATGATGATGAGTTTGGTTTTAAGTGAAACCGGCCGCGAATGGTCATTTATTAACTATTTTACACTTCCAATTAATATGGTAGTGATTTGTTTCTACCCGTGAGGAAGGAATGGTGCCACTCCCCTATGAGGGGCTATCGAAATGAATGAAAGACCAACGTGAGTGGGACTGGTACAGCCACGCACTCAACCCTATCAACCAGTCGGAAGATGCAGAGCAAGAGGTGCAATGGCACCAAATGGTGACTAGTGAAAAATGGTTTCCACTTCTAGTCATGTGTTGGCGTTGAAGTCCGGCAGCGGAAAAGGATCTGTGAACTGGCACGTTGATGTCGTTCGTCTTACACGCCCTAGCATATCAAATCGAGTCCAGTCGCTGCTAGTGGACACCTTATACCGTTATTGTGTAATCCACCTGTGCAATTGAGTCAAACTTCCAAGTTATATTTTTTCCTAACATTCCAATTTTGTCTAGTACAGTGTACATTTGGTGTTATCCCTAACAATTTTTTAAACTAGGTATGTCAAGTGACATGTGAAGGTTGGTCAATGTCAGGTTTTGTGGATTGTTAATTTTGATGGTGGAGAGCCAAAAATGATCAAGTTTCATTTTTGAAGAACGAGATTGTCGAATAGTTTCTGAGCCAAAAGAAAACTCTGCAAGTTTAAATGGTAATAGCCTTTAAAAGGGCTTTTTTGATGGAGGGTTACAGGGTGTAACCGATGTTATCTCATTCCGAGCGGCGAGTCCCTGTGTCTTTCTTGGGTGTCTTGCTTATTGTTGATCCTCCATCTTGACGCTCGCCTCCTTTCATCGTATCATTTCCGATTTTTCCCTAACAATTTGGGATACTTTGTGCTGTTAACATAATGTATACAACCTCATATGACAGCCTATTTTCGTGTTGGTAGTTATTCAACGTAAAAATTTAAATTAATTAATGCTATAGTGAAAGAAATTTATTGCAGCAATGTGCTGCCGGGCTAGATGTTCTGGTCTTGACTACCTATATCCATGTTATGAACCTTAGTTCTTATAGCTTAGTTTATCATGCAGCCTTGTGCTGCAGGGCCTGATAGTCTGGTTTTGACTACCTTACAGTAATATTAATTTGAGGATCTGACTTAGAGTAAAATAAATTTATATTGCAACATTGTGTCGCTGGGCCTGATAGTCTTTGGATTTAGTGGTCACATCTTAGACCATGACGATATTCCGGATTGTTGGGGTTCAAATTTGAACATGTTAATCATAATTTAGTTGTATGCTAATACTGTCAAAGAGGCTGTATATAGGGAGAGATTTAGGAGCAGATAAAAGAGAGGTGGATTCCTAGACACTTGTTTTATAATTTTTGTATGGTCCTATATGTTGATATTTCTAACATGCTTCAATGTTTATTTTGTTTGTCCTGGTAATTTCATTAGAGTGTTACATCATCCTCTTAGGTTTGGTTGCACAGGTATCGTCATGAGATCGTTATACCCAGCGTAGTGTAGGTGGGCTCTCCTTGAGGGGTAACGGAATCTCTTCTGATCCTGTACACTCCCATTCCGCGAGGATGTAATTATTTTAAAATATAAGGTTAAAATCCAGGACTAGTGAGTTCTTTGCTCTTGATGGAATTATTTTAATCTTATATTTTATCAACGAGCCCTGTGGTTCTGAGTAATTCAATTATATTTTGAAATGTTTTTTTAGGGTTACTGTTGGTTAATTGAATTACTTCTGGGTATGTACTTGGTGCGGAAATGTATCATTGTTTAGATGCGAATATGTCCCTTTCCTTTTGCGTTTTATTACAGTTTTTAAGGATATGAGATAAATCTTCATGGATGTTACGGTTGAAACAATTAATATTATGTGGAAAGGGTCCCATATAATTCCCAAAACTGTTTGCCAGTTTTTTTCCCCCCAAGATTATTCTATTTATTTTAGACTGTTCATAACTATTGCATCTAGGTGGTATGATTTTTCTAATTGACTTCCTAAATGATGTTATGTAAAATTTTCCCTTGTTTGTTTTTGTCCCAATCAGTCTGCCACTTTTGATTAATCATTGAGTAGATTAAATGATATATTTTAGTTTGACTATATTTAAGTGGCATATAGTCTGGTTCGGTGAGTTTGTTTTTAGCCAGTTGATCTGCTAAGTCATTTCCTTTTATGTCTATGTGGAATCCACTTAAACTCAACTACTAGATTTTGAGAATTTAGTATTTTAATATCTGATTAATTTTTTTTAGAAAATTTTCTCTAGATTTGGTGTTGTTGTTTTGGATAGAAGTAAGGACGCTGAGCGAGTCACTAATAATCAGTGTCTTATTTGGTTTGTTTTCTTCTATCCATTTTAATGATTCAAGGATGGCCCAAAATTCCACTGTATAAATGGAAAAGTGGTCAGGAAGACGCATGCCCATTTGTATGTTATGTTCTGGTATTACCCAGGCTGCAGCTGTTTTAAAAGGATTTGTAATTTTTGAGCCATCCGTGTAAATTTTTGTGTAGTTTTGATATTGATTATTTATGATTTCCAATGCCAATATTTTTAAATGTTGTTGTTGATTTTCTTTGTTTCCGTTATCTGTAAGGGAGATATTTACTTTTGTTGGTACATTACTCCAAGGTTCTTTATCATATATTATGTTAGCTTCTACTTGGAATATATCTACTGGAAGTTTGTTTTTTAACTCATGTACTATTTTTGCCATTGATGTATTATTTTTTAAGGTTTTCCTAAAGGGTACAAATAATAAATGTTACATTTATTGATGGCCAATAGAGTGGGGTGCATTTTGTCATGGTTCGACAGTCGGATTGCATATCTTAAAATGAGTTCCTGCCTTCTGAGATGTAATGGCGGTTCCCCAGTTAAGACCTGCAGCTCGGCTGTACAGGTCGCTGGCAGTGCGCCAGTACCAATAAGTAGGGCTTTTCTCTGAATTTTAATTAATTTGTTTAAATGACGTGTGGATGCCGTGGTATATACTTGGCAGCCATAGTCTAGTTTGGATCTTATTAGTGCCCTATATAATATTAGAATAGTTTCTTGATTAGCACCCCACTGAGTGCCTTTGAAGCTTCTTAATAGATTTAGGTCCTGATTGCATCTTTTAACTAGGTCATCTATATGATAAGCCCATGTTAAGTGTTCATCAAAGTACATACCCAGAAATTTGGCTACTTTTACAAATGTTATAACTTTATTTTGAATGGTAAGTTTGGGGTAGGTTTTGATTTTTTTGCAAGGGGTAAACAGAACAGCTACCGTTTTTTGGTGCGACAGCTTAAATCCCCATTTATCAGCCCATTTTCCTTTGTTGTTTAAGCTGGTTTGTATTTCAGCCATGTGTTGGTGTTTGGAGGGGTTGCCTGCTCTCCAAAGTCCACTATCATCAGCAAATTGTGATAATTCAAATTTAGGTGTTGCCAGATTGGAGTCAAGATCATTTATCATAAGGTTAAAGAGAGTGGGGCTGAGAACACTCCCTTGTGGAGTTCCATTTTCAAGGGAGTATTCTTCAGAGTAAGTAGCCCCTACCCTAGTTATAATTTTGCGGTTGGTCAGGAAATTTTCTATGAAGTTGAACATTCGACCTGTAATGCCATAATGATTTAATTTGGCTATAAGGCCTTTGGTCCATACAAGATCGAATGCTTTTTCCAGATCAATAAATACCGCAATTAAGTTTCTATCCGATTTTCTTTTGTTGTTAAATGCAAGTTTAATGGTGGATTCTAATCTTATTAATTGGTCCGTAGTGGATCTTTTATTTCTAAACCCACATTGATTTGGAGATATCAGATTGTTGCTTTCAAGGTGGTGTTTAAGCCTGTTAGTAACAATTGTTTCCATAATTTTACAGATGTTATTGGTAAGTGAGATGGATCTGTACGAATTGATATAATTCCGATCCTTATTTGGTTTAAGTATGGGTATTACTATCGCTGTTTTCCATTTTTTAGGTAGCTTTCCTGTGTCATATATTATATTTAGCATTTTGATGATTGATTTAACTATATTTTCAGGAAAGTTTTTATATTTAACATAACCTATTTGATCTTGCCCAGGTGAAGTTTCATGTTTAGTTTTTAGTGCCTGGTCCCATTCATATAATGTTATTTCTTTATTTAGTGATGATGATTTGGGTCCAAGGTCTTGGAATAAATTGTGGAATTTAATTTCAGTTTTAGCCCTATGGTTTTGAAATTCAGTAGCGTAATTACTGTTGCTGCTCATGTTTTTAAAGTGTATTGCTAGTGAGTCAGCTTGTTCTTTATGATTGCTGGTATTATTTATTTTTGGGGTGCTATTGGTGTGCTTCCCCCTGATGGTTCTGATTTTATCCCACACTTGTTTTGAGTTTGTTCTAAAATTAATACTGCTGCAGTATATTTGCCAAGTTTTTTCTTTCGACTGCTTGATTAAATATTTGAGCTTATTGTCATGATTTTTGTACTCTAAGAAGTGAGTAGTAATATTAGTTCTTTTAAATTTATTTAAAGCTCTAATTTTGGCCTGTCTAGTTTGTTTAATTTCATCGTTCCACCATGGCACACTTAAGTTTTCTTGATTGACAGCTGGTGTTAGGTATAGTGTTGGTGGCTGCCTGAGTGATGATCTTAATTAAGTTGTCATAGTAAAGGTCAATGTCATCTGATTCTATATCTGATAGATTGGCATTATTTATTATTTCTTGAAAAGTATCCCAATCTGCTTTTGAATAATTCCATCTGGGTATTTTATTATTTAATTCGTACTGTACGGCTATTTGCAGGGTGGTAATTACTGGGAAGTGGTCACTCCCCATGGGGTCAGATTGGTGCACCTCCCATTTTGCCACCTGAGCCAGTCTTGGTGTGCATAGGGTGAGGTCAATGGCGGACAGGGTGCCGTCAACCGGATTAAGTCTGGTTTTAGCACCATCATTGAGGACAGTAAGGGTTGATTCTGTAAACCATTTCTCCACCCACTTACCCCATCCGTCCGTCACTTCCCCACCCCAAAGCTTATTATGGGCATTGAAATCTCCTCAAATGATCGCAAGTTCAGATTTAATATATTTAGTTAATTCCTTAAATGCTAATTGATGTTTAAGTTTATTATTCTCTCCTGGGTCATAAACATTGAAGATTTGTAATTTACATTTTCCAGTATTGACTAATAGAGATTGAATTTCTATTAGTGAATTGCTAATTTCCTTTGATGTTATTGGTATTATGGTAGCAGATGGTAAGGTGTTATTTATAAACATGGCTAATCCACCCCCTTGCCTTCTTTTCGATGTTGGAAATAACCCGGGGAGTAGCCTTGTATTGATGGCAATGTTTTCGAGTTATCAGAAAGTTTAGTTTCTTGAATGCATAGGATGTCAGGTTTGTTAACAATATTTATTAGTTTAAGTTTAAGTTCATTGATATTTCCTGACATTCCTCGTGCATTCCACTGCCATATAGAAACGTTCCCTTGTGGTGTATTAGCCATTTTGATTAGGGTCGTTTACTGTAATTTGGTGTTCAAGTTGGGTTTTGACATTCTTGATAGACAGTTGTATATTATTTTGTGCATTTTGATCTTTTAGATTTAATTTGCCAATCACTTTTTCCAGTCGAGTAATGACTTCACCCAGTTCTTTAATTATTTCAGCCTGTTGTGGTAGATTATTATTGTTGCTGCTATTCTTGTTATTGTGCTTATCCTTTTTTGCTTTTATTTGGAGTCCTGCAATTTCATTACTTGAGTTGTTTGTTTAGTTGAAATAGAGTCGTTATAAGTAACTTTAGCCATTTTCTAGTTTAGGTGTTTGGTGTTCATAATCTCTACTATAGCTTGTTCCCTAATTGTAGAGGGACATTTAGGTGAATTAGGTAGGTGTGGTCCTCTGCAATTAATACATTTTGGGGTTTTCCTGTTGCATTCCCCTTGGTGTTTCCCACCACATTTATTACAGTTGGCCTGGAATTTACAGGTGACCTTGAAGTGCCCCCAGTGTTGACATTTGGGGCAAAACCTAGGTTTGTTTATGTAAGGTTCTAATCTATACCTTGTTCCTTTTGTTCCTACTTTGATTAGAGCCGGAAGGGGGATGGGCGTTTCCAGAACAGTAATGTTTTTACTTACCTTTTTGTTTCCTATTTGATAATTTTTAGTAATTTGGTTGCCACCTTCTATGAGTTTATTTGCTAGCTCTTGATTGCTAAGCACACTTAGTGGGCCAGTTAATTTGAGTACCGCTTTGTACGTAATCGTTTGCGATACATGTTTTGTGGTAGTGGTGTTGGTAGTGTTCTGGTTAATTTGCTTATTTTTTGGAGTGTTGATAGTACATTGAACTTGTTTATGTGGTTCGACTATAACAGGCATACCACAGAGTTGCTCTAATTCTAAGTATTTGGCTACTTGAGCTCTAGTGCTACAATGTATGATAATGTAGTGTTGGTTTGGCCTAATTATCTTGCTCTGTCCCGAGTGAACTTTTAAGAGGGCCCTAGCAATAGTGTTTGAAGATAAATTATTGAATTGAACTGTTTTGCTTTTAATATACAGCGTCAAGTCCAGTATGTGATAGTTGGATTTCTTGTTTGTTGCTGTCCTAGTTTGGTTTTGAGTATTTACTGTTTTTTGGGGGGAGGGGGTAGTTTCAGCCTGAGTGGGATTATTATTGTGTTGTTTAGTTTTGTCGTGAGCCTGTGTTACCGTTGGAGTTTTTACGTATGCTATTTTCTTAGGGTTTAATGGCATTTTACCTTTTCCTTTTCCATTCCATGTTGTCTTTTTGTTGAGTAATTGGGGGGAGTGGGGTTTTTTGTTTTGAGATGGATAGATTAAGTCGGCCTCCGTTAGTTGTTTGGATGGTCCTGGAGTCTGACTAGAGTGTACTACGGTAGCTTTGGGTTTATGGCCTTCAGGCATGGTAGGAACTCTCAGGGGGGGCCTTTGTATTCGGCCTGCGCACATGGTTCACTTTAGTGCTAGTAGCTTGTGCGTACGTAGGCTTGACGATATTGAAGCCTATCGGTTTCTTGATAGGGGAGGCGGCCATGATCTTGAAATTAGGGGTTGGTGTACCGTTTACACTGAGGTCGCACTGTTCCAAAGTGGCGTCCAGTGTTTCATCATTAATGATCTTATTGTATAAATTAAACTCGAGAGCGGGGTTAGTTTCTCCGCTTCTTTTTTAATTAGATTTAGTTCTGGCGTCGAAATAACATGGAGTTTTTTTTTTTGCACCTCCCTTTTGTTTTCAATTTTGCTGGTGTCAATTTGGCCTATTTTCAAATCAGACATGGCTTCTTTGTCTACTTTTGTGTAAAGTTGTTCTACTTTTTTCTTCAATGCGTTGCCATTCAAATTAAGGCGGCTTCTTGATTTAAAAGCCTTCTTAAGTGATTTAGAGTCCATGTTCTTTTGTTGTATTTTGAATTAAAGTTAAATGGAATTTGGAGTATTAAGTTAAAAAATGGAGTATTTATTACAGACTAAAACCTGAGTTACACCTAAAGTTTAGAGTTTAAAGTGTCAAAGGATAGATAGATAGAGCTATAGCGTTAAAAGTAAAAGGTAAAAAGTAATAACAGCACAAAGTTTGGAATACCCGTATGTCTATTGAAAATACCTGCAAAGTTATTGTTGATAGATGAAAGGCTGGAAGCTGGCGACCTTCATGCAGTTTAAATGGCGAGGTAGTAATCCTTAATTCCGCAAAATGTAGTAATAGTAGTCTTGAAGATGGAATGGAAGCGAGAGAATATGGACGGCTAAATTAGCGTGGGTTCCGAAATCAGGTAATAGGTTCCTAGAGCACGAGGTGAAGTCCTAAGCGGAGCTGTGCGGCACGTCTTATCTTCTTGGAGTTGCGGCAGCGAGTGATGAAGCCAGACTGAATGAATGAATTATGGTTTTAAGTGAAACTGGCCAAATAGGGTCATTTGTTCACTATTTTACACTACCAATTAATATGGTAGTGATTTAGATTTTCCCGTGTGGAAGGAGCTATCGACATGAACAGCCACGCACTCAACCCTATCAACCAATCGGAGGATGCAGAGCTTGAGGTGCAATGGCACCAAATGATGACTAGTGAACATTAGCAAATTGAATTATCAATTCTTTTCGTGAATATTGAGTAGCCCTGAAAAGGGCTGTTTTTTGTGTGTACGAAGAGGGATGACAATCATTTATAGTCTAAGATTGCGTCCTCGCCTGGCAACAGGATAGGGTCTGCTTCTTCGGAAAGAGAAAGAGAACTCTTTCGTGTCAACACGACAGTCGACAAAACTTCTGTCTGGTTCCTGCTGCTGTTGTTGCTGCTGTTGTTGCTGCTGTTCTCTCTGCTCTCTTTGCTGCTTCTAAAGTCTATACTTCTCAGTCCATTCTTTTTTGTCTTTTTGAATTTCCTCTCTGAAGAGTTCTTCTGTGAGGTCTTCCGTTACTTGTAGCATTCTAACATTCTCTATCTCTTCATGCTTTGGCATCAGATTGTGTCTGATACGATGCAGAGTGACGTAAGCTTCGTTCAACTCATCTAGTCTTGAGCACATCTTCGTAGAAGGATGAGTCAAACAATGGATGGCCAGACTGAATGAATGAATTATGGTTTTAAGTGAAACCGGCCACAAAGGGTCATTTGTTCACTATTTTACACTACCAATTAATATGGTAGTGATTTGGATTTTCCCGTGAGGAAGGAATGATGCCACATCCCCACGGGCGTTTATGCATACATAGTATGCTATTTAATTTGGTCGTCATGCCGCACCCCTATAAGGAGCTATCGACATGAATGAAAGACCTAGGTGAGTGGGAATAGAACAGCCACGCACTCAACCCTATCAACCAATCGGAGGATGCAGAGCTAGAGGTGCAATGGCACCAAATGATGACTAGTGAAAAATGGTTTCCACTTCTAGTCATTTGCTGGTGTTGGAGTCAGGCAGCGGAGGAGGAGGAAAAGGATCTGTGAACTGGCACTTTGATGTCGTTTGTCTTGCACGCCCTAGCCTTATCAAATCGAGTCCAGTTGTTGCTAGTGGACATCCTATACCGATATTGTGTAAGCCACCTGTGCAATTGAGTCAATCTTTCAAGTTATATTTTTTCCTAACATCCTAACATTCCAATTTTTGACTAGTACAGAGTGTACATTTGGTGTGTTCCCTATCATTTGCTGGTGTTGGAGTCAGGTCATATGGTTCAAGCGCGGACGCGATAGAAAACACCCCTCTACGATTTAGGGTTGGAAACGTTTTAATAGTTTGATGTGAGGGATAGAAAGACGTCAAAACGCATCTATATTTTTAAAAAATGTAAAACAAACGACAGATGCGTTGGTTTCAAAAGACAGTTTTATTCAAATAACAAACAACTAAAAAAACACAATTTTTTTCATCTAACAAACATTGATTCCAAGAAACAGTGTACGAACTACGGTTTAAAAGGTAATAAAGTTCCCAAATATCCATTTTTTGTGTGGCCTTGTTTTTTTCCTTCCTTCACAGGTGATGATAAGTCATCATTTCGATCCAGACTTTTGGCTTCAAAAGGTCTGTCAAGTAACTGTTTGTTTGCTTCGTCTCCTTACTCTTGGCCAAGAGATCTTCGATACGATCAATTTCTCGAGCAAACAATGGAGGAGAGGAATGATCACGCAAGTCTTTATACCACTGAAGTAACACGGTTTCTTCTGAGATGAGACTCAAAGCTTCGTTCAGATAATCGTCCAATTTTTCTTCTTGATTCATCATCATACATTTATCGTGTTGAATTTGACTGGGATGATCGATTTGACATCTATAACAATCTTTCTTAAGCATGTCCCTCATTGTATCCTCAAAGTGTTTGGCAAAAACAAGTGACTAAATGTTGTTCCTGTTCTAGCCATCTGGACTGCATTATCACCACTACTTCTCTTTGGTCTTGGGGATTTACTTTCTCTGTAACCTCCCATTCCATTTCCATTGATTCTCCACTGTTCAAAGAAGGACAAGGGGCTTCCATAGTTTATAATAGTCTATAATGACTTCTCTCAAACTGTTGATGTCTATGGTATTATCAAATTCAGCATACAGAATGACATTCACCGTTTCTTCCAGAGCCCCTGCAAACTGAAGTTCCACACGCAGTTGCCCAGATTTTAAACGGTGGAAATTTCCCTCGACGCTGCCTTGGTCTGGAATGAAATCAAAAGCCAACAAAGTGTAACCTCTTGCATAGTCGTCGTAGGAAATACCGTGCCTGGTGTTGGTTCCTAACTGCCCTGTGGATTCGTACAGCGACAAGTATGATCTCAAGTAATTCTTCTGGGCAAAGTCTGGTTCGAAGGGTCGGGTACACAAAGTTTTGCCATCGCGACTGACTTCGATTTTGGATACTTTGCAGTGCTTAAACTGGAAAGGATTTTGGTCGTGGGTACCGTTGATGACGATACCAATGAATAAACGTTTGGGTAACTGTCCTTGGAACAGATGATCTTCGATCTTAGATCGGAGTCCAGTGGCAATGGTGAAAGCTTTTACTTCCACGCGTCGTATCGGATACTTGGCTGTCGTTCTGCTCAAAGTGTGACTGATATCATTTCCCACTTTAGGTAACACTTCCACACGACGCACGTATAACCTGGCTTCTTGGATAATGGTTTTGTATTCGTTGGCATGATCCATCAAATGGAAAGCAGTACGGTACTGCTACCATTCAGTCTCAAGCGAATATCCACACTGTTCAGCAAATACTTCTCTTGAAACCACATGTCTAAATGCGAACGATCGAACAGTTCTAAACTACGTCTTTGCAGAATGTTCTTTTGACTCTCGTTAAAACCCACATTGTGAGGATCGTCATCTGCGGTCAAGGCTTTTTCGTTAAACTTATTAACCTGCTGTGTCAGGTTTCCATACCACGCAAGCATCTAAATGAGTGTTCTTGGCTTCTTTTCCGTACGTCAAGAGATTTTCGAGGTACGCTCGGTAAGGGTAAGTATCCATGCTACTCTTAATCACTTTGTTATTCACGTACAAATACACATCGCTGAACAAGGAATGCATGAAATTGTTGACGGGAGTTACTCGGGCATCGGCTCCTGGAACGGAGTTGTCCGTTTTAATCACTTTTACTTTCAAATACAAATAACTGCTGTTCATATCGATGTAATCTTCGGGTTGCCATTTGATTCCAAACTAGATGGGAGCTGAATCCGCCAAAGAGGAGACGGGATGAAATTCAACCCATTGGGCTTCTTGCATGGTCATCATCGTGTTTGGCATGGCAAAGAGATCCAGTTCAGGCACAATATTCTTGGTGCATCATTTTTGTCTCTCAGTCTCTATGTTTTACTTTTAATAATCAAAAATGTCTAAGTCTCGAACGGTTCTTCCTTTCTTAGTCTTTCTGACTTTAGAGCTATGGAGGCTTTTGGAGAGATGTCTTCGTGGACGTCTTCTGCCTTGTCATTGTTGTGTCCTCAGTGAAGCAGGAATGCCAGACTCGGTACCGTTCAGGGCATTTATTGGACTTTCTCCTCGACCCAAAATTTCTTTACCCGTTTGAAGAAAGACACTTTTGCCTGCTTTCAAAAATGCTTCTTTAGAGTTTTGTTTGTCAATGAGAACATTTTGAAAAATTTCTTTGCCGTGAGTAAATGCGGCATCTTTTAAGGAGTGCAATCCTCGTGTCACCATCGGCTTCAAAACAGGGACCACGGAACGAAAGGCTGATTTAAACATATCTCCTAAACCATGTCCTCGTTGTCGAGCGACTCCTCGGTACACAGGATACATCAATTTTCAGTTGTTCGAGAATCGTTTTTGAAAATATAGTTTCACTTTGACTTTCCCTTTGGTAAATGGAATATTTTGTCCTAGATCTCTTTTTACAGTAATGTTGACACTGTCAACATACGACTTACTGACAGGCAAATAATGAGGATGTACAAATTCGCGGTGAACATGATAGGTATTTCCACCTTCCTCGTCAGCGATCATGGCAGAATCCACTTTGAAAGGAATGACACGCAGTAACGGTGCAGAGGAGTCCCACGACGTTGTACTCCACCACATCGGAGTACACAAACATCAAGTTGAGTCCTTGGTTCATTTCTACAGGGAATCGACAATATTTCGCAAAATCCGAGTTAGTAGTTATGGATGTTAATTATTTTTTCTTGACCAACCTGAAGTCTCCACCCAAAATATCATACAATTCAGGACAAAAGGAAATGGCCATTATTTTATACTCTGAAAGTTTGATCATTAGGCGACGAGCCACTTTATGGTACATAAAAGTAAAATTTTTTTTACTTTCTCCGTGGCTTTGCCAAACAAAGTATTGAACCTGGTAGCAAGTGAAGTCCCTAAATGTTCACCACTAAAATAATAACCTGCAGGAATGGTTAACAGATAGGTGGACCGTTTAGTTTTGGGGTCCTGTGTTTTCATCGGGTCACTGACAGTTCGTCTAAGGCTTTTTGCAATTGCTCGTCATACACTTCTACTGAAAAACTGGTTTGATTTTCGACGATGTTTTCGAATTATGTCGGTTATATAATTTCCAATAAAGCCACTTCCCAATGAGCATCTTGATCCAAATGAATGACTTATGCTAATTTAGCCGTGTAATAGCACAACGTGTTGTTAGGAAACACCTTCATGGAACTGTCACTGGGTAACGTTAAGTAAAATTGATTAATAGTGTTGTTCATAATTCCAACGTTCTTCTGTCCGAGGGGTCACTCGAGGTTAAAGGAGTGTCTAAAAGAGAATTGTGATTGGAAGGGTGCCTGTTAGGAGAATGACCAACGTTGGACGCAAGGCTCTCAATATTGTTCCTGTTGATCACGTTGTAAGAGTATTTCAGGGAAGGATTGGGAAGAAGATAACCAATGTAACTGCTGAGTAAAATGGTCCACAATTGTTTGTCTCCTTGTTGCAAACTCAAATTAGCAATGGCTGCACCAATGACACAATACACCACAAAGATTTGACAGAAAAAGACGATTTGAGTTTTAGGGACATGTTCTCCACACCACACCCACAAGGGTTGCTTTTGTAAATCTTGCAGAGAACAACTGGCTGAAGGAGTAGTCACTGTGGTCACTGAAGCTGTATTGAAGGGCATGATGGTCATTTCTTTTTATAGTTGATGACTTGCTAAGCGTCAATCCAGGAATCAAAACTAGGAGGATATCCTTTCCAACGTACTTTGACTTCTTTGACATGCCTTTTACCTACTTTAAGGGCTCTTCGTTCAAGAATTCTTTCAATGTCGTACACGTCGTCTTCTTTTTTGGTGACACGTTATAACTCAGGCAAGTAAAACTTTCCTTTTAATACTTCTCCATTCATGTCTTCCAATTTATAGACGGTAGGATGACGATCGCGCACTCGTCCAATAACACGAAACAATTCGGTGGTCCAGTTGGGTAAGTAACCGTAGTCGAAAGTGCGTTTGGTTTTGCCAATGCGAACCCAATATCCAGGGGTTAACACTCCTTCACCTTTATTGGGAACAGCCATCGTCCGGGACGTACCAAACAGACGCTCAAAACAGTCACTTGGTTGTCGGGTGTCACATCTTGTGGGGCACGTCAATGCTTCTATGGTAAGATTGATTGTAGGCTTGGACTAAGTGCGGTAATACGTCGATGTACTTGAGATTGTGTTGATGGGTACAATATTTCCACATGCGTTCTTTCACGGTACGTTGAAAACGTTCCACGATGCTGGCTTTGGTTTCAGGATTTTCGGTTGTGAATAAATAAATATTACGTTTCTTTAATTCTCGTTGGAAAGCTTGATTCAGAAATTCGGTGCCTTTGTCGGTTTGCCATCAAAGAGGGTGACGAGCATTTTGTTTCAACACCAGTTGCAAAGCTCGTACTAACTCTCCGCTCGATTTCGGAGGTCAATGGTACGACCAAGGCAAATTTAGAAAAGACGTCGATGACACAAAACAAATATTTGTAGCCGCGATTGTAGGTGGCTAAATGAGTGACATCGGCTAAATCGGCTTGCCATTGATGATCGATGCCTTCCACTTGAGTGCCACTTCTGTGAAATTTTCGTCAAATGGGCTTGTGTAAAGTGCACGTAGATTGTTCTTGTAGCCATCGTTGTACTTCAGGTAAACGGAGCTTTTTCAGGCGAGTTTTAGCAGCACGATATAATTTCTGAACACCTCCGTAACCTGCAGGGTGAGTTGGATCGTAGTAAATGCTGGCTAATACCTTCTTCGTGGTTTTGTTAATAAGATACCCACTCTTCGATGATACTGCTTTTGGCGGGACGAAATGGGGCTTGTGGAAACGTTTTTACGTGTCCGATGTGCCACAGGAGTCGACGTCAAGGGTACTGGTGGTAGTGGCAGTGGTGGAGGTGGTAATGCGATAGCTTTGGTCTTTTTCATTTTTAACTTCTGGTTTCCTTTCTTTATTTTTCATTTTTGTCGAAGGATGAATGGCCATCATTTTTTAAACCCAAGTTTTGAGTTCTTCTCGTTGAGGAGTGGGGGGAGGGTTCAACAAGGAAGCGGCGATCTTACTCGGAATGGAGTGGCAGTGGGTGTTTGAAAGTTATCATGGGGTTCTTTCCTTGGGTAATGGTGAGGTTACGTCTGTCTTGTCCGCTGTAGATAGTGATGGCAACGAACTATTCATTAGAGCCTTCAAATTGGCCAGAGTGGGTAGAGCTGTTTGTTCCACAGATTTTCTATGAAAGAGTTGCAGTCGTTGCAAGAGTTGACCGTACCTTTGCTATTTTTCGGTTTCGGACAAATCGTGGCGATGCATCAAGGATTGCAATTCGTGTTGTAATTGGGACATCTCGATCAAATCAGGATTGGGTGGTAAATGGGGTGTTCGTTGTTCTTGCCAACGAGGGTTTTCCATCCATTGTTTGTATGGGACTAAAGTCAGTTTTCGTTCTTCCATGGGCTTCCAAAGGTTACGTCTGAGATCGTGATGCTCCATAGGGCCCTTTTATCTTCTGGAAGGATCATTCATATTTCTACCCATTCCTTGGGGTATCCCTTGGGACATCCCTTGTGTCACCCCTTGTATCAAACCTGGTATTAAGCCTGTTAACAAAGGAGCAAGAAAGGGTAAAAACCCACCGCGTTGCACCAGCATCTTTTTCTTTTGACGGATGGGTATTTTCTTTTGGACCATTTGACGAAGAACGTGTCGATTTTTGGCTAAGCATTTTTCTAGTGTGGAGACAAAGGTATCGTGCCTTTTAATACATTCAAACAACATTCGCACACGGTATTGATGACATCTTTGGAGGTCGTTTTAATTATCTGTTTTCGCATGGGTGGAGAGACTTTGTACAGTACGGACAACATGTCTCCGTGTTTGGCTAAACGAGGAGGTAGTCCTTTCCTTTATTTCCTTTGTGGGGTGAATAAGAATGTTTTCTGCGAAGTGACATCTTTGCTTGTTCGTTCCAGAAATTTACTGACATCAAAGACTTGGTACACACCCATATTTTATCTTCTTTTCTAGCACTTCATTAAAAAGGTAGCGATGTGTTTCCCAAAATCGCCAAAGTAACCTCCTTTTTGGTGACTCTTCTTTTTCTTTAAACGATTGCGTCTTTTTAATGAATGACGTCGATTTTTGGCTAAGCGTCTTGTAGGATGACAAGATTGCCTTTTTCCTTTTTCGTTTTGGACAGAAGAACGACGACGGTTGTGGTGTGCACGTTTTTGAGGAGGCATCATGATTCCCGTTGTTGTCCTTAACTGATTTTTATACTGGAATGTGACTCCACTGATTATCTTTCCGTCGTATCAACTTCATGACAGGTAATACACGTCGTGAAAGGGTTCGCAACGGACTAAATAGGGACATTTCTTATTTGGACAAATACAGTAAACTCTGCTACTGCCGCTAATGTGGACGAGGGTGTCACCGGTGGAGGAGACGTTTTGAGAGACGCAGATTTCCAATGTTTCATCAAATTAGGAAGAATGGGTGTCAAATTAGATTTGGCTGGCATCACCCGCAACGGAGAAATGGAAGCACCTGAGGCTACTGTAAACGTGGTCACTGGTGCTGAAGGTCTTGGTTTACGAAGGTAAGGTTAGCCGAAGTGCCTCTTTTGCGGGTGACAGCTTTTTCTGTGGACTTTTCTTTCTCTGTGTTTTGGTCTTGACACCATTGTTTTTTTTTAGGGGTTCGTTTGGCTTTTTTTTTCTTGAGGTGAACTTTGGGAGCATTGGGATCCCATTTTAAAAGGGAACGAATGATGACACCTCCTAGAGAACCACTACCTCCAGGTTTCAAAATGATTTGCTTTTTGTTTGAGTGTCGATGCGAGGATCAGCCGGTTGAGTCAAGGCTACTTTGTTTCTGTCAAAAAAGCATTTGGTTTGGTGTGGACTGTGAATGAAGTCTTGCAGTATTTGACGTGATGTCATTGTAAACCATCGTAAGACTTCTTTGAGACTAGCTTCTAAGACGTGAGCACGTATTTGTGGATTTTTTTCGTGACTGATAACGTACAAGGCACGAATCAATTTGATGAGAAGATGAGACTGAAGGGACCTCATGCTGACGATGTATGAGACAAGGTCAAAGTGACCGAGGTTTGTATAGATTTTTTTTTAGTGGTTCATTATGTTATGTCGACGATGAGGACGTGTACACGACAGGTCCTTCGTCTTGACACCAGTCGTGAAACCAATCGGTACATCGCAAATAATATCGGGTGGTGGTTTTAAATCCACGAGTAAATAGGCATGTGGCGTTTGAGTGGCATCATCGTACGCATGAGTCAGCCAAGGTGTTCCTAACTGTTTGGCTAAGACTTGCACTTGTGATTTTTCTTGAGGACTTTTAAATAAGACCACGTAATTAGCATTGAGACTAATGGTACAATTGGCTTTACTTTGCTGAAACAAATTTTGTGTAATGTAAATGACACTGGCATTACGATGATGCCCTTTACGCGCAAACCACAGTTTAATTTCTTCTTCGTCTTCTCCTAACATGACAAAATGAGTTTTGACTAGGGTCAGATACGATCCCATCGTCCTCGCTAGGAATGCCTTCCACAAACACAATGGAATCACCTCGACTTTCTTGCAAGAGGCTGTATGCCGTTTGTCACTCTTTGTAACACCACACGATGCGTGGAGGTGAACGATCGATCAAATGATGTTTATGTTCGATCAAACGTTTGACAAATTGGGTTTTGCCTGAACCGCTCGGTCGAGCAATTAACATGTTAAAAGGATGACGAAGATACAAAGCCTCCAAACTAGCATGATCTAAGTGTTCGTCAATGACTTTGAATGTCGAGGAAGAAGGAGTAGAAATAGCAGAGGTAGCCATAGTAGTGTAGGGTATGACACTATTGACACAAAAACAGACAAGACAATAGGTTTTTATACTTTTTTCAAGACACGTTTATTTCGATGCATGTTTAACTTCGAACAACACGAAAGACAAAAATACATAAAAGCCAAAATGGATAAGTACAGGAATAAAATACACATGGAAACGATCAAAGTGGCATATAAAAAAGTCTCTGTACAACATTGTTTGGGTAGCCAAGGTGTCCTAGAAGTAGTGTGTAATGTTCTTATGGTCTCTACATGCGGTACAGTCACATAGGTGTCCTCTCGGAAGGGTCTTTGTGGGGGAATGTCCATGTCAGTCCTGTCTTGAACAGAGTGATTGTCCTGGGTGACAGATTCTTCTTCTTCTTCTGGCACTGTCACTAACACAGGTTTAAAAGTGACTTATTTCACTCGACGATGGATTTTACGAACACAACGCTTGAGCATAATGGGATGCTTCGTTTGTCCAAGCCTCAAAATTCCAACTTTTCCAGTCACGTACATCTGTCCAATGAGGGTGTAAATCACAAGCTACAGACACATCCTCGTACACCGCTTCCGTACGTGAACGTTGACGAATTTGTTTTTTCCTGTAGAGGTCGAGACGTATCCAGATGAAAACGTAAGGTTTTTAACAGAATGAGTCTCTCGTGGACATTTAAAGGAGTTTCCATACTGTCTTTTTTGTAGGTAGTGTTCGTAAAGTGTCCACAAGGAATCGACACAAGTAAACGAAATCCCATAAAGCAAGTCACTAACACACACACTACTCGTCGACCCCAATGGATGGGACTCAATTCTTGCAATTAGTGTTCATAATCCTTCACCGTTTAAATATTCTCATTGATATCCTTCCAGGGAATCTGTTTGATCACAAGTGATAAAGGTTGTGGTATCGTCGTTCTATTTTATACTTCTTTTTTGTCGAAGACAATAAGTGTACATTCTGCACGGAATTATTTATAATCTTCTCCAAGAGCGAAAGTGATTAACATAACGTGGAATTTCGTCCCACTGCCATTCAGGGTAACGGTCAAGAAGGATTAAAAAATCTTCAGATGTAAACGAACTAAATTGAAAACAGTGGGAGAAGACACCTTTGATCGAGATAAATCTGACACGCTGGTTGATTTTTGACACTTTCCTCTTGTGAATTTCACGACACAAACGTTCTACAGTCACCTATTGAGATTTTTCTTTAACAAGTCCCTGCCAAACGTCCTTGCTGATATTCTCTTGCAATTCGAGAGGTGATCCTTGAATAGTATGTTTTAAAGAGGGTTTACATACTGGTCTAGGTTTGTCTCCAAGCCAAACTGGTTTGTTAAACGACATGGTACAGTATTGTAACTTTCAATCACTAATTCCCACTAAAGGTAGATAGTGAAAATTCTGAGACAATCGAGCGTGTTCCAGGTAAGCGGAATCCTTCTGTTCTCACTGTTAAATCGACACACCACAACTGAAACACTTGACTTTATCCCCTTCGCCCAAGTAGAAAAATCTGGCTCTGGCTAATTCTTCAGGAGTTGGTCCAGGTAGATATATTGGCTAGTTTTCTTTGAAAGTTTGGAATAAACTATTTAATTTTGAAGTATTCAGGCAAGCGCACAAGGAACGAATATTCGTCTTTCACAAGTTCATTTCGATACAGGTATGGTGAAATTACCAGGAGGTTAATTTGGATTGAATGACATCCGTAGGATAGTAGCCGCATGGTCTCACGCGTAGATGGCATTGCTTTTGCATCAAGAGGGATTTAGAAGGTACTGTGACGTTAGGACACGTACGTACTCCAGAAGCACGCTGCTCGATTACAATGTCTCATTCTCTCTGTCACTTTTACTGTATTGCTGACCACGATGTCTACCAACAACTGTATTTCTTTATTTGATTTTTAAAAAAATATAAAATACTAGATCCATTTTTTATAAATAATCTACTCTTATTTGACAGCAGCGACAGCGACTTCTACTCTTACCACAGTTGCTACACCTATACAAAAGTGATCCTTCCCGAGACCAAAAAGTATGAGACAGAGCATGCAAGTTGTGAAGTATAGTGGATCAATATAAGCAACAACTGTGAAGCCTGCTATGTTTTAATTCTGTTTGTGATAATAATGTATGATATTTCGCATTATCCCAAGTGGAAGGTTACAAACCGTACAAATATTTTATGACTTGAGCTTTTGACACTTACACATCCTTCTTTCTATCATGTGATTAGTAGATTTGCGTTTTGGCTTCTGCCTGTGTGTGAATTGTATGGTTTGTTTATATATGTGTATTTTCCCTGTTCCACCCTTGCATAGTGTTTAGGTGTGTTCCCCAAAAATATAAAGAAGGAACAAATCTGAAAAAGTCAGTTTGAACTGATGTTTCTTTTTGCGTATACCTTTTTTCAAGCTGTTAATACATGGCAGATTACATCCGCATACAATATCAAAGGGGGAGGCCTATATACAAATGTCATTGCCTTTCTTAAATTCGGTTTAATTATGTTTCTAACGCATTTCTTTTTTAATGGACGATTTCGGGCTTTCAATTGTTGTAACGGTTTTTATGTTTAGTTTGTTGCTGAAATTATATATACTATAGTCTATAGAAAAGCGCTTAAGTTTCGTCAGTATTTTAATTTTACGCTCACAAAAGGATACCAAGTTTGTCTTGAAAGAGTATTGAAACTCGAAAGTGAAGTAAAACATCTCTTTGTTACTAGTTAGGTGTTGTTGTGTTCATTCTAATCATGTTTTCCGTATATCTTTGTGTTTTGGAGGTCATATTGTTTTTTATGTAAATATTCACATCAATGGACAGACAACTTGGATTTTTATCCTTGAGGTTCACTGAACTTGCTTCGTTAATTCGTACAAATCCCAGATTCACAAACTGGATTGAATTAGGAATAAGCGTACGTACTTTCGATTGGTTGATAGGTTGAGTGCGTGATGGGTCTATTCCCACTCACCCAGGTCTAACATTCATATCATTAGCCCTTTTTAGGGGTATGATATGACTACCAAATTAAATAGCGCACTCTGTGCGCATAAACGCCAGGAAAATGTGGCACCATTCCATCTTCCTGGATAAATTAAATCACTGCCATGTAAATAAATGGCAGTGCAAAATAGTGAACATATGACCCTAGTGTCCGGTTTCACTTTAAATCCAACTATTCATTTACAAATAAATTGTCAGTTTCTTTATTTTTGGCACTGCAATGTGTCACGGAAAAATTTTTAAGCATGAGATCTACCGTTTTTTTAGATAGGTAACAAATACAAAACTATTTAATTCATGACGCGAGTGATCTTGCACTGTATAACCCTGCTTATGTCTAACTTTGAAATAAAAATACCAGAACCAAAACACACGTTCGGAAGAATTGTAACAATATAAAAATGATTGACGCGAGTGACATTGCACTTTATGACCCTGCCTATTTTTAACTTTGAATTTCAAATCAAAATACACAGCTTAGACTTTCGATAGAACGATGCACATTTTGGTGCTGCTTTTGTTGTCAACATTGTTTGTAGCGTGTGCTAGAAACACATGATATCCTTTAAATTTGAGATATGTTAAGAAGACAATCGATAATAAATATCACACTACCATTTTACTATATTGATGAATGAATGAAAACAATTAACATATTTCACATCGAATGTATGGCGTTCTTAATTATCCTTGTTTTGTTTTCCTTTCCTTCTGCGTGTATAGGAGATTGTGTGATTTTATTTTCCTTCCCTTCTGTTTTGATAGGAGATTGTGCGGTTTGTTTTCAGGGCCACTCATATACCTCGGAAAGATATTTGCTTTCTTTGTCTCCATTTCCCTTGTCGCTAGACAGTCCCAAATAAAAATAATATTCCCCATGTTAAATTTCACTTGTCGCTAGATAGTCCCGAATAGTTCCCATGTTAAATTCCCCTTTTCGCTAGATAGTCCCACCATGTTAAATTTCCCTTGTCGCTCTATAATAATTACTTTATTTAAAGAGGGTAACACAATTAGCTAAGAACTAATCTACCTTGAGGCCCTCATACTAGGAATTTATTTAATTCAGCAGCATCTCAGAAGCCACTGGATATATTGGGATTGGAAGATGGAAATAGAGTGGGAATACTATTCCAGAGCAAAGTTCCAGAGTATTTGAAACTTTTCTTGAATAATTCCTTATTTGGTTTGGGAGTTTTATACTGTTTTGTAGATATTGATCGCAGGTGGGGTGTATTACCAGGTAGCCTATACTGGAAGAGGGATTGTAAATATTCAGAAGCACTATTATTGGATATCCTGTACATTAATTTGGCTTTTCTTAAAAATATTCGGTCTTTAATAGGTAATATTTTTAACTTACCAGCTAAATTTTCCTTGCTTTCTTTCTGGTTTGATATTAGCCTAAATGCTCTTTTCTGAAGAGTTTCCAACTTTGATATGTTTTTATCATTTGAATTACCCCATACTGTATTACAGTAGTCTAAATACGGTTGTATGTAACTGTTACAAAATAATTTTCTGTACCTTTCAGGGAAAAAATGTCTTATCCTACTGAGAAGCCATAAACTTGAATTGATCTTTTTACTGATATGTTTGATTTGATCAGTCCATGATAGATTATTATCTACCAAAACACCAATTAGTCTGTCGTGACAGACCATTTGCGATTTTGTATCCTTCCATGTCAGACATAGTTCATTGCTATCAAGATTTTTCTTTTTTTTTCCTTGTTGAGATAAGTAATATTTTAGTTTTACCAGTATTTACTACCATGCCATTGCATGTGCACCAGTTTTCCAACTTGTTTAATGCATTCTGTAAAGAAATTTCGAGTTCATGCTTTGTGTTTTGGATGTCTGATAATGTTGTGCCATCTGCATAGAGATCTGTAGATGATATCGAGTCTCTTAGTAAAAGTGGTAGGTCGTTAATAAATAAAATAAATAGTAATGGACCTAGAATTGAGCCTTGTGGCACTCCATATCTAATTGTTTCAGGTTCGAACAGAACGTTATTTATATAAACATGTTGTGTTCTCTCACTTAAGTATGAAGTAAACCATCGAACTGTTTTTTCATCGCATTTTTAGATATTTAGTTTCTTTAAAAGGATTTCATGATCCACCATATCAAACGCTTTTCTGAAATCTACAAATACAGATCCTATTTTTTTTACCTCGGTCAAGTGCTTGAAGCCATTTATCAGTTAGGGAGATCAAGGCAGTCTCACATGAATGTTTAAGTCTAAAGGCTGATTGATTAGAGTGTAACAGCACGTGTTTGGGTAAATATGACATGAATGAGTCATGGACATGTTTTTCAATCAATTTTGACAAGTTTGGTAGTATTGAGATTGGTCGTTAGTTATCAGCATCATTCTTAGATCCAGATTTATAAATAGGAGTTACTTTTGCGGTTTTCCATATTTTGGGGACAGATGAGGTTGCAATACTTAAACTGATTATGACTATTATACTATCTAAAATAGCAGAGGCAGAAGATTTAATGAGTCTTGGACCAATCTGATCAAGTCCTGTAGCTTTCTTGGTATCAATTGTAACGCCGTTTCCGGCTACAATATTTTGGGTTCTCCTGTCTAGCTTTTGATTAGAAAGAATAATACAAGACCGTATAGAATCAACATCAAAAGTATTTATTTGTAAATTACCTTAAGTACAACGGCAGGTGAACATGCAATTATTGAATGTCAATACTGTTACATATACATAAACATTTAATATTTAATACGAGACTTATGTAAACCAGAGAATCACGGGAGACAAAGGTGATCGACTCCCGTGGGGGAAGGTGCAATGGAGCTTCAAATATAATTGCACCTTCTCCACCTCTTTAAGAATATATTTATAATGGTTTTTATTACATAGAATTAACGATTTGGACGTACAAGATGAAGTTGCTTAAGTGGGACGGTGAATAAGGTGAAGTATTAACCTTCAGGTGGGATAGAGAAACATACTTCCTTAGAGATATTGCTGCTGCAGAACTTTTTCAGTTCACTAAAGTTGTTTTCTATCACTGGTTCTTTTAACTTTGTGGAGATACTGGTGAAAAAATCATTGAAAACATTTGCAATGTCAGTTTCATCAGTGACTATGGTGTCATTTACCAGAATTGAGTTAATTTTACTTGTCTGGTTGTTGTGTGTTCCTCCAGTAATTTCATTGAAGACTTTCAAAATGAAGATTGTGTTGCTCTTTTTGTTTTCAAGCAATGACAGATAATACGACTTTTTAGCTATTTTAATCACACTTGTTATTTTATTTCTCCATACTTTATATTTTGCATGGTTTCTCCTAGCCTTGAATTGGTCTCGTGTTTTCATAGCATCTAGTATTTCAGTAGTAAGCCAATTAGGTTGGATTTCATTCTTTACTCGATGTACTTTCAGTAGTGCATGCTTAAAGACTACATCCATAAATAAGTCAGTCCACACTCTCAGAGTTTCATCTATGTCATCCAAATTTTGGATCATATTCCATGGAACTTTATATAGGTCATCAAGAAATTGTTCTTCACTTAAATGTTTGAACGATCTGTAAGTGATCGTTTTGTGTGTGTTTTTCTTATTTCTCTGGCATTGAACCTTTCTTGTCAAAAAAGTAGGACAGTGGTCACTAAGACCAACATTTGGTACATTAACACAAGCCACATTGTGTGGAAGGTTGGTATAAATGTGATCAATAAGAGTGCTTGATTTTTCTGTTACCCTTGTGGGCTCACTTACCATCTGGACTAGGCCTAATGATTCAATAAATTCCATCCAGTTGTTCCTTATTTGAGTGTTGAGAAGGTCCTTATTTATATCACCAAGTATATATGTTTCTTTCTCCTGTGCGAGAACATTTTCCATTTGTTTCAAAACATCATCATTTCAGATTGCTTTGGAGGAAGGTGGCTTATAAATGAAACCAATTAGGAATGATTTTGCATTATTTTGAGAAATTTCCACCCAGACACTCTCATTTTCATGTGACTCCAAGTCAGGTCACCTTTCTGCATTTACATCTTCTCTAATGTACCTCCCCCCGCTGTCTCTCTGTCCCTGCGTAATGGTTTATTATAGCCTTGACAGTGAAATAGATTATCATTGTGGTTAGCATTTAATTTAGTTTCAGTGAGTCCTAAAATATGTATATTATTTTCTTTAGAAAACAACATTAACTTAATCTGGTCTATTTTTCCCAATATACATTGTACATTTAGGTGACCTATGTTACAACCTTTTGAATTTAGTTTCATATCGATTATATGTATGTTATCATGCAGTGGGGCACACAGTGAGATTGTCTCTATACTACTTTTATCATTCTGACATCCTATTTCTGTATTTAAATGGTCATATATATTAGAATTTTCAAAGTCGCGTGCAGACCCTGAAAATCTGTTAGCTTTTGTATTTACAATAGCGTGCAGTGAATATTTAGAGACAAGAGTGTCACTTGGTACATTTAAATTTGTTCTTGTAAATGAAGCATTGGCATTCTCCTCTTTGCCAGCTTCCTAGCATGTATAATACAATGCTGTACAGAGACTTTGTTTGTGTCCATATTTATGGCATCTGAAGCACTCAATCTGTTTGCCATGATGGCATACTTGTGTCATGTGCCCAGTGTCTCCACAGTAGAGACAGTACTCTTCATTATAGTGTCTGAAAATGGGGTCAAACATGTTAATATTTCTCTGTAGTTGAGAGGTTCCTTTAGGTGAATTATGTCTCTGTCGTAGAGGTTTAGGTTGACGTCCTGGTTCTGAAGAAAGAAAGATGTGTATTGTGGAATGTACTGTATGTTGAAGTCTTCACATAGGTCAAGTATGAGATCATTGATTATTTTCACCTTGGTATCCACACGAGGAGGTAGTCCTGATATCATTATTTTACATCTATCTGGACTGCAATACCTAGCAGCATAGAGTAGACTTTCAACATCTGTTCTGATTTGATTTAGTGACCTTCCCTCACTGGCATCATTTCCACATACTAAAAAAATAATATAGTTATATTTGGTAAGGTCAGAATTCATCATTTTGTCTGTGATGTTGATATTTGCACCTCATAGAGTCTGGACATCTGTTTTAAAAAGTCTCCTTGTCCCACTATGGTAAATTTCCCTGGTCACTATATAGTCCCATCATGTTAACTTTCCCTTGTCGATAGATAGTCCCATCATGTTCAAACCTGACGGAGAACTATTATCAGCATTCTCATTTTGAAATAAATATTCTGGGATTAAAACTCCAATACACAGATTCATGACAACTGACAAAACGTTCTTTTTTCATTTTTATTTTCATCATTGATAATAGTATTTGTTTATAAATTTTGTTTTGGTTTTGGATGATGCCTCTTGAATGGCATAATAAATGTGATGATCATTGTAGAAATAAAAAAGATGGTTTGTAACATATTGAAACTCAGCGTTACACGTTGTTTTTTTTTACTTTCACAACTGATCTTAATAAAATTATGTACACATGCTGGTATTTGATTTTTTTCAGGATCCAACCATGACGAGAAGACATTAGTAACAGGAAGAAAACAATTTTTTGCTGAATAAGGAGGTCTGAGGAGTACCAACCACTAGAGTGAATCCATTTTGTAATGATTATGCTAAGAAGCTATTACAAATAGCTGTGGTTCTTCGCATACTGGTAGAGTCTTGATGTCGTTTCCTTATTGTCAGATAATTATTGAGTATTCTGACTACATATTATGAGATGACTGCTTACATTTAACTTATTAGAGGTTTAATTTAATTGCCATCTTATTTTATAATTTAATGGTTACTATTGGCTTAGCTTCTTTGCATACGCAGATATCTATTTAAATACAACTTTGCTGAAAATCGTTAAAATTGTTTTCCTTGAGTTTATGTGACATGATGAAAATATGAACAAATTATATTAATACGTGTGTGTGTGTTTGTGTGTGTGTGTAATATTATAACATACACATTAAATAATTTTAAATAGCTGTGAATGGAGTATGGTTATTGTTCTACATGGTAACACATTAAGATATATTGTATTTTAATATTCAGACCTCCTCTTAAGAGACAGGTGTCTTAATAATTCTTCATTTTCCCATAGTTGTAATGTTGAAAAAAAAAATCAGCCTTAAGTGTCTTACTTTTTGAATGAAACCATTGTTACAGCGTGTACAGTTTACATTACAATTATTGACCATTAGTAACTTATTATTCAAATTCATTACCATATTTCAGATGTGATGTGTCGCAGCATGTACCAAAAGGTAAGAATCTTTTTACCGCACAATTAATACAGAGAGAGACACAAACTGATCTTGGTCTCCCAGGTATTGAAAAGTCAAAGCACTTTACCAAAATATGAACTTTGCTTTACATCACTAGTAAACTTAGGGTTAGGGACTGCATACCTCATGCATCATCTCTTGTCAGTCCATGAAAAATTACTATTGTCCACTGTTCAAAATGTATTTAGCAAAATGTAATCAATTTTTAAAAATATCTGGATGACATGAAGTTCCCTCAGATTTGTGTAAATGATTCTTATGAGTCAAAATACACGGTTACTGTTACCAAAGATTTAAACCCAAATATCTATATTATACATTTTATACTCAAAATAAGAAACAAAATAGGAACATATTCGAAAGCATTGTGTGTCAAGCACTTTACAATTACTCAAATGTTCGCCATCAGTCCTCACAAATGGCTATTACTAAAAACAGAAAGCTTTCAAAAAGTCCTTTGCGTTAATGAACATAATTTGGTAATTATTTTGAATTGTATTGCCTTACCTGTATTATCAGGTGGGATATATGTTACTTGTTTTGTTTGTCAGCAGATTCATCACTGTCAGCAGTTTCTGAAGGTGTTTCTGAATGATATTGAGTTCAAACGACATTGAGGAACAGTTACAATATTTGGTCAGTAACATCATGATTAAGTGTCATTTCAATAGTCTACACAGCCAGTCACCTACCGCACTGGGTCAAGGTCACAGTAACGTTTAATAATAGGACCGTTCCGGTGGCCTACAGGTTAGAGTGTCCACCTTGGATGCAGGAGGATACATGTTCGAACCTTGATCGAGGCATACCAAAGATTTATAACAACGGTACGAACAGCTGTCTTACTTGGTGCATATTAAATTGCTAGTTTTAGGCCTGGCTGGCCTGGTGCTAGGATAATATGACAAGGTGGGATATGATTGAACAAGATGCCCCCGTACAAGACATCACTATAAACTGCCAGACTGCAGACATTGTAACTATATGACTATAAATAAAAAGCTGCATTCAAAAAATCCAAACACACAAACACATACAATTTTCAAACGGATATTTCTGATAAGCATATGATAGGTGATATACAATTCCGGAGAAACATTTGTGAGATAAACCAAATTCATTTTCAGTACTGTAAACCCATTTGTATAGGTCCTCTTCTCATTACTGGAATTATTTTAATATCCCACAGATGTCCATGTAGCAGCAGTCAGATGCAGAACAATTGATTCATAGTTAATATTAAGGGGAAAAAATCACACATCATGATGTGTATATCTGATTCAACAAATAATCACAAAATACAAGAGAAATATTTAAACTCAAATTGGAACTTGCTTATAAAGTATGATAAATTTATGTAGTGGCATAGTATTTCAGTGTTGACATTTCTCTGCGTGGTCGGTAATTTAAGTCAATATTTATACCAAACCTGTTTTGAATATTTTTCAGTAAAATTGTACACCATTTATCATTGGTTTTTCGCGTTATCTTTTAAGTATGCTTATTGAAAGACAGGAAATGTTGAAATGACTGCATGTGAAAACATTTTCATTCATATTTTATTTATTGTTTCTGTCGAATCGTTTCTTCATTTTAGTTTTCTCGATATCACAGACATTCTCTTTGCCCTGCATGACAATAGTATTATGTCTTTGGAAAGTGCGGGTCTAATTCTACATTTAATTGGCGTACTACTTTTGTACAAAGATGTCACAATTTTGTGATCACTAGATGGAGAATCCTGCATGGCATTACCAAGTGATGTTTGCTTGCTAAGATTGATGATTATGTCTTGGATAGAAACACTGATGATACCAATAGGTTACATATGAATACTGAAGAGATGATTGCAAATCGGATAAGACTTCTACCACTAAATTGATCAATCTCAAGTCTTCATCCCAAAAGCACAATATATCAGTGTAGTCTGTAGACGGTGCTTATGACATTGTGTACAAAACTTTACGTTTGGAGTTGCATAGAAATAATCAGTGTTGTCTGAGGCTAAGGACGACAGAGTTAATAATTATGTTCATAATGTAATACAACTAGGACTTTTGTATATGCAGTTCTTTCATGTTTTCCAAGTACCTAACATCACAATGTTAATAATACTCTTAAGTACATTATGGCAGTTTGTCAGGCAGTTAATTCACACACTAAATATGAACTTGAAATTTTGCGTTTTCATGCCCACCAGCAAACATCATATAGCTTGCATACTGCCAACAAGTCTTTGTATATTTTATTTGTAAACAGGGAAAATTAGATTCACATATTCCAGCTGACTTTCGCATGGAACATGTCAGGAAATTTAAGAAACTAGTTACAAATGTTGGGTCTAACAACATTATGGGATCAATTTCAAGAAAAGCAAGAGATCTAACTGATATGTACCATGTTGCAGAATAGTATTACCATGCTGCTGCTGTTATTGTTCGAGCTCATCTGCATAAGAAAAATAAGGCCTTAGAAGAAGAGATGATGATTTTCAAAGACCTGAGATAGATTTGTCCCTTTAAAACATAATAAGGCCTTAGAAGAAGAGATGATGATTTTCAAAGACCTGAGATAGATTTGTCCCTTTAAGACATAATAAGGCCTTATAAGAAGAGATGATGATTTTCAAAGACCTGAGAGAGATTTGTCCCTTTAAGGCATAAAAAGAGAGAGTCTTTCATAAATTTGAAAAGACACATGCTCCTACAGATGGATTTTTATGCTGACAAAATTACGACATGGATTCAGGACCATAAATGTATCTCTGATTATGATACAGGACTTTTGTTTAGTATTCTTCACACAATGACGAAGTAGATGTGTAAGTTGATTTGTGAGTCACATGGATAAATCCGTGTATCACATTATATTCTGAAGAACAATGATAAAAGTTAGCTTTACATTACATTATGAGCAGCATGAATAAAGCTGTGAATTACATTAAACTCTGTTGAATAGTGATACAAGCTTGTACTTGCATTCGTTATATCTTACATGTATTCCGTTAGTTATATCTGAACATAAATGGTGTAGGCAATCATTTTTAATTACTTTATGGATAGTTATATGACATGAACATGAAGTTATTTCCATGGACAGATTGATTCTAATAATGCTAACTAGTAGCATTGTTTTTAATAATGATGTATATTATTTGACACTGGTAGCTCATTTTAAACGTCAAATAACACTTTAGCCTTTTTGCTTGTTTAGCATGTTTAGCCTAGTACTCCAAGTGACCATATTCACACCCAAATTTTTTATATATGAAAATGCTCTTGTCTAATGGCTGTACTGTTTATTTATTTGTATTACCATTAAGGTAAATAATTACAAGTATAATACTGAAATTTTACATGTAAACTGTATAAAAGATTAAATCTATGCATCTAGGTACTTAAATGTACATAGGTGGAGAAATCAGGTGGAGATGCATGTTACGTATTTGGAATTCATTTTTGCGAATATTGTTATTAATATAAAACAGCTTTTCTTTTAATTAACCACGACTATGCACTACAAAGGGTTTAGAGCATAGATATAATAATTGTCAGCTGACAGAGATAAATGACATGTATACTATTGCAGTAGACATGTGATGATACTTTTGATTGCTGAAGCCATTAATGGTCGTACGAGAAAGAATAAAATTCAACTTTTTCAACAGTAATGCAGAATTCAAAAGTTTCTGAAACTTAACAAGTAATCATGATCAGAAGTGTCGCTGGGATTATAAATCTAGGAGTCGAGGACTTCCATTTTGAAAATTTTGAACTTTGCAGTTGTTGATGCAAGAAAAATGCAGAATGAAAGGTAACTTTGAATACATGTATAAACAATTAAACATTGCAATGTTTGATATACATAACTTGTATCAATTTATTCTTATTAGCTTGAAACATATGGTACTCTAGCACCCCCCCCCCCAAATTTATTTTTATATACATAAATACAATAGTATTCTATTTCAGTCCCACAAAATAAAAGTAAAACAAATCTATGATGTTGAATGGACCCAGGAAATGACAGCCAGTCTGTATCTAATATGTTCTATGTTAAGTCTTGTGTCGCATTAGTTGAAAGGTAAATCATTAACAATAAAAATGTTTGGATCTTAATCACTACTTTACCTACCTTGAAGGCCCCGAGTGGCCGAGTGGTCTAAAGCGCTCTCCGTTACGGATCACAGCCATCTCACCTCTGTCAGCGTGGGTTCGAGTCTCGACCAATGTGGGTATGTGAGAAAGCTTACTAGTAGCTTCTAGTGGGTCGATGGCTCTTTATGGGGTTTTCCCGGGTTCTTCCTTAATCATTGATACTGGCCGCAATGTATAGCCTATATTGTGCTGGAAATGGCGTTAAACCCTAATACAACAACAACAACATAATCGTGCACCATTTTACGATACTGGACACATTGACATTTCACGCACGTGCCCGAAACGTCCGTCTAAAAAGTAGTATCGTGTATTAAGTAGTACTTTGTAAACAAGCCATATACACTCACGACGTAGACGCTATAGGTTTTGGTTGATAAGATTTATTTCTGAAAATTAAATATGTTAAAGAGTTCAATGAGGCAGAACGAAACTTTCAAACAAACTGACAACTGAACGTGATATAAGCAATATCAACAACATACTTGAGAGACATTGTAATTGAAAATACCATTCTGAATATTGAAACAGATGTTGAGGAGAACATAATAACATACATTTTGTGTGGTGGTATTTATGAAAGATCAGATTGTTTTTATAGCTACCTTTTATAAAGGGAATTTTGCATACGATAACGTTTGGCATTTCTAGTTTGGTTGAAACGGCGTGATAGAATCATGTTATCCTGCATTTCTAGTTTGAATGTAATGCGACATAGAATCATGTTGTCGGTGCATTTCTAGTTTGATTTTAATGACGAGATATAATTATGTTACAGTTGCATTTCTAGTTTGATTGTAACGGCGAGACTAGATAATGTTATCGTTGCATTTCTAGTTTGATTATAACGGCGATACATAATCGATTTTAATGACGAGATATAATCATGTTATCGTTGCTTTTATAGTTTGGTTGTAAAAGCGAGACAAAATCAAATTCATGGTGTTGTTGCGTTTCTAGCTTGATTGTAACGGCGAAATAAAATCATGAAAACATCCCCGTAAAGCTTCCCAGACCATGTTTGCAAGGTTTTGGTTTCGCTTGACTAGTTTCACTAGGTGATCTTTAAGACGCTGAATAAATGTGTCCACGACGTTCAGGATCGACATTACAGTTTTCTCGTACTAACTTTTCTCAGCAGCAAAGACAACACATTTAAGATGCGTGACGTCAGCAGCTGATACAGTGTTTGAAATGAATAAAGGCAATAAGCTCATAAATGTAACTTTATGAAAAGAAAAACATTATTTTCTCTTTACAATGTGGTGTCTTTATATTCAGATAATGCTAAATACTAAGATATTTTATTTCTGACAAATTAGACCAATCATTCCTAACAAATGGAATGCGAGATAGCAAACTTACCTATTTGCTGTTTGATACAAAGTTTGAGCTGAAAGAGATTGGAAAACATTCAATGTTTTTGAAAGTTTAACTACCAAAAGGTGTGGGGCCCCGAGTGGCCGAGTGGTCTAAAGCGCTGTCCGTTACGGATCACTGCCATCTCACCTCTGTCTGCGTGAGTTCTAGTCTAAGATTCGGTTAATGTAGTTATGTACAAAAGCTTGCCAGTAGCTTCTCGTGGGTCGGTGGTTCTTTCCGGGGGTTTTCCCGGTTTCTTCCGCCACCAATAATACTGGCCGCCATGTATAGCATATCGTGTGCTGAAAAATGGCGTTAAACCATAACAAACAAACACACAAAACAAAAGAAAAAGTGTGTTTTGCAGTGAGAAACATAAATAGACAGAATAAACTTCTGCCACAGTATTTTTCCTGAGAAAATAACAAATGCAATATAAATAGTAATCGTGTTTATTGAAGATCAATGTGATGTGAACAATACGTTGTAAAACGTTGCTAAAGTTACAAATAAGTCTTGTCACTAAGCTAAAAGTTATGTATCTATGACAAGGAAGTGAAATATGCAGATAACTATTATGTCTCTCTATTTACATTTAGACAGTAACAACGAAATGGAATCACAGCCACGTGATGTTTCCCAAACCCTATCTGGAAGGTGTTTGCACTGTTTGACTGGCTATGATCTCCTTAAGCCGCTGCATAAATTTGTCCACGTCATTCCGGTCCAAATTACATTTGACACATACTGCAATCTCTCAGCAGCTGGAATGAAATTCATGGTAGAGCCCGCAAAAAGAGCGTTTGTAAGTTTGTGGTTAATGGTCTCAGAAAACGGTGACGTCATCCAGAGTTTGCTGTTTATTTCAGTACTATGGAAAACCGATACACACTTAGCTGGACACGAGTTTTAAAATTATTTCTGAATGCAATTTGTCCTCTCCATTTATCTGTTAAATCCCTAGAGATGATGTCTGATTCCATTTTTTTTCTCACCTAATTAACCATTATTTAACCTTTGAACAAAAGTACTAAGACATGGTCTAAATATGCAACGTAATCACTTCTTTGCCGCCATTTAAATTCATTATATTTCTACATGTAGTTATGTCAGGTATTCCTTGCCATGAAAGGAATTACGGGTTTTCTGACAAAATAAAAAATGTAAAAGAACAAATTCAGTTTATTTTACGTTAACGGAATACCTAAGAATACTGTACGTTTTTCAGAGAGAGCAAATTTAAATTATTAGGAGGACATTTTATACACCACATCTCGCTTTTTGATAGCCGTGTCTTATCAGATAACCCAGAATCTTCAAACAGAATGTAACAATGTCTCAATTGACATAAAATATTATGTAAAAACAAAACAAGATGCAATTGTGTGGGCTTAATTTGAAGCTTCCTCCGTTGCTGAGAAAAACTTTGATATTAAGTTTCTCAATTGTTCAGAATTAATGTATATTTTCCAAGAATCATATTTCTAAGCAATGTAAACTCACTAATATACTATTGTTATGATTCAACAAGGAAGATAACGGTATTTCCTTGAAAAGAGAAACATTTGTCAGTGTAAGAATACCGGGTTTCAAAAACGAAAGAACAATCCTTGACTTCAATATCATTGTAAACATCAATCGATTGCGCTCATTTGCCGATAAAGCACTGTGCTTTCGGCTCTCATGCCAGACAAAGAATTCAATATTAAAAATTACTTTCAATATGGTCTTTGAATAACACAAGCTTCTCACTATTATTTGTTACTCAACAACTTTCAGTTCAAACTCGAAGTTGCAATATTCCATTGTACCATCCATCATACAGCTAGTAGCGTTAAGATCTAAACCTTACTTCCCGTACTTATAATGCATAAATTTGCAAGCGTCCAAATAATAGTTATGAAGACAAATGACAAAAGGACCCGATAGGACTTCAATTGTAAAAATATATACACAATAACTTTATACCGGCATGAACCTTTCCAGGTCATCATAATTAGGGTGAAATTACATAATTACCTTATGTTAATTTGACATAATTATGTTATACAGAGGTGAGGAAGAAAAGAAAGAAACAAACCTATCTATGTTTTTCATAAATTTTCTCCACATTATAAATATGGATATTCCATACTAAGGATATGATAAACATCAGAAAATTTGAAAACGTCTACGTTCACATTGCAAGATCTAACTGGCATATCAGAATTATTACCAAGATTGCCTCTCTTCCACATGTTTGTTTCTAAAGTTTTGACTCTGTATACACCGAAAACTTTAAATTGTGTCCAATACAGTTTTCTTAAAAATATTCTTGCTGCAGATAGCAACAGTATTTTAGTAAATTAATATTATTTTTTACCTAGAAATTGCAAAGATGGTATTTACAAAGTCGATTCTGAGAATTTTGTTAATTTGGATTTGTAAAAAATAATGCGGGTAACTTGTAAAACGAATCGACCATAAAATAAAAACTAACGTTCACACACACACACACACACACACACACACACACACACACACACACACACACATACACACATCACTATAACCAATAAGATGGGGAGTTTAAATTCGTTCCAAGCAGGATTTGATGTCATGCTTCGAGAAACTGCCACTTCAACCAAGCGGTATCATGTATCAGCGCTCTGACCCAGATATTGAACTATATGCAGTCCTGGTTATATCCAATAAAGTGTATGTGTCACATATTAACAGACATTGTGACTTTATTTCAGAGCGGTGTACTTACCACATACCATATACCAAAATGCGATGTGATTTTTAGAAGTTAAATATGGTAGTTTAATAGTTCAGTCTTATTGACACATTATTCGTTTCTTGTACTTTAGCTTTGGCACCGTGGTGAGTATATGTATGTCCAACGAAGACACCACGGCTTTAAAAGGCTATTGATAATGTACGATTCAGTACGAGTGGGTGGGTTAAGAAATGGCTTTCTAGTCTGGTTATATTGAAATCCTAGTGCCTTCACTAAATTATCCTGAATCACATAGCAGTGAGATTGTGAAAGAATAACTCGCAATTGCAATACCTTTCTCGTCACATATTTTAAAGCAATGTACATAAATTTGTAATTTGTACACCTTGACAAAACCTGTTGTCTTCTCTCTTTTATGTTATCTTTTCATGAGCATAGACTCATATATATATATATATATATATATATATATATATATATATATATATATATATATATATTGGGCACAAAAGCCACAAATTATTACACAAATGACAACATAACAAAAGACATAAACCACAAAACACGCGTGCTATACAAATACCACATTGTATTAGCAGTAAATGGCACAATTAATTACAAAGTTAAGGTTGAACGATATGAAGTTTTGTTACTATTGAGTGCTAACCTAGCAACACAGGTTAAACACCTGATTACAAATGAAAGCTTTAGCAGATCAGCAGCTTTAGATTGATTGCAAATATAATTTTCATATTAGATGAGATATTTTATCATGGATATATTATTTCGTTTAGCTGGCTTTATGTTCAAATTACAAGAAGTTATGTTCTAGAGAAAACCTACATCGAGTTTGTGATATTTAGTAACACCATAAACTCTTTTAAGTAAATGTATGAATGAGCTTTTGACATCTTAAAATACAAACATGATAGTTAGGACCATGTGTTTGAAAAAGCGAATAAATGGCAGGAAAATGAGATTTCGGAAACCTGTAAGGTCCTTTCCTAGTTTTCGTTGATAAATGGTTCTTTAAATTATTCCTTATATAAGTCGGTGGTCTTGAGTGAACGAAGCCAGCGAATTCAATTGTCCAGTCCTGCACTGATTTATTGCCAGAGAATACAATATCACAATGAGAAGTACTTACGGTATTGAGAAAAACATCCGAAAATAATCCAAGAATTAAAGACACAAGTCATATCAATGGAACGTTCTAATTGAATCTCAGTTCGAATGCAATTCAAGATTGAAGACGATAACGTCTGTAATAATCTGCAAAATGCAGATGTGTCAACGGTCTCTTGTTGAATCACATACAATAATTTTCCTGATTTTAATTTAGTATAAATTCCAGTGAATGTCCTTGGGCAAGAATTATATCAAATAACTTTTATATTTCGAGGGGAAATAATCACTTCAATTCAATAATGTAAATGAAACAAAATTCAGCCCAAACTGGTCACAACATAATACCGCTTAACATATAAAATATACTTAGCCCAACTGAAAAACCTTTATCAAAACATCAGTCATTTGACTAATTAACACAAAATCCATTACCGGATGAGGGTCATAAGTTCATTCTTCTGATAAACATAAAGGTGTCTAAACAATTCGCACATGATAAATATCACATATCCAGGTAACACCTTGACTCAACTTAATGATTTTTACTCTGAGACACGAGAAGAAATAAAAAAAGTTAATTTACTTAAATCATCATTTGATTAATAAACTAATACACATAGAGTATAATGGCAGCATTTATAGCTGTTTGCATACATAAAATAAACAAATATTTAAAAATTTAAATCAGGTCAAGCAGAAATGAATTCAATTTGGACAAGGTAAGGTCAATTAATCAATGTTACATTACAATGGCGTGCGATGAAAAAAACATTTGAAACTAACAAACAAACTAGTAAATGAAATATACATAACAATAAATATAAATATACACACATTCATATACTCACATGAATTTTAAATAAGTATGTAGGTATTACGTTACAGATGCTTTAACACAAACATAAAAATTGGGTGCTTGGCATAAGTTCTGTTTAACTTCAGAAATGAAGCTGTTAGATATATTTTGTATCATATTTAAACATGCATGAATTGAGACATACTTTAAACTAATATCTGATATTCCTGTTGTTAATTTATGGCACTTTTCCATCACTTGTATTAAACCCATAAAAGTAAATGTTAAAGGAGCCTTGCCAAAATTGCTATTCAAGGTAGTATTTGTTTCGAATGTGCTGTTTTGAGGGTTGTGTTTGGGGGTTAAAATACACACTGACTTTGTTAACAATATGCCGTGAGGTCCTGTTTCTATAGTTAATTTATTATTGACCTGAAGTTCGCTTATCACATAAGACAACATTATGACGATTTGAACAATATTTGAAAAATGTATTCTCGATGCAATCATCGGGTAGCTACATGCTTATGTTAAGAAATGCATATGAAAATATTCCCATATACAAATGTCGCAGTTTATTTAGCTCTCACGCATGACGCAACTGCAGCACCCCACCACACCCACCTTTCAAACCGTAATTGTTTTCCCCTGTCGAGCATGAAGTTTCTCTGGTGATGTTACTAAGTTGTTAATCGAGTTGTTACTTCCATTATTCTGCATCAGATGGTGTATAGTTGTTGGTCGTCACATGTAGAAGTATTAGTGTTTCTCAATGTAACGATATATATATATTAATTATTCAAATTACTAGCGAAGATATTTTTAATTGCACGCATATTCATATATTTACACGGGTTTGCGAAAAATGGTAGATTATGGTCACAACATTGGGAAAAGATGTGATAGGTGTGATGGTAGTAAATTCTGAGTGCTCATTAAAAATGTGCTGAAGGATCCAGCGTTCAAGAGTACACTTAGTTTCATCTTTTTAAATTAACCATGATTGCTAAATGAAGTCAGGTTAAATCGCGAGAATAAGAGTGAGAAAAGAGAACAAATAGCTAAGGAGAAGTATTAAATGAGATTTAATAAGCGAACTATCAAATGATCAGAATATAAAAAGCTATTGATTTTTCCAATTAGCGAATGATCCACTGTAAATGTGTGTGTCGCAATTCTCACACTTCTGAGATAGAGGGCGAGACTTGAATTCCTAATTGCCAAGGACAGACAACTGTGCTTAAGATATAACTAAAGAGATCCAATTAAATTGGAGACCAGTTTTATTCCTAAATGTAAACTACAAAATAGGAGCAATTACATGCCTGAATTATTTCATTCGGAGAGCGTGTTTCGTCAAGGGTGGGGAGAGGACATTAGCTCCATCATTGTTTATTATTGGGTTTCGTTGTCGGTTGAACACCGTTCTCTTCTAGAGAGTTGATAGCCATTTAACGTGGCCAGTGTATTTAATAAAGTAAGAACTCTTTAGAAACCCGAAAATAATTATCTACCCATATTTATTATAGGAATAATAAAAAAATGACCATCAAGGTAAACATGAAGATATTACAGATACGACAGAATTTATGCTACCTGTTTGCTATTAAATGGCTGTTATGCCCCCACCCCACCTCCATTCTTTTAGCTGCACCATTTAAATTCTTAAGAATTGTTCAAGCATCAAACTATAATGCTATTTTGGACAAGAAGAGACAGATTTTCAACAAAAGAAATCTCCCCAGACATAGAAATCATTTGGTCAACATCTTTCTTTCGACCTTAAGAAAGACTTTTGTTAATGGATATATTCTAGGTAACATATATAATGCTGTTAGAAGGACTTACAAATCTTATGGGTGTTTAGAATCAAGATAACGATGTCCCTTATTAAAGAAACTGATCAAATCGTTGATTTGCCAAAATATTAGTGGGTTGTTTTCGTCAGTGCTCTTAATGCTGACTCCACCTCTTCTTTGAGAATGGGGAAATCATCATCATTTGTGGAGTTTGGAACTTCAAGAACCTCTGCGGCTCCTGAAGACTGGTGGTTGTAGAGTTCTTTACAATACTCGGTCCATCCTTCTGCAATGTCACTCGCTTCTGTGAATCATTTTCCATTTTCGTGGCAAACAGGCACTGGTTACGAACTTCTTCGTTTGTGATGTGCCACTACCATGTGTTCGTAGATTTCAAAAAAGCATCTCTTGCATGGACCACGTCACAAATGAAGAAATGCATAGCACCATCAGGCACAAAGTAGGCCAATATGAAGACCTCACCACCGTCAAAAAAAGAAAGCTGAAATGGTATTGCCACGTCACTAGAGTCAACAGTATATCCACAACAGTACTGCAGGGCAGCGTCCAGAGTGGCAGAAGGAGAGGTAGACAGAAAAAGGTAGACTGGCAACATCACAGAATGGACCAGGAAAAGTTTTGCGGAGGTACAGGCATTGACAAATAATCGAGACTGATAATGATGATATGTTTATTCTATACAGAGCCTAAACTCCAATAAGATAGTTTTATATATTGAATGTGAATATAACAAAATATGTTTACATGTATATTTGAAGTGGTACAACTAAATGAGGAAACATAGATACCCTTATAACCCCATTTGTATACCGTTTTCTAGACATTATTTATGTTTTTATTCAATACATTCAGATCACTTCGAATAAATACTGTATTGCGCATTAGGAATGACTATGGCAGAATGTGGTTCCAAAATTAATGTCAGGAAAATTCAGAAAGTTCCATATATTAATTTGAAGCAGACAAAATTAACAGAGTTGTGTAAATTTATTAATAATACATTTTAAAAGTCATCCAAGCTATATTTCCATGGAAAATGCAGACCTCGTCACGGGAAATCTGAACAAAATGACTTTTAATTCGACTAATATACCTCAAGCATCTATTTGATAGTCAGAGATTGCTATACAAATTTTGAAGCACTAAATCAAAAGATCACAAAATAGTTTAGTCTGAGTTTTCTTAATTGTTTTGAAACAAATCTACTTGAAACGAAAGGTTAAAAATGATAAAAAGAAAGGAAGCACGCGTATGTATGTTAATCAAAACAAGTTGTTCGCAGCAAATAATAATTTAGAATCTGTATTAAAAGATTTAGTACAAGTATTAAAAAAACGTTTGGAAACGTGAAGGCTTGATCAAGACAATAAAGATGTCAGATAAATGTTCAAAACTGGATGACTATCTAAGCTAAGCTAATGTAAGAAGTGCAGCAAAGACAGAAATTAAAATGCCTTTTAATTTAAATTCACTAAAAGAATAACAGCACAAATGCACTGTTTTAAACAAATACACTTCGTTACTGATGATACATGTATTTTGTGTAAATAATGATTTAAAAATCTTTAACAATTATTTTATGTTTATCCAGTGAAATTATGTTATGCTTGTCCAGTGAAATTATGTTATGATTGTCCAGTAACATTATTAGCGATTGATAAATTTTGAAAAGCTGTATAATCACACTCTCAAGTTCGAGAATAAAACAAAAAACTTTAGCATCGTGGATAATATAAACCTAACAACCCAACCAGCGCAATAATATAAATTGGACAAATAAATCTTTTCATCTTTCTTTGCACGTGTTCTTCTACATGCCGGCATAAATCTTTATAAAAGGCTCTTAAATAACTTTGTCTCCATATAGATACGGCTTTCCAATACCTCCTTTTATCGTCTGGAAAGAATTGCAAGACTGATCCTTTCACCAGAGCTTGAAATACAACATGACAACAGTTTTTATAAATCCCACTGTATGAAGAACCGGTTTTGAAGGAACTCCACCATCTTTGAATAGCATCTTCATCAATACCGCAAGTTAGTGTAAAGACCGCATCAGGTTGTCTATTTTCTTGTAACTTAATATCTTCCTCAAGTGACCCAGTATATTTCCCTGTTGTACCAAATGCTCTGCTCATCAAGTTGCTATCACTTGAGGGCCACCATCTAATGTATGTGTCATCGCTAAGAGAGACTGAAGCGTGACCGAAGGAACGGCCAAACTTGCCGTCCCATATGTAAACAGTGATTAGTAGTTTCTTCATGTGTCGCCCTAAAGAGAAAAGAAGGTAAAGTATGACGGATGGTAAAAAAGCAACAAATTATTGAGCAATGTGGAACATTCTACATTATGTATTCAGGCAAGGTTTTTGACAATAGATATTTGTGGATCTATTAAAATATTTAAAGCTGACACCTGTAGTTAAAACGTTTTACTAGCATACTCAATCAACATCATTCAGTGATAACGAAAGTACTGGGGAAAATATACCCAGTTTGTAGCAGTGTGATAATGTATTTTCAGAACAAGTTGTTATTATTATTATTTGTAGTAGTAGTAGTAGTAGTAGTAGTAAGAGTAGTAGTAAGAGTAATAATAGTAGTAGTAGCATTTATTGATTGAATTAAAAAGCTTTCTCTAGATACTGTATTGAGCTGTCATTCCTAGCTCTGAAGTGCTGATACGTTATCTGTAAGTGATGTTACATATGCGTGCGTGCGCGGTCTTGTGCGCCTGTCTTGAAGTGTACGAACACGTACACGTATGTATTGTGAACGATGCCGATTGAACATCATGTTGAAAGTGAGATTCAATAACAGTTTGTGGATATTATATAGCTGCTCGTATGTATGTATGTATGTATGTATGTATGTATGTATGTATGTATGTATGTATGTATGTATGTACCTCGAATATATGTACCATTTGGGAGTATCGGACATGTTTACATGTAATCTTAAGTTAAAACACCAAGGCATGTTCTGCTCTAATGACTTTGGACAGGTCTTTTAAGAAGTATTACATACGATTTTTTAGGTGTTTGCACAATGAGTTGGATTATAAAACTTGCGAAAAATCTAAATTTGTTAACTTGTGACAGGATATTTCAAGATCTAAAATTAAAATGAATCACCTGAAAGAGAAGTTGATGAATATCCTTGTGTATATACTTTTGATCCTAAACGACATTACAATTCTGCCAAGAAAATAATTAAGCTACCCACCCACCCACCACACAACACGCACACACAAAATACACGCATTTTCCAGTGTTGATTACTCGTACTGGAAACATTTCCAGCGATTTTCAGGTCTATATCTACTGGCATACTTTTTTGTAACAAAACCATTCAATACTTATTTCGTTTACCTGAACGATAATGTAACTGGGCAGAGAATCGTCTTCAGGTCCTGTTCCCTGTTGCGTCTTGTTGTTTTTAACTTTATTATCACAGAGGCTGCAAAGAACAAAGTAAAAACGTGTTTCGACCTGCAAGCTGTTATCTAACTATGTACACAATCCAATAAAGTTTATTAAATGACATCGGTGAATGCATAAATCAAAAACACGTAAACGATTTACAGTATAAAGATCATTCGTAATCGGTCGGTCTCGTGTGTGTGTGTGTGTGTGTGTGTGTGTGTGTGTGTGTGTCAGTTCCATTCGCAAATATCTTTCAGTTGATGCCACTAAAATACTTGTGCATTCATCAGTACTTTCAAGACTGGATTATTGTAACTCAATTATGTCTGGTTCGTCTCAATATCTACTCCAGAAACTTAAAAAAGTTCAAAACACAACTGCACGTATCATTTTTAGAGTACCTCGATCAGAACACGCCTCACCACTGCTCTGTACCCTACACTGGCTATCCCTTCTATACAGAATCATAAACAAAATATGTTCTCTGTATTATGTTTCAATGGCATACTCCAGTCCAACATATATATCCGGCCTCATCCATGTGTAGACACAAGCTAGAGAGAGGCTTTTAATTTTCCAACAGACTAACTATTCATAGACAAATCTATACAAATATATGAAGCCGCTAAGAAGAACGTCACAAAGTCCATTTAGCCACATTATTCCACTACAGTAATAAGATCATGGAAAGTTACAGCTTCAAAGAGCTCTTCAAGATTACTAACAAACTAATGTCAAGAAACAAATGTACACCACTTCCAACTACCTTCTCTCAAGTAGACATCCCGGATCTGTTTGCACATTGCTTCCGTGACAAGGTACAAACAAAAAGAGATAAGCTTTACAACACAATTTCAATTAATTCGTCGTCCCCATACGGTTGCAATATATAATTTCAGCAACTGTCACTACCTTTAGCAACCATTGAACCTGACTCTGTAGGGACTAATACGTCATGTGAACTTGATTCAATTCCATCATCCTTGCTGCTTGAGTGCTTATTAAATCCAATACCTCTCTCTCATTCGAGGAATTCCCATCATTGTTCAAAACTGCCATTGTAAAGCCTTAGCTGAAAAAACCAACACTTCACCATAACGATTTAAATAACTACCTCCAGTTTCTACTCTCCCGTGCATATAACAAAAATCTTAGAAAAGTTGTTTTAAGCCAACTTGTATCTCATCTGAATTCAGTCTATCTAATAATGCACAGTTCGCCCTTGTCACATTACGGAAACTACTTTCTGAGAGTACATCATGACATTATCTCTGCTTTGAATAGCGGGGAAATAGTACAGTCCTCACCCTTCGCGGGTTGTCTGCAGCATTTGACAAAATAGACCATGATGTACCTATCCAGCATCACCCATGTGTATACACCAGCTAGATAATTACGCTCTTCATCTGATAATCGTATTATCATTATTCCAACGGTGAAAACAAAGTCATATGGACAACGTTAGTTTACATACCAGGGCCCAGCGACGTGGAACAAATTGCCCATTGAAATTAGACACAAAGATACAGTGGTCCCTTATAAGAGTGCTCCTAAAACTCGCCTGTTTCGACTGCAGGGACAAAATTAGAGACCTAATCATGTTTTTGTATCTTATATGTTTTCAGCATATTTTTATGTCTTCCAATTTCATGCTTTTTGTTATTTGTTTTTCTGTTTTGTAGTCATATCATTATAGATGTTGTGAAGCGCTTAGAGCTTCTAAAGATTAGGCGCTATACAAAGTCCTCATTATTATTATTATTATTATTATTATTATTATTATTATTATTATTATTATTATTATCATCATCATCATCATCATCATCATCATCATCATCATCATCATCATTATGTATGTATGTATGTATGTATGTATGTATGTATGTATGTATGTATGTATGTATGTATGTATGTATGTATGTATGTATGTATGTATGTATGTATGTATGTATGTATGTTTGGATAGATGGATGAATGAATGAATGAATGAATGTATTAATGTATTATATTTATGCATGTATGATTTGATAGATTGTATATTTGATTTGTATTGTTTCTTGGCTTTTCTCTATGAGTATAGGTATTGCAACTGACCTTAGACCAAAATCAAATTTTAGTGTACCTGACCAGATATATTTATTTTGTAAACAATACAATGCATAGCTAATATTTGTATGTGAGTGAAGATTAAATAATATTATGATTATTATCACAGGAGGTAAACAGGTTTATCTTAATCTGAGTCTTGGACACTGCTTTTCATTTTGAATTTCCTATACTTAGTGACAGCTTTAAATGTTTTAGGAACTTAATCATATGATGGCTCTTCTAGTGTGACTTTAATTCCTCAGATCAGCGCACGTATTTGTCTCATCTCAGATGTTTCACTCTTCGCCCCACTCCCTTTGATATTGATATGTATGAGAATGCCATTCTGTTTTCTTCGGAAATTTTGCTATACCTTCAACCAAGATGTGACCGCATTATCTTGTAGCAATCTAGTGCACACAACGTTTTTAATTAGTCTTATTTTAACAATAATTAGTACATGAAAAGTATATAGAGATCGCAAAAATTAGAAGTAAATATCATTCATGTATTATATCCTAGATAAAAAAAGACACAGCTGGTATAAACTTGTTTTAACTGCCTACTATCGTCTAAAATGTTATAGAATAAGTCGTGATATCGTGATGTTGCTATTTTATACAATATATTTTTTCTTTTTTGGTCTTTATTGGTCTATTTCGTGCATAAAATAATACTTTTTCAACAAATTTGTTCAAAAGCGTTACAGTATTTTATCCGCACAATTGTAAACCCTTACTTAAGGAAACGCACTGAATACGTGATGGTTTTCAGTAGTCAAAACTCTATGATTAGCGCATGATTAAGGGAAATTGGCTTCCAAATTTAACTGCATTAACGCCAGCACATTATTGTACCCTATCATTTAGCGATATCTTTATTTTTACCTATGATATACAGGGATAATAATTTTGAAATAGCATTCAAGTAAGCTTATTGGGAACAATATATGAAAAGGAAAGATACATATTCAATGAAATTATAAAATATTGCTGTTTGCAAATTTATCATATTCTTTATTCAGTAAATATTCCCATATAAAAGTCATCAATCCAAAAATAATTTGTTTTCCTCAGAAATACACACATTTTGCATCAATCGTAATTATGAAGGACCATAGCGATTAGATAGCTTATTTGTAATAAGGGGGAGGGGGCATGCGAATCGTTGTCGTAAGGAGACTAGACTTTATGTATCTATCGAAAGATAAGAATCATTTTATTGTTGCATTTCAAGTCACATTTCTAGTTTGATTGTAACGGTGAGATGGAATCATAACATCATCGCCGTAATGTTTCCCAAAACACGTCTGTAAGGTTTTTGCTACGCTTGGCCAGTTGCACTCGGATGTAGGTGATCTGTAAGACGCCAAAATAATTTTGTCCACCCAGTTAAACTTCCCTAGTGCTAACATTAATCAGTAGCAAAGAAAACAAACGAAAGACGCTTGACTTCCGTCGTCCATACTCTACGACTTGAAATGAATAATGGACATATGCTGATGGTAGATACTTTATTACAACATACACACTGTTTTCATTCCTGTGAAAACAGAAAAGTTCGATGGGAACGGCGTATAAAAGTAAAGTCTCATAAAAAATTAAATTTTAAATTTAAAGGACATGAAAACGAACGTACTTTTTCGACAAATTAGATCTATCATTCCTACCAAGTCAAATGCGATATAACAAACTTTTGTATTTGTTATATAATACAGAATTGCATCTGAAAGAGACTATATCTAATGAGATTCGAAAACGTTCAACGTTTTGAAAGTTTAATTACAAACGAAACTTCCGTCACAGTATTTCTTTGTTCAGAAAATAACAAATGCACACCTAAACATTGAGATGTTTACGAACGCTCAAAATGATTTGAAAATTACTTTTCTGAAAGCGAGTTAAGTTTATAATAAGTCTTGTATCTAAGCTGGAAGTGATGGATCTATGATAAGGGTGTTAAATGTAACGATAAGAAGTATTTTGTCACTGAATTTAAATATTGACTGCAAGAGCGAAATAAAATTATTACATCGGATTGAAGCATCCCCAACCGTCTTTTTAACGTGTTGATTTTGCAGCTGAGGATTTGCGCTTGATAAGATGCTGAACAAATTCTTTCACATTGTTTGGAGTCCAGACGGGAATTGACTGGTAGTAATCTTTCTCAGCAGGTGAAAATACATCCAGAGCGAGGCCGACACGTAGAGCCATATAAACAACAGTGGAACAATTCTGATCCCAAGCACGCCAGTTTTCCTTCTTGCTGAAACCCTGCCACCATTTTTTAATTTCCTCTTCATTGACAATGCCATCTGGTATGGTAAGACGTTCTGGCATTTCATCACTCTCATTTCGTATGTCGTCAGCAAGTGTCATACAAAGTTTTGATGGACCCTTGATTGCATTTCCTCTGACAGACTTTCTTTCATCCCCACCACAAGGCCACCAACTAATGTACGTACCATCTCTTAGGGACATTGAGGCGTGGCCCCAGGCTTCTGTAAAGCCTCTGAACTTCCAAATATAAACATCGACCGGCATTTATCGTTTGCTGGAATCAACTGAAACAATTGGAAAAATCATATAAATCAATTTATACCTATAGATATGCATTTTGTATCGCTTATATATATATATATATATATATATATATATATATATATATATATATATATATATATATATATATATATATATACATATATATATCGAACAGCATCTCTTTATGATTTAGCAATATCCAATCATGCATTAAAGAGACAAAACTAAAATCTTTAATAACAAGTAAAACCTTTTTAAATTTTAAGATTGTGACAAAACTGAGATAATTCAAAGCAAAGATGTTTTTGTTGTTGTTGTTGTTGTTGTTGTAGGGTTTAACGCAATTTTTCAGCACACGATAGGCTATACATGGCGGCCAGTATTATTGGTGGAGGAAGAACCCTGGAAAATTACAGAGAGAAACACCGACCCACAGCTACTGGTAAGCTTTCTCACAAAACTACATTAGCCGAATCTTAGACTCGAACCAACACAGATAGAGGTGAGATGGCAGTGATCCGTAACGGAAAGCCACTCGGGGCCCCCCAAAGCAAATATGTACCATGCTGAAATTTACAGTTAGTAGATTTGCAACACGGTGGAAGAATGCAATCACGTTTATTAATTAAAGATCAACTTTACAAAGCACACCGTCCATGTTTGTAAAATTGCTGTTAATGGTCTCAGAAAACGACTAAGTCATCCAGAGTTTGTAAAATATCCGTCTCAGAAAACGACTAAGTCATCCAGAGTTTGCTGTTTATTTCAGTACTATGGGAAATTATACACACTGACCTGGACAACAGTTTCAAAATCATCTATGAAAACAGATTCTACTCTCCACCGATAAATCCCCGAGACACTAAGTTTTCATTTTTATCTCAACTAATAAATCATTATCTAACCTTTGAACAAACATATTAAGAATCGTTAAGATATGATCCATATTGACGCCATTTAGATACATTATATATCTATATTTACAAGTAAATTAGGCATTAACTAGTTAAGCGTGATTATGTCAGATATTTCTAGCCGTTAATAAATTAACTGCTATCTGTAAAAAAGTAAAAGAACAAAGTCTGTGTTTTGATTTCTAAAGTAGCTACCATGTCTGCAATGTGAGAGTTTTATATTAATGTCTAGCACTGGGGCATCATGCCGCAGACATGTAGCATGATGTCCAACCCAGTTACATTATCCTGACACCAGGCCGACCAGTCCTATGACTAAACCGGGTATCGAACTCACGGCCTTCCACATCCTAGGCGGTCTTTTCTACCGATTTTGGTGAAATCGTTTTCTATAAGATAATGAGGGAAACATGTAAAGCAAATCGACCATATAATGAAAACCAATGTGTTCTGCACACACACACACACACACACACACACACACACACATACACACACATTAATATAATGAATATGGTCAATAGCAGGATTTTGCTTCGAGAAACGGCCACTGTAACCTAGCGTATCATGCATCAGCGTTCTAACCCAAATGTTGAATTACATGAAGTCCTAGGTATATCCAACAAATTGTATATGTTACATGTGAATAGTTCTAAATATAAAATGTGATTGTATTTCAGAGCGGTGTGTTTACCACATACCAAACTATGATAATTCAATATGTGAGTCCCATTGACAAATTATTCATTTATTGCAATTACACTCTAGCAAAGTGCTGAGTCAGCATATACAATGCAGACGATACGACTTTAACAGGCTATTAATAATGTACGATTCAGTAAAATGGGGGGATGAAGAAATGGCTATATATTTTGGTTGTATTGACGTCCTAGGGTCTTTACAGAAATAACTTGAAACACTAAGCAGTGAGTTTGTGAAATAACAACTCGTAATTTCAATACCTTTTCATCCACTTATTTTAAAGCAATGAACATAAATATAGACTATGAATGCAATGATTCAAAACTGTCGGTGATTCTGATCAATAATCTGTTAAGTGGAAAGGAGAAGTGCATTTTTATAAATGATAATGGGAAATTTAAAATCAGCTGGGTGTTTTCTTCTGCACGAACCTACTGCAAAAAAAGGAAATAAAGGATTCCTCCTGAAAACCTGGAAAGTAGGTCCTTATAGTAGACCTAAAATGAATTGCTTTAAAGAAATATAATAACATAGTTTGTACATATATGTTAACAATAATAATAATAATAATAACAATAATAATAATAATAATAATAACAATAATAATAATAATAATAATAATTGTTTCTTGCAAAGCTGAAAAAATTGGAAGTTTTGAAAAAGCATGTGTGTATGTGTGTGTGTGAGAGAGAGAGAGAGAGAGAGACAGAGAGAGACAGAGAGAGAGAGAGAGAGAGAGAGAGAGAGAGAGAGAGAGAGTTATTCCCCTTTTAGGACTTTCAGTATGTAAGGTTACAAAACTGCCACTATGTTAGTTACGTTACACAAAGGAGATGAGTTGACATATTCATGACATGCTCTTTCACATATCCCAGAGTTATCAATCTGCAATCATCTAAAATCTCTATTTACCGTTTCTTTTTTATAAACGTATTATTTGAACATCATTATCAAGCACATGAAGTTTTATAATGATCTGGCGAAATGCAGTGAATAATAATAATAATTATGATAATGTTTAATCTCCTATCTCTTTATACATTCAATTCGGGAATGGCCTACCTTTTTTAGTTATCATGTTAATCATCAGTGGAAGTAAAGCATGATTCATGTTCATCAAAGCACATTATTTATTTAGTTTCAAATATTTTCTTTGGGTTATCATAAGTATATCTACTGCATGTTGATTGAGTCTTTTATATGATTTTTAACAACTGGTTCCTGTCATTTTTTTTTTTATATACATTTACTTTCTGCCGCACTTGTGCTAAGAAAAATGTTATAATGGGAGACGACTCGGGACTTCAGGATCAAAAATGAAAACTATATTTTCAGAAATTATGATGACATTTTTGTTTGTGATAAATGTTTGAAAATAATTATATCATTATAGCATATGCTGCAAAACTGTATTTACTTGTTCAAGCAAATAGGCAATTATGAATTGTCGCTTTAAGATATTAATTTTCAATAATTATCTTTCACATTTGTGGTTGCTATGACAGTTGAAAGTGTATTCAAGCGTGTAAGGGGTAAGAAAGCTTTATTGTCAGTTTTTTCAGCGTCTATAAGATCTGAGGTTTTTGTAAGCTCGGCGTGGTTTATCCTTTTTAACAACTACCCATTTACCCATGTGTCAAACCCACCACTCATCCGCCATGTAATATATTTCTTCATTATGAATGAAGAGCATACAATTTAACATGAACATTAAATTAAAATGCTATAACTGAATGCATTCATTTTTAAATTTACAAAACAATAAAAAGAGATGTTTGCGTTTTGAAACACATCAACAATACTAACAAAATAAAATCAGTAAGTTTAGCGAAAAGAATACATTATCAGAGATAGTACACCTGATGGAGGAATTTTATAAGCATTCTCATTTTGAAATAAATATTATACAATTAAAACTCCAATACACAGAAACATGACAACTGACAGAACGTTCTTGGACAGTAATTGGTTCAAGATTATCACATGCGGTTCAACAGTAGTATTTGTGCAAGAGACTGTGAAATAAACGATATCATCAATCAAAGAACATTAAAGTCCAGAAGAAGCAACATTAAACGTTGAGAAATGCTATTGATGCATTAAATGATATTACTGATGACCTCGAGCTATAGAGAAGAAGATAACGCCCTAAATTTGTAACGTTTTAACGTTATATCGACAAATACAGTTTCGACTCTCACTAAGAAGACATGCAACTATTTAAGAAATGCAGAGACTTAGGAGTCTGGCCCATACAAATCGACTGGAACCACTGAAGGGTGCGGACTCGTGTTTTCCCTTTTACTATATTGTTACAGGGTAGAATCATAATTTTCTTTGTAAATAACCCCTGCGGGCCCAGGAATTATATTGATAAATGCATGATTATTATGTTGTTGTGTTAAGTAGCATGATCTTTTAAGTTCTGTCTGTGCAGTATTTACTTGTAAGCAAGTATATACAGAACATAATTTGCCAACAACATTATATGCACACGATAATCAGGGCAATAATTATTGTAATATTTTTAAACCAGGTCCTTGGCCGTCTTCAGGTAGAATGTGTGACTACTTCCTAAGCAATATTTAAGATATTGGGAAACATTGTTACAACAATGTTGTGGAACGATTTCGAAATGGTCAACATTTCAGTATTATTGGGGATAATATTAACATTTATGTAGGGATCAAACAGGAACGAACTGATCTCCATGGTGGAATGTAAACAAGGCCATTAAGGGATCTGTGCTTGAACGTCGCCCCATATCTAGCAGAATCATCGCCATTCGTCTGAAAGCATCACCATCTAACATTACAAATTTCCAAGTCTATGCTCCAACTACTGATCATGATGATGGCGAAATAGAAGCGTTATACAACAAACGCCAGGGTTTAATACACATGATAAGTAAATAAGACAGTCTCATTATCCAAGGAGACTGAAATGCCAAAGTTGGCAAAGATGCTCTAAAAGACTGGAATGATAATCGTGGACCTTCTTGCAATGAGCTTTCCAATGAAAGAGGGAGAATGCTGCTCGGGTTCGAAAGCTACAACTTGGTACTAGCCAACACCCTGGGCCAACATAAAGCTTCACAATACTGGACATAGCACGCATCAAATGGAACCCATAATAACCATATCGACTACACATTGGTTTAAAACTGGTACCGATCTGGCATCAATAGGACAAAAACAAGAACGTTCCCATGAGCTGATGTTGGGAGTGATCACGACCTCGTCATTATGAACTTCCGAGTGAGGTTGAAGACAATTAAAAAGCCAAAGAAAATAAGGCTCAAATTCAACCTTGAACAACTGAAGGACCCTAACATCTGCATGTCATTCCAAGCCACAATTGGAGGAAGATGTGCACCTTTCCTCTGTGATGGATTTTGATGATAAAGTGACGACAGACACTTTCAACACAGTCATTACAACAGCTGCCTAGGACATCATTGGCATCTACATCCCAAAGAAGAAACCCTGGGTTACATAAGAGATTCTGAATCTGTGTGATGCCCAAAGAGACCTAAAAAAAATACCAGACACACAACAGGGGCAGTAGAGTATCAAGAAATAAACAAAAACAAACTTGAATAAATCCAAAGAAGATTGGATTGGACAAATTTGCACAGAAATTGAGAGGATTCTGATAAAGAATGACAGCAAAAAAGCATTTAAAATCGTGAAAGACCTCACCAGACATAAACAACAAAGAGTTAGTACCATTCAAGACGAAAATTAAAAATGCCTCACAGAAGCAAGTGACATTGCAGAAAGTGGACTGAGTATTGTAAAGAACTCTATAACCATCCGTCCACAGGAGATCCAGATGTGTTTCAAGTTACAAACTCAAATTATGATGATTTCCCCATTCTTAAACAAGAGGTGGAGTCAGCAATAAGAGCACCGAAGAATGGGAAGGCAGCTGGAGTAATTAACACCCCAGCTGAACTTATCAAGAATGGTGGGGAATCAGTGATAGAGCTACTAGCAAAGAACTGCAACAAGATCTAGCAAACAGGCGAATGGCCAACACAGTGGACCCAGTCACTGATTATAACACTTCCCCCAAAAAGGCAATCTTCACATGTGCCAAAATTACAGAACTATCAGTTTGACCAGCCATGCTAGTAAGGTGATGATGAAGATCATCTTTAACAGACTGAACCGACAAGCAGACGAAATAATCGCTGAAGAACAGGCAGGGCTCCGGAGTGATAAAAACACAACAGAACCAATATTCAATCATAGGGTTCTGTGTGAAAATTACTCACAACATTAGCAAGACAGATATCATGTCTTCAAAGATTTCAAAAAGGCTTTTGACAGAGTGCGGTATGAGGCATTGTGGGAAACAGTGAAGAAGAACAACGTGGGTAAAACGTTGACCACCAGCATCAAGCAGCTGTGCGCCAAGGCTACCAGTGCAATAATTGATCAAAGTTCTGTTGGGGACTGGTTAATACAACAGTTGGAGTACGGCAAGGCTGTCTCCCGTCACCCACGCTTTTCAACATTTACTTAGAGCGCATCATGAGCGAAACCCTGGAGAACAACTGTGGCGCAGTGAGCATTGGAGGGTGTAACATCACAAAACTACATTTTGCAGACGACATTGATGGGTTGGCAGGCTGTGAAGATGCGTTTGCGGCCTTAGTGAAGAACTTGAATGAAAAATCGTCCAAATTTGACATGGTGATAAGCTTCGAGAAGACAATGCTGATGACAAATAGTGGCAAACAAATCTCAACAAAGATTAATGTCAGAGGATAGATATTGGAAACAGTGGGCCAATTCAAATAGGTTCCATAATCACGCAAGAGGGATCAAGAGCAGAAATTTCGTGACGAGCAGCAAAAGTAATTGCAGCTATGTTAAAGCTAAGACCCATCTGGAGAGACAATAATATCTGTCTGAAAACTTAAATAAGACTATTGAGAGCACTTGTACTTGTCATCTCATTCTTTCTGTATTCATGTGAGGCCTGGACCCTGACAGCAGATTTACAACTTAGAATCCGGGAACTTGAAATGAGATGGTACAGAACCATCCTTGGCATCTCTTACATGGAACACATCACAAATGAAGAAGTATGGCCATGTCACTAGAGCTTACAGTCTATCCAAAACAGTACTGCATGGTAGTTTCCAAAGTGGTAGAATGAGAGGTAGCCAGAGAAAAAAGTGGAGTGACAACATCACAGAATGGACCAGGAAATGTTTTGCGGAGACACAGGCATTGGCACATGATCGAGACAAGTGGAGGGAACTGGTCAAGAGACTGCTGCTGCTGCTGCTGATGATGATGATAATGATGATCATGATGAGCCATGTCACTCGACTAACGAATTTCTTTACTAGTTTCTTGAATTCTACTTATATTTTCTTTGTCGATACCTATACAAACACGACTTTGCTTCGCTAGTGTTACCATCTCCTTCACGAACTTTATATATATATATATATATATATATATATATATATATATATATATATATATATATATATATATATATATATATTGTCTTTCACTGGAGCACTATCAGAACGCGATGTTCTTTCCACCAGTCGAACAGAAGGATATCCTGGATGGATGAGCCTACCAACTGCGTGCAAAGAACTTCGAATATCACGAAGGGACATGATGTCAAGATTACTTGATAACTCTCGCTTGAATGAATGTTTATCTAATTTGCCATATTTTTCCCTTATTTCTGCAAGAATATAGCGTTCTATTTGAGAAGCGTACGGTATATCACTATCAGAATCCTGAGTAGCTTGGGTATCATTGGTATCTATTTTATTCATTTATCACTTTATCGCCTCTGTATTGTTAGTAAATTAGTCAGAACAATATATTCAATGATGGACATGCCGGTTACACATTACTTAAATTTCTTTGTGTTCATATGTTGATATTAGCATTAATTAGGACATGCTGACGCACTTGTCCCAGTTAATGACACAAGTAATGAACTCTCGTGCATATACTATCCATAGAACAGGTTACTAATAATTCTACTAATCAACTGAATAGTGAGTGAGCAACACAACATATGTCTTTTGTCTTTTGTTTCTTTGTAATTACCACTCTCTGTTTCATCCTCTGAATATTCTGTTCAATATTCCTAACAGAATTTACCATTTGTGTACAATAAGTGTTATCTTTTATTCACTTTAAATTACGATTAGGCATAAAATGCAGGCAACTCTCCTGGTAGTGACCTCTGGGTGGGTCTGGAGGTTACCTACAATAAGGATTATAAGACGCTTTGCATAAATAGTACGCATATAAATCCCAATCCTGTGCAGGTGCATAGACCTGACATAAACCTAAAGTTAAAACTAATGATTATCGCTAGATATTATTAATGCATACTATCGGACGATTTTGTATGAACACTCTTTTTATTTAGCAGCTTTGAACATTCCGCCAAAGGTTAAACATACTAAATCCGAATACATGGGTAGATTTTCCATGTTACACTATGCATTTAATTAGTTTCTAACAGCCTAGAAATACATGTATTATGTACATTCATATTTATTACGTGGCAGCGGGACTGACAATGAAATCGATGAATGCATAAATTAATAACACATATAATACATGTAACTGATTTACAGTAGAAAGATCATTCGTATCGGTCCGTCTCGTATGTATGGATGTATGTATGTATGTATGTATGTATGTATGTATGTATGTATGTATGTATGTATGTATGTATGTATGTATGTATGTATGTATGGATGGATGGATGTATGGATGGATGTATGTATGTATGCATACTGAATAACTGACTGACTGACTGACTTTTTGTAACGTTACAGAAGAAAGATCATTCGTATCGGTCCGTCTCGTATGTATGTATGTATGTATGTATGTATGTATGTATGTATGTATGTATGTATGTATGTATGTATGGATGGATGGATGGATGGATGGATGGATGGATGGATGTATGTATGTATGCATACTGAATAACTGACTGACTGACTGACTTTTTGTAACGTTACAGAAGAAAGATCATTCGTATCGGTCCGTCTCGTATGTATGTATGTATGTATGTATGTATGTATGTATGTATGTATGTATGTATGTATGTATGTATGTATGTATGTATGTATGTATGTATGTATGTATGAATGTATGTATGAATGTATGTATGTATGTATGTATGTACGTACGTATGTATGCATGCATGCATGCACTAACTGAGTAACTGACTGACTGACTGACTTTTTTGTAACTTTTTCTTTATCCACATAAGGGCAACATTTTCATATAAAAAGGTTCGTTCCAGCCTAGCACTTGACCAAAACAAATCTAAGTCAGGATGAGTAAAACATATACTCATATATATATATATATATATATATATATATATATATATATATATATATATATATATATATATATATATATATATATATATATATATATATATATATATATATATATATAAATATATATATATATATATATATATAAATATGTATATATATATATATATATATATATATATATATATATATGTATATATATATATATATATATATATATATATATATATATATATATATATATATATATATATATATATATATATATATAAGGTTTACCTATTAAAATGTATTGAAATGTACCCAATACTGGAGAAAGTTAACAATATCTTTTATATTACTACACAATTTATACACTTCCAAAACATTTCATATTTATGGATTGCAAAGCGAATAATTTCCTTATTTCCTTACTTTACTTCTTTGCACATACGTATATGTTTCAATGTGTGTATCTCTCAATTATATACAAATATGGTACCTATTGGAAACTCAGTCAACAAATGAAAACACGTAACACATCCCGCCTCGCGACGTAATTTCAATACCTCCACGTTGGAGAGTGTGGTATTGAAATGTCATCACGAGTCGCAATGCAGCTGCGTTTTCAAGAATTAAGCATGTTAGTCAAAGAATCACGAACGAGATGCATTAATATTGAATAGAGTATGCATCAAGGTAACTAAATAAGTAATATCTAGACATGGCATGTTTAATGTATTTCAAAACATACCTCAAGCGTGGCAGGCTACCATAGCGTGACAGCCTTCGGTTACGTGAGTAAATCTTCATTCTTCTCGCCATAGCGACACCTCACGATGGGAGGATGTATTTGCATGACATTATTAGGAAACGATGATATACGACTAAAATTTCGTTACAATGTCCTCTGCAGAAGAGATTTCATTCAGTTAATTTTTCGTAAATACAGAAGAGTTAGGAACATAGCTTGCCATTAAAGAACGTACATACAGTACACTATATAGCAAGAAAATTAAAGTGAACGAAACTGATCTTAGTCCAAAATCAAGTTCTCGGTGTACCTGACCAGAGATTTTTAGTTTGTAAACATAAAATGCATAGCTAATATATTTTTGTGAGTGAAGATTCAATATTAGGATCATGATCACTCGAGGTAAACATGTTTATCTTAATCTGAGTCTTGGACACTGTTTTACATTTCGAATATCCTATGCTTATTGACAACTTTAATTGTTTTAGAAAAAAAAGCTTAAGACGTTTCCCTCTTCGCCCACTGATATGTATGAGAATGCCAATCTGTTTTTTTTTCTTCTAAATTTATGCGATACCTTCAACCAGGAAGTGCACGCATTATATTGTAGGCAATCTAATGCTCGCAACAATTTTAATTACTCATTTTTAAACATTATTGAGTACAGAAAATGATTTAGATATCGGAAAATTAGACGCAAATTGCATTCATGCATCCTAGAAGTCTCAGCTAAAATAAAACTTGTTTTAACTGCCTAATATGGTCTTTATATGAACAAAATGTCATAGAATAAGCCGCATTGTTGCTTTTAGGTTATTATATTTTGTACGAAATCGAATCCTAAAAGCACAGATTGATTAAGACTGCCATGTGCTACAAAATTTGTATATATAACATCGATATGATTTGTCAGTGATAACTCGATCTTATAAAGAACAATTGATATATAAATTACAATTTCACTCCTTCTTGTCACACATACCTTTGGAAGCAATGTTCAAAGAGCGGTAGAAATTTAAGTGATGTTTAACCGGCTTGAAGCAGCTGTCCCGTTTATGTGATGTTTTTCATGATATATATGAATGTTGTTTTTCTTCGTCTACATTATTGTGTTTCATCATGCATTGGGAGTTCAGTTCGTATGTCTTTCGTCATCTCCTTGTGTTGGAAACGAAAACAATAAGAATTGTATCAGGTGTCTTCCTCTACTTCTACAACGTCCTTTGTTCTTGAATTAACCGCCATCACGTGATCGCCAGTCAACGTGTTTATGCTATGATATACTCTCATTAATTGCTTTAAATGACCATTCCTTGGCTCTCCATACTACACTGTGCTCAAGACTAAACGAACTGGGACAAAAATCATCATTACTTAGATGTAAACGGAAGCGAGAAAAACAACATTGGAAGTAAAGTTCAAGTTATCTACCTTTCAATTTAAAAATCGGCCATTAATTTAGATAACCTGGTGCGAATTCAAATTAAATCGCAAACCTTTGTGCCAAGTATTCCAGAGAGATACCACTGCTTATTGCATTATTCAACGCCCAATCAGTAGGACCACCGGAAATGCGCACAGAAATAGTTAATTTTATGAACGATAAGAATATCCACGTCTTTTTCCTGACAAAAACATGGCTAAAACATCAGACGATAACCCAAATATTCGGATCTAACACTAATCGGTTAATCCATCAAGTCGTTCCTTCGCCATTCTCGCGGAGGTGTAATTGGTGTCATCACAAAGAATTTCATGATAATATATCTTAAGTACAACACAACCCTCCATTTCGGCAACACATCGTTTAAATTAGTCCAAACAACACTCACACTGGAACAAAGGTCAGTCCATTTACTCTGCATCTACAGCCCTCCTTCTAGTAGATACGACAAGCTGACTGATTTTTTTTCTCAGTTTCCGAATCTCCTGGAGTATGGAAGTTCGATAGGTGGCAACTTGATTATTCTTGGGAATTTCAACGTTCACCTTGACTGTCCTGGAAACCCGTACTCATCAAAATTTCTAGATTCCATTCATTTGTTCAACCTTAAACAATCAGTTAACCATCCCAACCATAAATATGGTCACATTTGAGACTGGAAGTATCATAGACCTAATGATAAAGTTATGCGGTCCGCCCTTGTATCCCGCGAAATAGCAGCAGATGACCTCTGCAATATATGCCATCTGGAGGTATCAGTCCCTAACCCTCCACCTTTATTTGCTACTAAAAGAATATGATAAATAGAACCAAACTAATGCATTACATCCAAGCATACTGACTTGTTTACCTTCTACATCATAACCGAATACGTTCCTGCGTTCGGTGCTTCAAAACATGCCCCAGCCACAAAGTGCAGAGTATCAATTCAAACGAGTTCTCCGTGGTAGAACTGTGTTAGAGACCACGTTAGCACTGCTAAAAGATACCGCCGTAAAGCCAAGAGGCTTTGGCGTTCCACCATACTCACTATTCATGAACAAATCTATGAAGCTGCTAAGAAGAAGGTCGCTTCATATCTTGAGCTGAGACACATCTACTCCATTAGCAAATATCTTCCCACCATGAAAAAGAAGACATATGGACAACATTCTTTTCCATACCAGGGCACAGCACCGTGGAACGACTTGCCCATTGAGATTAGACACAAAGTAACAGTGATCCCTTTCAAGAGTACTCTTAAAACTCACCTTTTGCTACTGTAATAACAAACTTAAAGACCCAATAATGTTTCTTATCTTAAATATTTCAGCATTTTTATGTTTTCTAATTTCATGATGTTTTATTTTGTTTTGTAGTCATATCATTATAGATGTTGTATAGAGCTTAGAGCTTCTAAAGGTTTGGCGCTGAACAAAATCATTAGTAGTAGTAGTAGTAGTAGTAGTAGTAGTAGTAGTAGTAGTAATAGTAGTAGTATATCTCCGGAAATCTCGACGTTATGTGCGAACGTTGCATGCTTAAAATGCAAAGTTGACGATATGACTCATTTAATTCTAACCACCTGGTCGATATTTTCCATATTTGCTTGATCATTCTGTATGTTGCCTTTAAGTTGATGAGGAGGTGAAATTCTACGCATTTGCTGAGCAGGAGTAGGCCTTTGTTGTTCATCTTGCCGACGCCGTTCTTGCCAAGCACACCTTTTCATTTACCGTATTCGCAGCCAATACAGGCGTTGAAGTCCCACAGTAGTATGATCTTGTCGACAGCAGGAACTGAGCACTGGACAGAGCTGAGATCCGCATAAAACTGCTCAATAGTTTCCCCTGTGCTTGAGAGGGTATGGGCGTCAGTGCTGATGATTGTTGCGTGGCATTCATGGCCACTAGGAAGTCACAATTGCATTAGCCTCTTATTGATACCAACAGGAAGGTCCAGAAGCTGCTTCAGAAGATTTTATTTGATAGCCAGGTAAACCCCATGGGTCCTGTCCTTGCTTAGGGATTTCCCTTTTAAGACCAAGGTGTAGCCACTTGCTAGCTCAATCAGAGTACCCTCATCTGCAAATCTTGTCTCACTCAAGCCTTCAGTGTCTTAGAGTGAATGTTCCTTAACGACTAGTGTTGTTCTCCTGTGAGGTCTTGCTATTTTCTCTTTGTCCACGAGACTACAGATGTTCAATGCTTTTTTCTTTGATTTCACACGAATTTGTCATCACACCGCTCTTGTATGGCTGTGAAACGTTAACGTTATACCGAAGGCACATCGGTCAGTTGAAACAATTCCACCAGCGTTCCCTGAGATCCATTATGCGGATTAAGAGGAAGGACCGATTTACCAACTAGGAAGGCCTTCATAGAACCAGCACAGCAAGCATCAACGCAAAATTGATCCAGCCCCAGCTTCGTTGGACTGGCCATGTCATCCGCATGTCATTTATTTGTCTTGATCCCCATACAATGAATATTAAAATAAAACAAATGGGTGATGCAACTATTAGACGAGGCTAATTCATAAGTCTGCGTGCTGGTGTTTGGTGGTATATAAATTGAACAAATTGTAATCATTCAGCGGTGGGCGACCCTTACGGTAATTACGTGTTGATTTGTGTTTAACGGATTGGCAAAATGAGGAGCCCTATTCTTAGTTATCATAAAGCTTCCACTGACGTAGTGTGAGCATTGTGAGAGTAGGTTTTAAAAGGCGTCATTTAAAATGTGATTGAGTCCGAATTTTGGCTGGCATAACACGCATGGTCACTTTTTTTAAAGGTACCAGCTTATAATTGTACTTGTTTAAATCCTCGGCAATTCCATGATGGGATGTTGTTGTAGTTAAGCAAGACCTTTTTGGAGGGAACTCTTTTGTATGCTTATGAATCAGGACAAAGTACGTGGATGAATGTCTTGTTTGTAAGTCTGGAAGCCGCTTTGAGCACATCGAACATTTTTATTCGCATCAGTGTCCTCAAATTCGCCATACCAATTATACAGCTTTATTACGTCATCAGACCCTTTTTCTGCCTTACTGATTGTTGTCGCGTTTTGTTTTCTGTCGATTTTGGTGTTGAAGTGGTATTGAATTTTGAGTGAATATTGCGTTTTACTGAGGTAATGTGGATTGGTTGAGCTTGTTGCTGAATCAGGTGAGCTTGTTCTCGGACTGATCTTCATTACAGTTGATTAGTTTGGGCCAAGTCGGAAGGTTGTTGATTTAACGATCTTTCTGGCATCTGGAAAGGTGATATTGGATGTGCATTTCACTCTTTGTATTTGCTTACTCTGTTTCCAAGTTTCATAATCCTTGGCAATTGCGTTGTGCTCCTGTTAGCGGTTCATATTGTGCGGCGTGGCCTTGCACTTGGGTTCCCGATAGGAAGAGAACCCGAAGATCACATGCCGGGCTTCTGGAGCAGTTTTCGTGATGGTCGTACTTGTGACACTTGAAATATCGGAGTCGGTTTGGGATGTATATCCCGACTTATCTTGCAAGAATTCATCTTTTATTACGATGGGCATTGTTTTTGTGTTGAAGGTGATTTTAATGGCATCGATGTCCTGCAAATTTATGTAATGCTTGGCAGGAATTTTACAGATGGCAGCGATATCTTGATTTTTCATCCCTTCAAATTTTATATGTGTCAATGACTCGCATCAAGTCGCGACAACAAATCATGCTCTTTGACGAATGTAGTGATTTGTGCGCGAAAATGTTACTGGAATATCAAGAAAGTCTTAATTTGCTCGATATTTTCAAATTGTTCTTTCACACAAAAAGCAATCGACCTGATTTTTTTAAAACATACGTATTTTATTGGTGTACAGACTAAAACAAGTATAGTCGGTTCGACTGTAAATGGTGATAGTACGGAAGTTTTGAATATATAGGTGTTCAATTAGCAATAGGTTTCATCATTGTTGTGGACAAGCAACAGTGGCGTCGCTAGGGGGTGCGGGGGTTTCAGACCGCTCTAGGTGACACCATCTCAGAGGGGTGACACAAAAAATGAAGAATTGCAAATTTTACAGAGCACACACTGCTCGATCTAGTCGGATTTCATAAGCGACACAGTGGGGTCGCTAGGGGGATGTGAGGGGATGCGGATTTCACCGGGTGCCACCATCAGATGGGGTGACACCAAAATAATTGTCTATAAAGTTTTTGTATCGTATGTTACAGAAGGAGGTCCATGGGGGTAACACCATGAGTTACCGCAACGGGTGGCACCAACGTTAGTGACACCACTGACAAGCAGTCAGTGAGTTGTGGATTCGAATCCGCACAAATCAATCTGGGTTGGCTCTCATAGTGTGTCCTTCTAAACATATTTTTTATCATCCTTCAAAGAGGGAAAACAAAATATTTACAATGTGTCTAGAAAGCTTAGAGAGCTCTCAGCAGGTTTGACGTTAGACCTGAACCTAGCATTGTTTTTTTTCTTTATTGGTCTATTTTGTGCATAAAATAATACTTTTGTTCAACAAATTTGTTCAAAATCGTTGCAGCATTTTGTCCGCACATTTGTAAGACCTTACATAAGGAAATAAACTGAAGACGCGATGGTTTTCAGTTGTCAACACTCTATGGTTTGCGGATGATTAAGGGAAATTAACTTTATTAAAGCCAAGACATTAGTTTACCCTATCATTCAGCGATATCTTTGTTCTTTAGTTAGGTTATACAGGGGATAATAATTTTCAAATAGAATTCAACTAAGCTTAATGGGAACAATATATGATAAGGAAAGATACATATTCAATGAAATTTTAAAGTATTGCAAATTTATCATATGCTTTATTCAGTATGTATTTCTATATAAAGGTCATGAATCCAAAAATTAATTTGCTTTCGTCACAAATACACATATTTTGCATCAATCGTATTTATGAAGGCCAAGAGCGATTTGAAAACTATTTTTTATAAAAGGGGGTTCGGCATGCAAATCGTTGTCTTATGGAGGCTAGACTGTATGTATTTATATGTATCTATGAAAAGATAAGATTTATTGTATCGTTGCATTTCAAGTCACATTTCTAGTTTGATTGTAATGGTGAGATGGAATCATGACATCATCTCCATAAAGGTTTCCAAACCACGTCTGGAAGGTATAGGCTACGCATGACCAGTTGCACTCGGATGTAAGTGATCTGTAAGACGCTGAACAATTTTGTCCCTCAGTTAAACTTTCCTCGTGCTACCAATAATCAGTAGCAAATTTGTAGGGTTTAAAGCTATTTCCCAGTTCAGGATAGGATATACATGGCGGCCAGTATTAATGGTAGAGGAAGAACCTGGGGAAAACCCCGAAAATAACCACCGACCCACGAGAAGCTACTGCCAAGCATTCTCACATAGCCACATTGGCTAAATCCGAGACTCAAACCCACGCAGACAAAGGTAAGATGGCAGTTATCCGTAACGGAGAGGGATTTAGACCACTCGGCCACAAGGGGTCACAATCAGTACGAAATAAAACAAACGGAAGAAGCTTGACTACAGTCATCCATACTCTACGATTTAAAACGAATAATAGACATGTGCTGATGCTGGAACCTTTATTAAAACATACATACTATTTTCATTCCGGTGAAAGCAGAAAATTAAAAATCATTGAAGGTCAACGTGAACGGCGTATGAAAAGAAACGTCTCATAAAAAATAAATTTTAAATTATGGCGTTGACTCAAATGCATTGCTCAGTATTCTCATATAAAGGACATGAAAACGAACATACTTTTCCGATAAATCAGATCTATCATTCCTACCAAGACAAATGCGATATACCAAACCTTTGTATGTGTTATATAATACAAAATTATACCTGAAAGAGACTATGTCCTACGAGATTCGAAAACGTTCAACGTTTGGAAAGTTTAATTACAGAAAGGCGTATTTTCCAATGCGAAGTGTAAGTAAAGAGTCAAAGGAAACTTCCGCCACTGTATTTCTTTGTTCAGAAAATAACAAATGCACACGTAAACATTGATCGTGTTTACGAACGGTCAAAATGATTTGAAAATTACTTTTCTGAAAGCGAGTTAAGTTTATAATAAGTCTTGTATCTAAGCTAGCAGTAATGTATCTACGACAAGGTTGTTTAATGTAACGATAAGAAGAATTCTGTCCCTGAATTTAAATATTGAATACAAAAGCTAAATAGAATCATGACATCCCCGCGAAGAATCCCAAACCTTTTGGGGAAACTGTTGGCTCTGCTTGATGGGATATGCACTCTATAAGACGCTGAATAAATTTATCCACGCTGCTCGGGGTCCAGATTAAAACTAACTCGTACCGTTGTTTCTCAACAGCTGGAAAGAAATTCAGGGCGGAACCGGCACATAGAGCCTTATAGACAACGGTGGAACAATTCTGATCGAAAACACGCCAGTTTTCCTCCTTGCTGAAAAACTGCCACCATGTTCTAATGGCCGCTTCATTGATGTACCCAGGTTGTATGATACGAGTGACATCTGGTTGTTTACCACCCTCACCTTGTATGTCGTCAGCAAGTGTCATAGAACGTATTGGTGGAGCCTTGACTGCCTTTCCTTTGACCGACTTTCTTTCATCCCCACCACAAGGCCACCAACTAATGTGTGTACCATCGCTTAGGGACATTGAGGCGTGGCCCCAGGCTTCTGTAATGCCTTGGAAATTCCATATATAAACTTTGATCGGCATTTATCGTTTACTAGAATCAACTGAAACGATAAGAACAATCATATAAATCAATAGGTATGCATTTTTTATCGCTTACATGAAGTTAAGACCGATAAAAAATATATATTGAACAACTTCTTTTTATCATTTTTGGGTAATAAGTATCATGCATTAAGGAGACAAAACTAAACTCTTTCATAACTTTAAAAACTTTTTAAAAATTTATTGAAAAAACTGTTATAATTCAAAGCAAATATGTATGTCAAGTGCCAAATTTTTCGTCAGTAAAATCCATTAATTAATTCTTAGTCTAGCCAACAATTAACTGTTGTCTTGGAGTAGAGTTTTCTGAAGGAATGTTTTCTTACCTCAGGTCACGCTGGTCTATGTTTATAGTAAAAACGAATTGGCTGTATGACAGGTTAGAAAGGCGCAATTCGCACGTAGAACTGTCAAAAAGTGATTGAGAGAAATGATAGGGTGTTATTTCTAACCCCAGGTGGCATTTTTGGCACCTTGATAGGCATTTTTCCAAATGTCTGTAGGAATAGCGTTTATTTATGTGGAATGATGGGGTGGGTCGATCCCTGAACCTGAAGGGAATATATACTACGAACGAATGAATTTTAAACAGTCTAGGAAGTACCTCTGTAAGAGACGGTAGTATTAATTCCGCAGTAAAAAGATTCGGGTCGTTACTTTAAGGCAGGACGTCCGTTGAAAACGTGGTTCCATGGAAAATTGAATTTGGAATGATTGTAAGACGCCAAAAACACAAGGTATTTAACTCAAGTTCACATTTATCATGATGTAATTTATATGATGTTTTCTTCGTTACAGATGCATGATCTATTGATTTTGTAGGAATCGTTCACATTTATCATAATGTAATTTATTTGATGTTTCGTCGTTACAGATGCATGACGTGTTGATTTTGTATGGATAGTTCGGTTTTTACAGTGATCTAGTAATGTACGTTTGAATTCTGAATTAAAATTTTCATCTTATATACTTAGGTAGTTTAATGGGTGGTGTAGAAAACCCGCTGTGTACATTTATTATTGGAAAGTGTTACATTAATTTGAATTTATCATATTAGTGAATATTAATTGTGGGCTATGATATATTGCCTCACTTCACGTAATGATTTACGGGAATATATGTGACTTCCCCCAATTCTGATGTCGATAATTAGCGGTATAGCTGTATTGATCTGAAGACTTGTGTAGTATTTGTTAGCCTTATAAAAGTTAACACTGATAGTCAGATCCGATTGTTCGAACCAGAAAGACGGACGGACAATCTCAACTCTTGAAACCTAACGAGATACTTAGGGCGTTTTACCCTTTTCTTTTCAAAGGAAAATAGTTTGTTTGGAGAGAGAGAGATAACGAGGAGGTCGAGATCTAAAAGAGGGAAAAGAAGTTAGAAGTCAGAGTTGTGGAAAGTAAAGTAGAGGCGCAAGCAAAAGGAAAAAAAACAGTCATCGAACAGGTCACTGTGAATTTACCAAGCGGTCCAATGTTAATGAACACTCGATTTCGTGATGAAATTTGCTATCAGCTATTAACGGCTAATTTGTCTATTTCATTAGTGTTTGAAATTTAATTAATGTATCTATAATTTTAAAACTTCGGTTTTAAAGTGCTTCTGAACTAAGAGTATTTCAGAAGGAAAGAAAATTGTAATTTACTGTGTCTTTCTTCTCTTGATTAAATTCTTTATTTATATTTACGGGGGCTCGTGTGTTGCCTTTGTTCAAGATACCGACTCAGATTACCATATTCATTCTATAACCGGGCAAATCAAACCGTAGAGGTCATCCTTTAGATAACGAGTATTAACGGGAGACGGTTTCGGGTGTTGTTTTTCCAGGTTGCGCAATACCTCTGACCAGTGGGCTTATGCAATATTGTACCAATAGCGCTTGATACCGAAAACCCGTTACAATGTACCTATGCTGAAATTTACGGGTAGTAGATTTGCAGCATTGGGGAAGAATGCAATCACGTTAATTAATTAAAGATCAACTTTACAAAGCATTCCGTCCTTACATGTTTGTAAAATTGCTGTCTCAGAAAACGACTAAGTCATCAAGAGTTTGCTGTTTATTTCAGTACTATGGGAAACTATACACACTGACCTGGACAAGAGTTTCAAAATTATCTATGAAAACAGATTCTACTCTCCACCGATAAATCCCTGAGACACAAAATTGCTGAGACGATCTTTGTTTTCATTTTTATCTCAATTAATAAATCATTATCTAACTTTTGAACAAACATATTAAGAAACATTAAGATATGATCCATGTTGACGCCATTTAGATACATTATATATCTAGTAAATTAGGCATTAAATAGTTAAGCGTGATTATGTCAGATATTTCCAGCCGTTAATAAATTACCTGCATTCTGTAAAAAAGTAAAAGCACCAAGTCTGTGTTTTGATTTCTAAAGTAGCTACGATGTCTGCAATGTGACAGTTTATATTAATGTCTAACACTGGGGCATCATGCCACAGACATGTAGCATTATGTCCAACCCAGTCACATTATCCTGACACATAGCCTACCAGTCCTAACACTAACGTCTTAATGTTGAGCGCCAAGCGAGTCTGCTGTTAGTACTATTTTTGTACGTCTTTGTACGTCTTTGATATGACTAAACCTGGTATCGAACTCACGGCCTCCCACAACCTAGGCGGACGTTCTAACCACTAGGCCACCGGAGCGGTCAACACAAAGTCTGTATATTCATGTTCGATTTATCTTAAGGAAATATGTCAGATTACTGTAAAATTTCAGAGAGAGAAAATTTAAATAGTTTGATAAAAAATTATTACGAAGACTTTCCATAGTCCACGCATCTCTTTTTCATGGCCATGTCTTATTAGGAAACCTCAAATCTTCAAACACAATGTAATGATGTCTCAACTGATACGCAATATTTTTGTAGTCACAATAACATCACTAATGGAAATCAATTCAAGCTGCAATTGTGGGGTCTTAACTTGAAGCCTCCGGTGCTGGGAATATTTTTCATACCAATCATAATTGCTGAAAATTAATTTACATGTACCAAGAACTAGGTTTCTAAAATGTGTAATAGCAGTTTAGAACAATTGTATACTCACGTAGCACACTTGTTTGACCTCCGAATGCAGAAGCTATGATTATGATCCTACTAGGAAGTTTGGGATTTTACCTTTTAATGCAATTTTACGAATACCTGGAATCAAAAACAAAAAAAACAATCGTTGACCTGAAAATCGCTATAAACAACATTCCATTGCATTCATATGCCGACAAAGCATTTTACCGTATGGGGGCGCTCACCAGTTAGTATGTACTTTTCAGATAGTGATGTATGTGAGGTGAAGTTGTTTGAATTTTTAACATGCACAATGGAGATAATGTTGGCATATCTGAATGCCACTTTGATGTAATGTGGCTGATATTTCTTTGGATACTGCACTTGTGGAAATTGTACATGATCTAAGCACATGGTATAACAAAATGGATGCTCCCATGTGCTTGAAAAATTAGCATAAATTAATCACAAGTACACTAACTGTAGCAGTTATTAAACTAGGGAAAACGAATTTTGCTGAAGTAGGCAATAGCAGCTTCTTAAAGTGCAATGAACAAATTACAAAACATGTGAAAAGTAACAAACGTTATCGGATCATTTTTCTACAATTTACCTCTGAAGTCCAGAAAGTGAAAATGACCATGAGGAGCTAGCAGTTTTTTATTAGTGCACATCTTAAGTAAGCCCAAGCTGTATACTCTAGAACCTAAAGTACACCCATCAATCATACACCAAAATCAAGGGAATTGAAAGTTCTTCTCCCAACACCTAAGATATTCAAAGTCTTTATTATATTGCCAGTATAACCAGTGAAGAACCCCAGAAAATAATTTTTCTTTAAAATTCTAACCCTATGCAAAGTACGAAACTGTAGAGCGCCACCTTAAAGAACCACTGAAGATGTGTTTTCAGCTTATTGAAAAACTTGTCATATTCTGCAGTCAATTTAAAACATATTGATATATCATACATGGTATTTACTTCCAAAATGACAAACACATAGTTCATTTACTATACCCCTCTGAAGTAACTTAAATGTAGCTTCATGACGTCAAAACTGTATTTTAACGTCACTGGGAAATGCTATTATTTTGACATTGAAGAAAGACATTCAAGAATAAATGCATATGAAATATTTGTTTTATTTTCCAATCCAAACATTAAATAATGTATTTTGATCATTTCCCAAGTTGCAAACTATACTTTGGTCATGTATACATGTAAATCAAGTGAGAAAAGTGAGGAAAATTCCAGAAAGTTTTAGTTAATAGTGCAAAAATTGTGCAGCATTGGATTAAGAAAAAAAGTCCTTGATGCTATAAATTCATAACAGTAGACATAAATATATATTTTGTTTGTAAATAATTACTTTTTCCCCGGCACTAGTAATCTACTTTGAATCTGCACTAATGCTTGTATGCCAAAGAATTGAAATGAAAAGTCAAGGGGAATTAACACCTGGTAAGACCATTCCATGGACCAGGAATGTGATTAATGATTACATACATAATTGATTACAATGCAAATCAAATACGTTGACTGCTTTATATGGTCAAATTAATTATAAAACCAAAACATGCAAACTTGTATGCAAAAAAAGGGGGTAGGTGTGTTTCCCATCAATTTTAAACCCCAGCCTGATTATAATGTTACATACTGTCTAAGGTCCATCGTAACCGCGAACAACTGGTAACCATGATGTCACTAATACTACATCAACCCACATCAGCCACTATCTAAGAAAACATTGCTGAAGGAAGAGCTAAGAAAATAGCTATTTGTCCAAAAGAGTTCATACAATACAGTCAACCATAGGACTATGGATTATGAGTATCCAAGAGTGACCAACCTATTCAGGTTGCAATCTGGTTCTACATCTCCACAAATAAAGCGCCCAAGAATTAATGTATATGAAGAATCACTATCTTCCTGTGGCCCAAATAAAGTGCACCCAAGCTTCGTCCTGAATTGGAGAAAGAAAGAAATGAAGAAAACTTAATTGTTGGGTCACATGTTGCAGCGTGTTGTCAACTTCAATGGAAATGTAATTATCAACATACCAAAACTAACTAGGATTTTGGAAACATTGTGCATCATGCATGACTGAGCTGGAAATTGCAAGTGATATAATCTACCGATGTATAAAAGCATAACTCAAGGACTTTGTGCCTTTTTAACAGTTAAATGTATAAACTGCAATCTGCAGGAAGCAGAATAGGCTGCCTTTCCAGAAACGTGCCAAGGATATAGAAAGTGAGGCCCAGACACAGGATATTTAAATGCGATGTTGGCACTTTCTTGCTACAAGGCCAAAGTTGGAGTGACTGACTTGCCCATTTAGTATCCTATTACTTAAACTGTCTGGCATATGGGAGACATTTAAATCTTTCTTATATTAAAAAGCTTGAATATTTACTAAGAAATTTTGTCTTAGATGTCAAGCTAAGTAAAATTTCACACTTTCTAAACACAAATAAGTGCGAGAGCTTGCACAATATCATTTTTACCTATGCACTTAAAATATCAGTATGGAGCAGAAATGTTGATGCATTATGTCATTCTTCCCCTGATAGCTCTGAGTATGGTACAAGAAACTTTACACTCCCACTGACCAAGTCTCATGAAATTGTTCTACTCAGTCTGATCCAGTATTTCAGCTCATAGTAGACTGAGATCAGAGAACAATAAAAGATAGGGAGAGGAAATCAAGTCTTCAGTACAAGTACATATGCTACATCAAACGCAAACAAAAAAGCAACAGAAAACTTGTACAAAATTCAACGCTTGCCAATTCAATACATAATTTTGTACCCAATGAACATCCATACACTTTAAATCCTTTAAATGAATGCATGTAACAATTATTAAATGTACCTGACTATCACAGTATACACCACTCCCCCTATCCATATCCCATATTGCCTTGGCATTCACCATAGGCTTTACATGATTTTCTAGCCATATTTACTCTTTTTGGTTCAAGTGATAAATGATCATGTTTTCGTATGGCATCTATGTGAAACCTCACACTGATTTGGTAGTGAATTTATGATAGTTTCGAAATAGAACCTTAGTCGGTGAGCCAAAGCAATCTTTCTTTTCCCACGAAAGGTTACATACATTATTCCATAACTATGATGTTCATGTGAGCCTGTACAAATGTGACACTTACTGCAGACTTGTGTATGTTGAGTTGAAGCTCTTTTATATGTCATTATTTCTTGAACTGTTAAATTTAGCTTGGAATATTTCTGACTTTGCTTAATAAACCATGACCATATGATACTATGGAATTTTTCTATCTGTCAATTCAAAATAATTTTACACCAAGAAAATACATTCTCTGTTAATAGTTTAATTTGACAATGAAAAAAACAGGGAAAAAAAATCCAAATTATTACTACTTCAAAGAAGAACTGATAGCATCTTTCTTGAGAAATGTGAAATTAATGAAACATTTTTAAAAACAATGACACACAGAGGTTTCTAATTGCCACTAGTCTATTTTCGTATTGAGTACAATAGCAAGGGACATAACTCTTCTCAAGCCCACCTCCAGCCGTTTAATTAAAGCAGAATTTGGATCGAAACGACATTTAAGTTCTAAACTGCAGTGAATTTAATCTAAATGAGCCAATATTAATACAAACAGCAATAAATATAACTCCATGGGTATACACACGAATGCTCTTTATAGAACCACTGATGATGTGTTTTCATCTTATTGAAAACCTTGTCATATTCTGCAGTCAATTTCAAACATATTGATATATCATTCATGGTATTTACTTCCAAAATGACAAACGCATAGTTAATTTACTATACCCCTTTGAAGTAACTTAGATGTAGCTTCATGACGTCAAAACTGTATTTTAACGTCACTGTGAAATGCTATTATTTTGACATTAAAGAAAGACATTCAAGAATAAATGCATTTGAAATATTTGTTTTATTTTTCATCCAAACATTAAATAATGTATTTTGATCATTTCCCAAGTTGCAAACTATACTTTGGTCATGTATACATGTAAATCAAGTGAGAAAAGTGAGGAACATTCCATAAGGTTTGAGGTAATAGTGCAAAAATTGTCCAGCATTGGATTAAGAACAAAACGTCCTTGATGCTATAAATTCATAACAGTAGACATAAATATATATTTTGTTTGTAAATAATTACTTTTTTCACCGGCACTAGTAATCTAATTTGAATCTGCACTAATCCTTGTATGCCAAAGAATTGAAATGAAAAGTTAAGGGGAATTAACTCCTGGTAAGACAATTCCATGGACCAGGAATGTGATTAATGATTACACACATAATCGATTACAATGAAAATCAAATACGTTGACTGCTTTATATGGTCAAATTAATTATAAAACCAAAACATGCAGACTTGTATGCCAAAAAAGGGAGTAGGTGTGTTTCCTAACAATTTCAAGCCACAGCCTGATTATGACGTTACATAATGTCTAAGATCCATCGTAACCGCGAACAACTGGTAACCATGATGTCACTAATACTACATCAACCTACATTAGCCACTATCTAAGAAACCATAGCTAAAAGAAGAGCTACGAAAATAGCTATTTGTCCACAAGAGTTCATAAAACACAGTCAACCATAGGACTATGGATTATGAGTATCCAAGAGTGACCAACCTATTCAGGATGCAATCTGGTTCTACATCTCCACAAATAAAGCGCCCAAGAATTAATGTATATGAAGAATCACTATCTTCCTGTGGCCCAAAATAAAGTGCACCCAAGCTTCGCCCTGAATTGGAGAAAGAAAGAAATGAAGAAAACTTAATTGTTGGGTCACATGTTGCAGCGTGTTGTCAACATCAATGGAAATGTAATTATCAACATACCAAAACTAACTAGGATATTGGAAACATTGTGCATCATGCATGACTGAGCTGGAAATTGCAAGTGATATAATCTACCGATGTATAAAAGCAAAACTCAAGGACTTTGTGCCTTTTTAACAGCTAAATGTACAAACTGCAATCTGCAGGAAGCAGAATAGGCTATCTTTCCAGAAAAGTGCCAAGGATATAGAAAGTGAGGCCCAGGCACAGGATATTTAAATGCGATGTTGGCACTTTCTTGCTACAAGGCGAAAGTTGGAGTGACTGACTTGCCCATTTCGCATCCTATTACTCAAAATGTCTGCCATATGGGGAACATTTAAATCTTTCTTATATTAAAAAGCTTGAATATTTACTAAGAAATTTTGTCTTAGATGTCAAGCTAAGTAAAATTTCACACTTTCTAAACACAAATAAGTGCGAGAGCTTGCACAATATCACTTTTACCTATGCACTTAAAATATCAGTATGGAGCAGAAATGTTGATGCATTATGTCATTCTTCCCCTGATAGCTCTGAGTATGGTACAAGAAACTTTACACTCCCACTGACTAAGTCTCATGGAATTGTTCTACTCAGTCTGATCCAGTATTTCAGCTCATAGTAGAATGAGATCAGAGAAGAGTAAAAGATAGGGAGAGGAAATCAAGTCTTCAGTACAAGTACATATGCTACATCAAATGCAAACAAAAAAGCAACAGAAAACTTGTACAAAATTCAACGCTTGCCAATTCAATACATAATTTTGTACCCAATGAACATCCATACACTTTAAATCCTTTAAATGAATGCATTTAACAATTATTAAATGTACCTGACTATCACAGTATACACCACTCCTCATATCCCATATTGCCTTGGCATTCACCATAGGCTTTACATGATTTTCTAGCCATATTTACTCTTTTTGGTTCAAGTGATAAATGATCTTGTTTTTGTATGGCATTTTTGTGACACCTCACACTGATATGGTAGTGAATTTACCATAGTTTCGACATAGAACCTTAGTCGGTGAGCCAAAGCAATCTTTCTTTTCCCACGAAAGGTTACATAAATTATTCCATAACTATGTTGTTCATGTGAGCCTGTACAAATGTGACACGTACTGCAGACTTGTGTATGTTGAGTTGAAGCTCTTTTATATGTCATTAATTCTTGAACTGTTAATTTACTTTGAAATTTTTCTGACTTTGCTTAATAAACCATGACCATATGATACTATGGAATTTTTTTATCTGTCAATACAAAATTATTTAACACCAAGAAAATTTTTTTTCTGTTAATAGTTTAATTTGACAATGAAAAAAAAAAACAGGGGGGAAAAATCCAAATTATTACCAGGTCAAAGAATAACTGATAGCATCTTCCTTGAGAAATGTGAAATTAATGAAACATTTTTAACAACAATGACACACAGAGGTTTCTAATTGCCACTAGTCTATTTTCGTATTGAGTACAATAGCAAGGGACAACTCTTCTCAAGCCCACCTGCAGCCGCTTAATTAAAGCAGAATTTGGAATGAAAAGACATTTAAATTTTAAACTGCAGTGAATTTAAACTAAATGAGCCAATATTAATACAAACATCAATATATATATATATATATAACTTGATGGGTATACACCCGAATGCTCTTGATGGGGGCGCTCACCAGTTATTATGTAGGTTTCAGATAGTGACGTATGTGAGGTGAAGTTGTTTGCATTTGTAACATGCACAATGGAGATAATGTTGGCATATCTCAATGCTACTTTGATGTAATGTGGCTGATATTTCTTTGGATACTGCACTTGTGGAAATTGTACATGATCTAAGCACATGGTGTAACAAAATGGATGCTCCCATGTGCTTGAAAAATTAGCATAAATTAATCAAAAGTACACTAACTTTAGCAGTTATTAAACTAGGGAAAACGAATTTTGCTGAAGTAGTCAATAGCAGCTTCTTAAAGTGCAATGAACAAATTATAAAACATGTGAAAAGTAAAAAAAGTTATCGGATTATTTTTCTACAAATTACCTCTGAAGTCCAGAAAGTGAAAATGACCATGAGGAGCTAGCAGTTTTTTTATTCGAGCACATCTTAAGTTAACCCAAGCCGTATACTCTAGAACCTAAAGTACACCCATCAATCATACATCAAAATAAAGTGAATGGAATGTTCTTTTCCCAACACCTACGATATACAAAGTCTTTTTTATATTGCCAGTATAACCAGTGAAGAAACCCCATAAAATTATTTTTCTTTAAAATTCTATGCAAAGTACGAAACTGTAGAGCGCCACCATTGACCTGAAAATCGCTATAAACAACATTCCATTGCATTCATATGCCGAGAAAGCATTTTACCGTATATGCCTACTGTGGTGAGGGAATTCAATAATAATAATAAAAAGACGAAAGTCTAACAATTAATTGTCACTCAAAAACTTGTTTAGACTGGCTAATAATATCACAATAAAATGTCCAACTGGTATGTGAAAATTGTGACCACGATCTCTGCTATTCCACACATTTGTTTCTAAATACTTGTCTCTATGTAAACCGAACACTTTGAACCGTGTCCGTTACAGTTGTTTTTACACATTCCGGCTGTTTAGAGCATCTTCATTTTGATAAATAAAGATTATTTTTTACCTAGAAATTGTAAAGATGGTATTACGAAGTCTTTTCTACCGATTTTGGTGAAATCGTTTTCTATAAGATAATGAGGGAGACATGTAAAGCAAATCGACCATTTAATGAAAACCAATGTGTTCTGCACACACACACACACACACACACACACACACACACACACACACACACACACATTAATATAATCAATATAATCAATATGGTGAAGAGTAACATTTTGTTCCAAGCAGTATTTGATGTCGTGCTTCGAGAAACGGCCACTGTAACCTAGAGGTATCATGCATCAGTGCTCTAACCCAAATCTTGACTTATATGCAATACTGGGTATATCCAATACATTGTATATGTTACATAGGTATAGTTCTAAATATAAAATGTGATTGTATTTCAGAGCGGTGCGTTTACCACATACCACATACCAAACTATGGTAATTCAATACGTGGTCACAGATCTGAATGAGCAGCAGTTGTTGGCAAACCAGGAGTATGTGAAAAGAATCAATCGGGCAGCAGAAGAGGAGAATATTGTTCATGTTGAGACAGATACTTCATACAACAGCCGCCCGTAATCTGGATGTGAAGCTGCTACACAGAGTTTCTCCCCTCTGATAGAACAACATACAAGGAGAAAACTTGTTTTATCACTGGCAACTGCTAACAAGCTGTGCCCAAAAAGAAAGTGTGCTCATGATTCAATGACATGTAAAATGAACTATAGTACAAAAGACTCGGTTGCCTCAACTGAAGGTAAATTGCTTGTAAAAAATCTTCAAAAGACAGAGTCTAATAACTTTCTTAAAGTATACTCAGTAACCAGTGATGCCAGCACACAGATTGAAAAGGTCGTACGAGAATATGCTCTTAGTGCAAAACATAAAATTAAGCAGTACAGATGTCTGGTACATAGATTACGTACTCATCAAAAGCAAATCAAAAATGTTAAACTAAAAACATCTCCACCTGGCTGTGAAAAGATATGTATTCACAAAAACTTGCAACTTGCACTCGAACAAGAGTCAGGCTAGAGATGAAAAAACAATCTTGTCAAACAGAAGCAAGATTTGTGTCAGAGTCAAAAAAACTATCAACAATGTTTTGAACGGTTTTCAAGGTAGGCATGATAAATGTCGACAAAATTCGTTGGTCTGTACTGCTCATTTGACCTCATATAACACAAAACATCTGCTTTATAAAAAGCATATTGCTATAGATAAGGCTGATATTAGTAAGATACAATCCATTTTAAATAAAATCTTTTCCATCGATAACCTTCAAACATTATCTCGGTTGTCTACAACCAATAATGTGAAAGCCTTCGTAACCAAGTGTTTACTTTTGCTCCAAAGAATATAGTGTGGAGCAGAAATTTTGCTGGTTTATGTGATTCTGCTGCACATGCTTCTTCAGTTGGTAAAGGCATGTCAGTTCTAATTTTAACTAGGGCAATTGGTATATCAACAGGAAAGAATGATCCATTCTTTCGACAAATGACACTGTATGATACAAATCGCCAATACATTGAGGAAACTGAGCTTTTTGTACAAACATAACCGGTATATGAGTAAAAAAAAGGAAATGTAACAGTAAACTGTATGCAAATTTATTATACCTAAATGCGTAACCAGCAACAAGTAAAGAACATGCATATGGCATTAACGTAACAGTTTAATATTTACCTTATATGATACATTTTGCATAACCATGATGTCGGACACATTCTACATTTCATTTAAGACTTTCCTTTCATTATTAACTTTACAATTATCAACAGACAGATCATGAATATATATACATTTCTGATTGTGGCATAGGTGTGATGTGTTAACCTTTTGGTGTCAACTTTACAGTTGGTGTATGAAGGTGAAAAACAAGTCGGTGTACTAAATCTTTACTTCTTTTTCCTCAAAACATTGTCCGCAATATGCCATATCCATCATTATTTGCAACACCGTTCCATTGATGACATTCACCATTTATAACAGTATGTCTGCTTATGATTTCTTGAAAGTGCATTTGCTCCTGTGGAGTGAAATTACTTAGAAGAATGTATGACGTCATGTCATGTAATGTTATTGTGTGTCTGCAATGAAATATGAATAACTTTCATTAAAATAGGAGTACAGAGCTTGATACCTACATGAAAATCAAGTAAACACATTTTAAACCCCCATTTTCTCTCAAAGCAGCTTAGATAAGCTCAAAATATGCTAACTTGTCCTGATACCAATAGGTATAATTTATAGGTGCAAAAAGAAGTTACCTCCCTTGCACCATGACTCTCCTATAGAGCTGAGAGATTCGAAATAAAGAGACAATCTGAGGTAATATGATGAGGCTAATGTATAAGAATTAATTGCATATGAATATAGAACAAGAAAGTAAGATAAAATGTGGTTCATTGCACAATTACTTTTACAGCATTTTTCCCTTAAAGGGGGCTGGGTCCAGTTTTTATGTACAAATTTCATGTCGCATGCACCTGCCTAATACAAAAATTCATTAAAAATATAATACGTGAGTGAGGTCAAAAAGGTCCAAATTTCTGGATAGGTATTATGTAGCGCAACATAATCATATCACACACTTGACCTGACAAGTCTACTGAAGTTCTTAGAATAAAATGTTTATGTACCCCAACCCCTATTTTATATGTGCATTTTTCACATCCGAAGGCCATTTTTAACAGCATGTGGTGCTCACAGTGCAAACGTAAGGCCTTTCCCTGTATGAAAATTTTGAAAAACATTGTCTACTAAATAGCTTGCCTTGAAACCACGTGTCTACTGCTATGGAAGGCTAGCTCTTCTTCCTAGCCGACTATTGGTATTTCACTATCAACATACTGCAGAGTAACTATGAAAAGTGTACATGTCTGACATCAATTTGAAGAAAAACACAAGCCTGAAACACCTTGTTCACAAATTTATCCATATCTTTAATTATTACACAATAGTAGATCAAAACCTCACACCATACCCTTAAGTTAAGAAATTTGCCAGGGGCCAATTTACGAAACTGGACCCTGCCACCTTGATAGGGGAGGCGGCCATGATGTTGAAATTAGGGGTGGGGGTGCTCTTTACACTAAATTCAGTCTGTACCAAAGTGACGTCCAATGATTCGTCAATAATTATTTTGTCATACAAGTTGAATTTTATTGGAGAGAGCGGATTTAGTTTTTCCGCTTCTTTTTTAATTAAAGTTAGTTCGGGAGTCGAAATAAATTGGAGTTTTCTTAAGTGCACCTCCCTTTTGTTTGCACTTTTGCTGGTGTCTTTATGCATATTTATGCATATGCATGGAATTAATATGAGTTCAATGAACCTTAATGTGACAAGCCCGGTAAATCCTGATCAAACAGTCGTATTTACTATGGATTACTCACATGTCATCAAGAAAATACGAAACAATATTATGAAAAGTGGGATCAAAAGAGGCTGCACTAAAAATCTGGAACTGCCAGACAAGAACACCATTCAATGGCAGATGTGGGTTGATGCCTTTATTTGGGATAAGACAAGCACTTTGCAAATACACAGAGCCTTAGCACAAGTCCACATATATCCAAATGCCATGGAAAAGATGAGAAACCATCTGGCTGAAGAGGTTCTAAATGATGACATGTTAAACATTATGACTCAGTACCAAGCTTCATTGGGACAGAATGGAGCCTCGCTTTCAGAGGCAATAGACCTGTTAAAGCATACATCAAGAATGATAAGAAATTTTCATGATCAAAGACCTATATCTCAGGCAAATGACATGAGGCTGCATGAGAACCTGAAAATCCTTCATTGGTTCAAGAGATGGGAGGAAACCAAAGCCATAAGAAGTGATGTCACATCAACTGCAAATTCAAAGAAACTTCTATCGCGTCAGTGCATTGAAGACCTATATGCATGCATTTTAGGCTTTGACCAGCTATGTAGAAAAGTCATAAACATGTCTTGGCATATTACTCCAGCCCAAATTAATTCTGACGTTGTAGAAAATGAGTTTTGTCAACAAAGGGCAACATACAATGGGCCCAACTCCCATCCAAATGCACTCCAATATAGAAGAAACCTCAATAACATAATTCTAGGACAGAGCGGTTTGTCAAGGAAAGGTAATGCTGGTACAAAACGTGCTAATGCTACGTCATATGCCTTTAATAATCCACAACCACTGAGGAAAAAAACTAGAAAAAGCCTCCATCCACACATTACTGAATTAAGACCCATAAGACTGTAGACATACTAATAGTCACGATACTGCATTCACACAGCTAGATAGTCATTTGATCATTTGACTGAAGAAGGTTGGGATAGACATGATCTCTCAGTCAATTAGCTAAATAATGCTAATTTGTTTAAATTCCTTAATCACTCTTGATCTTGTGGACAGTGAGAGTGTAAATGGTGTTGACATGAGAAGGTAGAATGTTACAACTTTAAAATCAGATATGGACATGTAGAACTTCTGTTAAATTATGTTATTATATTGTGACCTAAATTATGTTGTATACATGTAATTGATATTTTTGTGCTATAAATCATCATAATTGCTTCACAATTATCGTTTTGTTTTAATATCAAATTAAGATTGACTAAAAGTAATCTTAATCATGCATTGCATTCGGCTATTTGTTTAAGCATAACTAAACATCAAATGACCAGTAAAATATGGTATTTTTGTTCATTGAGATTAAGCACTACAAGTCAATCAATGTACAGGTAGCATACGTATCAACACTTGTCACTGTGGTAAATTAAAACTTAATTATTCCTTGATTATGTGGCATTACAACTTGTGTGATTACCAACTGAATTCCTGGCAGCACTAATTTCTTATATTTTCCACACTTGTTTCAGATTTCAAATATGGTTACTTTCCAAATCAACAGTGTATATGTGCCCAACTAAAAGTCTGAATCTTGGATGTATTTCCATTTAGGCAATACATACACTGGATCAAATATTGTTCCATATATTATATATTCTACATTCAGTCAAAAATTATTAACTGCAAGTGCTCATTCTATTATTTGGATAGTATATTATAAGGTTTCATGTCTGTCACTTGGGCATAACCTATATGTGCATTAAGTCCCGCGGGTCATATGTATTAACATATGTGTAAATCATTACAAACTGCAAGTACATTTTATAGATGAACACATATGACTTGTAGTGGTTGTATTTTCATACCATCCTAACCACTTGCCCAGATAACAGCAAATGTGTAACATTTCACAAACTTACAAACCTGACTCTATGGCAGCATGAAAAGTCCTCTACCTCAGGAACTGATGACTGATTACAAAAGACATGGATCTTTTCTGGTTGTTAGATGAAAGCATCTTTGCTAAAATTAATCACTCGAAGACCACTGAGTGTACACACCCGTCCAAGAGCAACAGCCAGTTGGCCAGGCTGCGAGATCTGCCTGCAGTCAATTTCAACTCTAAGTGGAGAGAGAAAATAGCATTTCTTTATTTGTTTTGAATAGTAATTTACACACTCTTAATGTTCATTTCATTTTGTGAAAGGGATATTATATACAAGCAAGAGATATAAAAATCAATTTAGTGCTGTGTATGCAAAGAAGGATGCCAAACATCAAAACAAATAAATCCCACAAAATCTCTATTTCTTAAAGGAGGTATGAATTACAAATTACTAATACATATGCATTATACTTAATGCAGAATTAAGAAAGTTAACCTGCAGTTTAAATGAGAATAGTAAAACAAGCAGAAATAAAAAATATTTTATGTTACAACTTTTTAAATAAATTATCCAACAAACCTGTCGAGTGTCATTCCTTGAGACTTGTGAATGGTCAGTGCAAATCCCAGCTTCAATGGTGATTGAATTCTCTCTGCTAGATTTACTTTTTTCTGGGACTGTATACTGTGAAGATAACATTGATTGTAATAAAAAGAAGAATTAACATTATTTATAATACTGATATTTTCAATTCTTGCTAACAGTAACTCTCTCTCTCTCCCTCTCTCTCTCTCTCTCTCTCTCTCTCTCTCTCTCTCTCTCTCTCTATATATATATATATATATATATATATATATATATATATATATATATATATATATATATATATATATATATATATATAATGGTATAAACCTTTTGGATATCTTTTGTTATTTTTTAATTTTAGTTTGCTCTGGTAATTGATAACACTTTATGCTTAAAAATGCAAAAACATTACACGTATCCACTTTTACACTTATTCTAAAAGCAAAGGTTGTGAAAGTATGTCCTGCATGTACGTATATTGTATTGTTTTACTGTGCTATGCTTTTAATTTGAATGTAACTGTATTATTACATGGTTTTTAAACATTAAATTATTAAGGTTGCTAACATGTTCAAAGTTTAAATTTACATGCTACAATTTTTGTTTCAATACATGAATATTACTTTACATGTCATTTCTTATGATTGAACAAGAACTTATTTGTATGAAATTTCTAAACGAGCACATTTTATTAATAATGCTCTTAAATAAAGCACTTACCTGTGAATGACATTTTGGGAAATGTAGCTGTCAATTTAATCTCCTGAACGAAAACCGTCACACCATCTTCTTCACAGTTCACTACTTGACCCTGTGAACCATTCACTAGGGTGTCAGATATGTTTCGTATCAAAACTACAGGGCATTTCTTTTTCAACCAAAGCCTCTGTGGAGCCAATATGGTGGAGATATATTTTTTCTCACCAGCATCCTCAGCAACATATTCAAATAAATCTCCTTCCATTTTCAATATCCGATGTCTGTTGTAATCATCCGCCATCTGATTAGTAGCAAAATGTTTAAGGCTAGACATCCCATCATCTGCCAGGGGTCTAGACAACTGGTCCATTAATGAAATGGTGTCCTCACCAATTTATTTTTTGGCTCCAGATAGTTCAGCTATAGCATTGATTAACTCATATTGAGTTTGCCTCACAATATCCATTAAAACTACTCTGTGTACAAACACCATGTCCAACAAATCTGATTCAAAACAATAACTGCCATCATCATCGTACAAGATATTCCTCATAGGTGGCAACTGGAAGAAATCTCCACAAAAAATAATCTGCATCCCACCAAATAATTTTGATGGGTCCTTTAAGGAACAAATAGATTCCAAGTTCTCAAAATGTCGCTTACTAAACATTGCGACTTCATCTACTATTAAAACATCAGCAGATTTTATTTTCTTATAAGTGGTTTTCAGGTTGCTATTTGTTGTAATGAAATGACATATTTCTTAACATGTTAGCCTCCCATCTCCAATTCCAGACCACCTATGTATTGTCTCTGCACAAATGCTGGAAGTATAATTTGTGCATGCAATTTTGTACATGTTAAATATACAATTTTGCCTTCTTCTATTAAATAGTTTACACATTCGTGTAGCAAGAAAGGTTTTCCCTGTACCTGCCTGCCCTCCAATGTACACATTATGGCCATTTTAATGAGAAAAAATGCCTCATTTTGCTTTAAATTAAACATGATTGTCTACTTCTTACAAGTATTTTTTTTTAAACAAATTTTACTGATCAAGTTTCAAACATGTTACCTAAGTCTGTTAATTACAAATATGCAACATGCAACCTGATCTTTTAAATGATTCAACCACATCCCATTGCAGTTGAGTAAATGGACAATACATATTTATAATAAAGAATTCAAAAGAGAAGCATTTGTAAATGTCATTCAAAATTAATAAAATGCATAGAACCAAACTAAGTGAAAATAACTGCTTCTTATTTAAAATGTATAAAAGTACAATACAGTGTTTCAAACAAAATGCCTCACTACGCCTTCTACAAAATAACCACTTTTGGTGTTAACAGAAGCTGGCAGAAGATTGTCTGCTAATGACTAGGTCAGAAAGCATTTATAATCATACATTACTAAAATAAAGTCTTGTCAAAAGAAAACCCAATAAAGAATGTTGATCAGAAACTGAAAATATAATATACACAAAAAAAATGTATGCACATATTCATTGATCAAAGCTTTTTAAGTTTTGTAACACATTTAAAGCTGACTGCATCCCGCGATATGCCAAAACAGTGTAAGTCGATAAGTGCCGAAAATACCGATTGTGATATTAATATTAAAACACGATTATCATGACAAAGTTGTTAATTAATTTATGCAAATAAGTATCTGCAATACTAAATTTATAATATCATTAAGTTAACATATTCGAATTGATTATAACATAATGTGATCATGCTAATACCAATTTTTGATGGGATACACAATAATCTGCATCGTGAAACAGACGCTGTGCATTGATGTTATTTAAGTATAGCCTTTGGAGCCAATCATATTTCGGCGTTGTCGTGTGTGCTGCATAGTTTAACTGTTTTGAAAATAAAGCTGATTGCTTAAGTTTTGTGCAGTGAAGAATAAAATGTCTAATTCTTCCATGGAACAGGATTTATAAGGTTGAATCAAATTAATGGTAAGTAAAAACTTACTTTTGCATTTACCACTGTTCTGCAATTGAAGAAGGCATACGTCGTAGAGTCGCAAACATGGTAAATCTAGCTCTTTTCACCGGTTGTCAATGTGGCTCGCACTTGTCCACAGATGAAAAATTCGCGAAAATCACACGTTTCGGAAGCCGTAACTTCAGTTTGGTACAACGTAGAACAGTCAATAATGGCTTGATGGATAGAAAAATATCTCAGGAGTAAAACAAGCCATAGAATATGGTCGTGTGCTTTTAAATAAAGAAAAAGCAGAATGAAATCGAGGGTCATGGGTGGAACCAAGTGTTCGGAAGTTATGAACCTTCTCTTTTTAAATAGTAATATAGAGGAGGTCATATGTCTGAATGGGTCATGGGGGTACTCTAAGGTATTTTTCTCACTCTAGATGTTTTTTCTTTAGATTATTATTTTTTTCTTCACATCAAGCTCGCGTCGAGCACCTGTCGAAGCGGCAGGCTATGGACGGCTAGAGTATTGTTGGTTCCGAAAAAAGGTAATAGGTTCCTAGAGCACGAAGTGAAGTCCTAAGCGGAGCTGTGCGGCACGTCTTATCTTCTCAGTAGTGTGGCGGCGACTGATATGGATCTCGAAGAAGTCCACGCATCTCTTTTTTATGGCCATGTCTTATTAGAAAACCTAAAATCTTCAAACATAGTGTAGTGATGTCTCAACTGATACACAATATTTTTGTAGTCACAATAACAGCAATAATGGAAATCAATCCAAGCTGCAAGTGTGGGGTCTTAACTTGAAGCCTCTGGTGCTGGGAATATTTTTGATACCAATCATAATTGCTGAAAATTAATTTACATGTACCAAGAACTAGGTTTCTAAAATGTGTAATAGCAGTTTAGAACAATTGTATACTCACGTAGCACACTTGTTTGGCCTCCGAATGCAGATGCTATGATTATGGTCCTACTAGGAAGTTTGGGATTTTACATTGTAATGTAATTTTACGAATACCTAGTATCAAAAACGAAAGAATAATCCTTGACCTGAAAATCGCTATAAACAACATTCCATTGCATTCATATGTCGACAAAGCATTTTACGGTATATACCTACTGCAGTGATGGAATTCATTAGTAATAATAAAAAGACGAAAGTCTAACAATTAATTGTCACTCAAAAACTTGTTTAAACTAGATAATAATATCACAATAAAATGTCCAACTGGTATGTGAACATTTTGATCACAATTTCTTCTATTCCGCACATTTGTTTCTTAATACTTGTCTCTGTGTAAACTGAACACTTTGAACCGTGTCCGTTACAGTTGTTTTTACACATTCCTGCTGTTTAGAGCATCTTTACTTTGATAAATAAAGATTATTTTTTACCTAGAAAATGTATTTTCTACCGTAAAGCAAATCGACCATATAATGAAACCAATGTGTTCTACACACACACACACACACACACACACACACACACACACACACATTAATATAATCAATATTGTGATGAGTAAAATTTTTTGTTTCAAGCAGAATTTGATGTCGTGCTTCGAGAAACGGCCTAGAAGTATCATGCATCAGTGCTCTAACCCAAATCTTGACTTATATGCAGTACTGGGTATATCCAATACATTGTATATGTTACATAGGTATAGTTCTAAATATAAAATGTGATTGTATTTAAGAGCGGTGCGTTTACCACATACCACATACCAAACTATGGTAATTCAATATGTGAGTCCATTAACAAATTATTCATTTATTGCACTTGAGCTCTAGCACCGTGCTGAGTCAGTATATACAATGCAGACGATACGGCTTTAACAGGCTATTAATAATGCACGATTGAGTAAAATTGGGGGATGAAGAAATGGCTATATATTTTGGTTGCATTGACGTCATAGGGCCTTTACTAAAATGTCTTGAAACACTAAGCAGTGAGTTTGTGAAATAACAACTCGTAATTTCAATACCTTTTCATCCACTTATTTTAAAGCAATGAACATAAATATAGACTATGAATGCAATGATTCAAAACTGTCGCTGATACTGATCAAGAATCTGTTAAGTGGAAAGGAGAAGTGCATTTTTATAAATGATAATGGGAAATTTAAAATGAGCTGGGGTTTTTTTCTGCACGAACCTACTGCAAAAAAAAAATAAAGGATTACTCCTGAAAACCTGGAAAGTAGGTCCCTAAAAAGAATTTTTTTTAAAGAAACACAATAACATAGTTTGTACATATATGTTAATAATAATAATAATAACAATAATAATAATAATAATAATAATAATAATAATAATAATAATAATAATAATAAAAATAATTGTTTCTTGCAAAGCTGAAGAAATTGGAAATTTTGAATAAGCTTTACTAATATATATATATGTGTGTGTGTGTGTGTGTGTGTGTGTGTGTGTGTGAGAGAGAGAGAGAGAGAGAGAGAGATAGAGAGATAGAGTTATTCCCCTTTTAGGACTTTCAGTATGTAAGGTTACAAAACTTCCACTATACTATTTACTTTATACAAAGGAGAATGAGTTGACATGTCCATGACAGGCTCTTTCACATATCCCAGATTTATCAATCTGCAATCATCTAAAATGTCTATTTACCGGTTGTTTTGTATAAACGGATTATTTGTCTATCATTATCAAGCACATAAAAGTTTTCTAATGATCTGGCGAAATGCAGTGAATAACAATAGTTGTAACTTTCTCTTCAGTGGAAATCCCTGTTTAGTGGTATTATGATAATGTTTTATCTCCTATCACTTTATACACACAATTCAACTATGGCCTACCTTTTTTATTTGGTTATCATGTTAATCATCAGTGGCAGTAATGAATGATTCATGTACATCAAAGCACATTATTTATTTAGTTTAAAATATTTTCTTGTGCTAAGAGAAATGTTATAATGGGAGACGACTCGGGACTTAAAGATCAATAATGAAAACTATGCAATTATATTTTGAGAAATTATAATGACCTTTGTGTTTGTGATAAATGTTTGAATATAATTATATCATTTTAGCATATTCTTCAAAACTGATTTACTTATTCAAGCAAATAAGCAATTATGAATTGTCGCTTTAAGATATTAAAATATTCAATAATTATCTTTCACATTTGTGGTTGCTATGACAGTTGAAAGTGTATTCAAGCATTTAAGGGGTAAGAAAGCTTTATTGCCGGTTTATACAGCATTTATAAGATCTGAAGGTTTTTGTAAGCTCGGCGTGGTTTATTCGTTTTAACACCTACCCATTCACTCATGTGTCAACTCACCACTCATCCGCCATGTAATATAGTTCTTCGTTATGAATGAAGAGCAGTCCATTTAAAATGAACATTAAATTAAAATGCTATAACTGAATGCATTCATCTTTAGATTTACAAAACAATAAAATGAAATGTTTGCGTTATGAAACACATCAACAATAATAACAAAATAAAATCAGTAAGGTTAGCGAAAAGAATACATTATCAGAGATGGTAAACCTGATGGAGGAATGGTATAAGCATTCTCATTTTGAAATAAATATTATGGAATTAAAACTCCAATACACAGAAACATGACAACTGACAAAACGTTCTTGAACCTTAATTGGTTCAAGATGATCACATGCTGTTCAACAGTATTTGTGCAAGAAACTGTGAAATAATCAATATCATCAATCACAGAACATTAAAGTCCAGAAGAAGCAACATCAAACGTTGAGAAATGCTATTGATGCTATAAATGATATTACTGATGACCTCGAGCAATAGAGAAGAAGATAACGCCCTAAATTTGTAACGTTTTAACGCTATATCGACAAGTACAGTTTCGACTCTCACTCTAAAGACATGCGACTGTTTAAGAAATGTAGAGACTTAGGAGTATGGCCCATAAAATTCGTCTGGAACCACCGAAAGGTGCGGACTCGTGTTTCACTTATACTATATTCTTACAGGTCAGACTCATAATTTTCTTTGTAAATAACCCCTGTGGGTCCAGGAATTTTATTGATAAATGCATGATTATAATGTTGTTGTGTTAAGTAGCATGATCTTTTAAGTTCTGTCTGTGCAGTTTTTACTTGTAAGCAAGTATATACAGAACATAATTTGTCAACAACATTATATGCATACGATAATCCGGGCAATAATTATTGTAATAGTTTTAAACCAGGTCTATAGCCGTCTTCAGGTAGTATGTGTGACTACTTCCTACCAAACTGCCAACCGCAATATAGAAGATATTAGGAAACATTGTTACAACAATGTTGTGGGACTATTCCGAAATGGTCAACATTTCAGTATTATTGGGGATAATATTAACATTTATGTACGGATCAAACTGGAACGAACTGATCACCATGGTGGAATATAAACAAGGCCATTAAGGTATATGTGCTTGAATGTCGCCCCATATTTAGCAGAATCATCGCCATGCGTCTGAAAGAATGACCCTCTAACATGACAATTTTCCAAGTCTATGCTCCAGCTACTGATCATGATGATGGTGAAATAGAAGCATTCTACAACACAATCCAGGATTTCATACATATGGTAAGTAAAAATGACAGTCTCATTATCCAAGGAGAATTGAATGCCATAGTTGGCAAAGATGCTCAAAAAGACTGGAATGATCATTGTGGACCTTCTTGCAATAAGCTTTCCAATGATAGAAGGAGACGGCTGCTCGAGTTCGCAAGCTACAACTTGGTACTAGCCAACACCTTGGACCAACATAAAGCTTCATAATACTTGACATAGCACGCACCTAATGGAACCCATAATAACCAGATCGACTACACACTGGTTCAAAACCGGTACCGATCTGTCATCAATAGAATAAAAACAAGAACGTTCCCAGGTGCTGATGTTGGGAGTGATCACGACCTCGTCATTATGAACTTCCGAGTGAACTTGAAAACAATTAACAAGCCAAAGAAAATCAGGCTCAAATTCAACCTTGAACAACTGAAGGACCCTAACATCTGCAAGTCATTCCCAGCCACAATTGGAGGAAATTTTGCACCTTTCCTTGTGATGGATTTTGATGTTAAAGTGATGACAGACACTTTCAACACAGTCATTACAACAGCTGCCAAGGACATCATTGGCCTCTATCGCCCAAAGAAGAAACCCTGGGTTACATAAGAGATTTTGAATCTGTTTGATGCCCAAAGAGACCTCAAAAACCTCCAGGCACACAACAGGGGCAGTAGAGTATCAAGAAATAAACACAAACAAAAACAAACTTGAATAAATCAAAAGAAGATTGGATTTGACAAACCTGCACAGAAATAGAGAGGAGTCTGATAAAGAATGACAGCAAAAAAGCATTCCAAATTGTGAAAGACCTCACCAGACAAAAGAAAGCAAGAATCAGTACCATTCAAGACGAAAATTAAAAATGCATCACAGAAGCAAGTGACATTGCAGAAAGTGGACTGAGTATTGTAAAGAACTCTATAAACATCCGTCCTCAGAAGACCCAGATGTGCTTCAAGTTCCAAACTCACATTATGATGATTTGCCCATTCTTAAACAAGAGGTGGAGTCAGCAATAAGAGCACTGAAGAATGGGAGGCAGTTGGAGTAGACAACATCCCAGCTGATCTTATCAAGAATGGTGGGGAATCAGTGATAGAGCTACACGCAAAGATCTGCAACAAGATCTAGCAGACAGGCGAATGGCCAACACAGTGAACCCAGTCACTGATTATAACACTCCCCCAAAATGGCAATCTCCACCTGTGCAAAATTACATAACTATCAGTTTGATCAGCCATGCTAGTAAGGTGATGATAAAGATCATCTTGAACAGACTGAACCCACAAGTAGAAGAAAAAATCGCTGTAGAACAGGCAGGGTTCCGGAGTGGTAAAAACACAACAGGACAAATATTCAATCATAGGGTTCTGTGTGAAAATTACTCACAACATTAGCAAGACAGATATCATGTGTTCATAGATTTTTAAAAGACTTTTGACAAAGTGTGGTATGAGGCAATGTGTGCCACAATGACTTACTTAGAGCGCATCATGAGCGAAGCTCTGGAGAACAACTGTGGCACAGTCAGCATTGGAGGGCGTAACATCACCAAAACTACGCTTTGTAGACGACATTGATGGATTGGCATGCAGTGAAGATGCGCTTGCCGCCTTAGTGAAGAACCTGAATGAAAAATTGACCAGATTCAACATGGTGATAAGTGTAGATAAGACAATGCTGATGACAAATAGTCGCAAACAAGTCTCAACTAAGATTAATGTCAGAGGACAGAAACTGGAAACAGTGGGCCAATTCAAATATGTTCCATAATCACGGAAGAGGGATCAAGAGCAGACATTTCTTGACGAGCAGCACAAGTAATTGCAGCTATTTCAAAGCTAAGACCCATCTGGAGAGACAATAATATCTGTCTGAAAACTAAAATAAGACTATTGAGAGCACTTGTACTTGTCATCTCATTCTTTCTGTATTCATGTGAGGCCTGGACCCTGACAGCAGACTTACAACTTAGAATCCGGGCACTTGAAATGAGATGCAAGATATCCATCCTTGGCATCTCTTACATGGAACACATCACAAATGAAAAAGTATGGCCATGTCACTAGAGCATATATGTATATATATCGTCTGCTAATTTATCTTTCACTGGAGCACTATCAGAACGCGATGTTCTCTCCACCAGTCGACCAGAAGGATATCCTGGATGGATGAGCCTACCAACTGCGTGCAAAGAACTACGAATATCACGAAGGGACATTATGTCAAAATTACTTGATAACTCTCGCTTCAATGACTGTTTATCCAATTTGCCATATTTTTCTCTTATTTCTGCAAGAATATAGCGTTCTATTTGAGAAGCGTACGGTATATCACTATCAGAATCCTGAGTAGCTTGGGTATCATTGGTATCTATTTTATTCATTTATCACTTTATCGCCTCTGTATTGTTAGGATATTAGTCAGAACAAGATATTCAATGATGGACATGCCGGTTACACATTACTTAAATATCGTTGTGTTCATATGTTCATATTAATATTAATTAGTACATGCTGACGCACTTGTCCCAGTTAATGACACAAGTAATGAACTCTCGTGCATATACTATCCATAGAACAGGTTACTAATCAGTCTGCTAATCCACTGAATAGTGAGTGAGCAACACAACATCTGTCTTTTTGTTTCTTTGTAATTACCACTCTCTGTTTTATGCTCTGAGTATTCTGTTCAATATTCCCAACATAATTTACCATTTGTGTGCAATGAGTGTTAACTTTGATTCACTTTAAAGTACGATTAGGCATAAAATACAGGCAACTCTCCTGGTAGTGACCTTTGGGTGGGTCTATATGTTACCTAACATAAGGATTATCAGACGCTTTGCATAAATAGTACGCATATAAATCCCAATCCTGTGCGGGTGTATAGACCTGCCATAAACCTAAAGTTAAAACTAATGATTATCGCTAGATATTATTAATGCATACTATCGGACGATTTTGTATGAACACTTTTTTTAATTAGCTGCTTTGAACATTCCGCCAAAGGTTAAACATACTAAATCCGAATACATGGGTAGATTTTCCATGTTACACTAAGTATTTAATTAGTTTCTAACAGCCTAGAAATATATGTATTATTTACATTCATATTTATTACGTGGCAGCGGGACTGACAGTTAAGGCATGTATTTTATTGTATATTCGTATAAAGACGGCAATGTTCGCTTTTTATTTAAGTACTTTCCTAGTTTGTATCCATTCCTTATTACGACTCGAAGAAATGATCGTTACAGCACATAAGAAATTAGTAACACTCCGTTTACCTGAATAGTTATAAAGCTAATAAAACAAAGCAAAACAAAATCCACCTGTCTTATAGTGTTTTCAAAACATTAAATTTTTAGGCAGTATGAATAAAACACCCACGCAATGTAACCATATCTTTGAAGTTACCAAAGGTAACGGGGAACATGTGTAAAGTGTTATAGTCTCTTCAGATATATACAAAACTAGTCCAGTAAAAAGAGAAGTTATTGCATGCAACTGAATCTCGAATTTTAAAAAGAAAAAATACAACTAAAAACGCATTTGTGGTCAGAGGTTTTCTTAAAAAAAACTGTCTTGCTTGCACTTTACAAACGAAAGCTCTTCTGAAAATGAAAAACTTGCTGTGCTCTAATGACGTTGCAATGGTCTATTATGACGTTTTATCTATGATTTTGTAGGAGGTCTCGTAACGAGGTGGATTAAAGAACTTGTGAACAAATCTAAAGTTGTTAACTTGTGACATAATATTTCACGATCTTAAATTAATACGAATAACCAGAAAGGGAATTGAATGAATATTCCCACTCCCACATATATACTCATGATTATTAACGACATTAGAATTCTGCTAAGAAAATAACTAGGCCACCAAACTACCCCTCCACACAACACGCACACACAAAAGACACGCATTTTCCAGTGTTAATTACTCATACTGGAAACATTCCCAACAAATTTCACGTCTAAATACATTCGCATACGTTATTTCTAACAAAACCATATAATACTTAATTCGTTTATCGGAAATATAATGTAACTGGGCAGACAATGGTCTTCCGGTCCTTTTCTCCTGTAGATCTTGTTGTTTTCAACATTAATATCACATAAGCTAGGTATAATCGGAGAAATACGTGTTTAGACCTGAAACAAACTTACCAAAGGACACAATATAGGAACGTTTAACATTTTCGCTTGCATCCCTTACTTGCCCAGTGTATTTTTTCCCATAGTAATGCAATACATTTTCTCGGCGGTTTAACGATTGTTAGAGTTTTGCAATGCTTCTCGGTATTGTGTATTCTTTATAATTATCAGAAAAACATGGTTGTTTGTTATGTTAGAGTCAGATGAGGATTTAGAGACTGATGATTCTGAAGTCTTAAGTTAAATGGATATACAATGTTGAACAGGATCATTGATGTTAATAAAGGAATCTATGTTTAAGTCCACTTTCGCAAAGTGTTTTATATTTGGTCCAGTCATAATTCTTTGATTTGCAATGTGAAATTGGTTCATTGATGGTAGAATGAATATTGTTTAAGAGATTGGGATTTGGTTGCGTTTGTGAAGTGATCAGTGACCTTCCAATCATAATCCAAAATCAGATATGGTCAACAAATTGACAGACCTAGGCACGTATATATATATCCTTTTTTCTGAGGTTTATCATGTGGATTGGTTGAGCTTGTTGCCGAATCAGGTGAGCTTGTTCTCGGACTGATCTTCATTACAGTTGAGAAGTGTGGTCCAGGTTCTTGATTTAAAGATCTTTCTGGCATCTGGAATGGTGATATTGGATGTGTATTTCACTCTTTGTATTTCTTTTTTCTGTTTCCAAGTTTCATAATCCTTGGCAATTGCGTTGTGCTCCTGTTAGCAGTTCATAGCGGCCTTGCACATGTGTTCCAGGTGGAAAGAGAACCCCGATGATCACATGACGGGCTTCTGGGGCAGTTGTTTTCGTAATAGTCGTTCTTCTGACACTTGAAATATCGATGTCGGTTTGGGATATATATCCTGACGTACCTTGCAAGAATCCAATTTGTATTACGTTGGGCATTGTTTCTGTGTTGAAGGTGGGTTTAATGGCATTAATGTCCTACAAATTTCCATTATGTTTGACACGAAATCTACGGACGGCAGCGACATCTTGATATTTCATCCTTTCCGACGGTAAATGTGTCATTGACTCGCATCAGGTCGAAAGAACGAATCATGCTCTTTGACGAATGTAGTGATTTGTGCACGAAAATGTTACTGGAATATCAAGAAAGTCTTAATTTGCTTGATATTTTCAAATTGTATTCGCACACAAAAAGCAATCAACCTGATTTAAATTTCTTGATATATTTTCTTGGTGTACAGACTAAACCAAGTATAGTCGGTTCGACTGTAAATGGTGATAGTACGGCAAGAAGTTTTGAAGAGTCTTTTGGTTGTATCTCCATGAAGAGATGGAATGACTGCACGCCACATGGTTAACCATCCGAGTCAGATAAAGGTTTTGCTCTCTTAGATTGATCTTTTAAAAACAATTATCATTCTGTTTTGTTTTGCGTCTATCATTTAAAGTCACCAGCTAACTAAGGAGCACAACAGGGACACTATCAAGCGGCCGTGATGCACAGCTGGCAAACTCAGTGAGTAAAGAAAAGTTTCGATTGATGCTGGCTCATTCATACATCCTAATCAGTGAAACTCTACAAGAGTACGCACCTGACAATGTCCATTATTGAGAGTGGCAACTATTTTTTCAACGTTTCAACTTCAATCCTCTGAGACAGATTTGTTTCAGGAACGGTTTGTATGAATATGATTTATTAAAAAGATATTTATATTTTCAGATTTTTCTATCGTTATAACTTAATCTTTTATATCGTATGCATTCCGCGCAATTGTAAAACTGTTACGTTTTATTTATGTATCTTGCTGTACTTGCATACTGATATTTTGATCGAGTTATCTTCTCAAAACTGTGATGTTTTTCGCATTTCTCTGTGCTTACATTTTTTATAATTACTTTTAATCGACACCATATTGCATATATTGATCTCGACACTTGTACACATACTGAAACTTTGGAAAAGACATCTTGTAACTGCATGAACTGCTGGAGGACAAGTATAATATATAATAGATTTTGAATTCGCTTTTAATTGAGAGAACAGGGTGGGTTATGAATACGTTTTGGAAGCTTTTCCTCTTTTCTTAATTTTATTGAGTTATGGCTATGATGACTCTATTATGTATCTTGTAACATTAGCACAAATAAAACTAATTAAACAGCTTGAACATTGGACATTTCTTCACACAATACTCTATATTTTACATGATAATGTATAATGGATGTTTATGTTGTAATTACCTGTGAAAGTTCAACATAACATAATTTTAAAATTTTCTTGTAAGCAATTATATTAGTTCTAATTCCACTTAATAATATATATATATATGTGTGTGTGTGTGTGTGTGTGTGTGTGTGTGTGTACGTGTGTGTGTGTGTTCAATTGGCAATAGGTTTCATAATTGTTCTTGACTCGCAATCAGTGAGTTGTGGGTTCGAATCCTGCACAGATCAATCTGGGTTGGCTCTAGTAGTATGTCCTACTAAACTTATATAACATGATCATTCTTCGAAGAGGGGAAAAAACTATTTACAATGTGTCTAGTTATTTTCGAGAGTTCTGCAGCAGGTTTAACGTTAGACTTGAACATAGCATTGTTTGCTTTCTTTATTGGTCTATTTCGTGCATAAAATAATACTTTTCAAACAAATTTGTTCAAAAGCGTTACAGTATTTTATCCGCACATTTGTAAAACCTTACTTAAGGAAACGCACTGAATACGCGATGGTTTTCAGTAGTAAAAACTCTATGATTTGCGGCTGATTAAAGGAAATTAGCTCTCAAAATTTAACTGCTTTAAAGCCAGCACATTATTGTACCCTATCATTTAGCGATATCTTTATTCTTTACCTATGATATTCAGGGATAATAATTTTGAAATAGAATTCAACTAATCTTAATGTGAACAATATATGAAAAGGAAAGACACATTTTTCAATGAAATTTTAAAATATTGCTGTTTGCAAATTTATCATATGATTTATTCAGTAAATATTCCCATATATTGCTTTCTTTATTGGTCTACGTCGTGCATAAAATAATACTTTTTCAACAAATTTGTTCAAAAGCGTTACAGTATTTTATTCGCACATTTGTAAAACCTTACTTAAGGAAACGCACTGAATACGCGATGGTTTTCAGTAGTAAAAACTCTATGATTTGCGGCTGATTAAAGGAAATTAGCTTTCAAAATTTAACTGCTTTAAAGCCAGCACATTATTGTACCCTATCATTTAGCGATATCTTTATTCTTTACCTATGATATTCAGGGATAATAATTTTGAAATAGAATTCAACTAATCTTAATGGGAACAATATATGAAAAGGAAAGATACATTTTTCAATAAAATTTTAAAATATTGCTGTTTGCAAATTTATCATATGATTTATTCAGTAAATATTCCCATATAAAAGTCATCAATCCAAAAATAATTTATTTTCCTCACGAATACACACATTTTGCATCAATCGTATTGATGAAGTACCATGGTGATTAGAAAAGCTAATTTGTAATTAAGGGGGTTCAGCATGCGAATCGTTGTCGTAATGAGAATAGACTTTATGTATCTATCCAAAGATAAGAATCATTTTATTGTTGCATGTCAAGTCACATTCCTAGTTTGATTGCAACGGTGATATGGAATCATAACATCATCGCCGTAATGTTTCCCAAAACACGTCTGTAAGGTTTTGGATACGCTTGGCCAGTTGCACTCGGATGTAGGTGATCTGTAAGACGCCAAAATAATTTTGTCCACCCAGTTAAACTTCCCTCGTGATAACATTAATCCATAGCAAAGAAAACAAACGGAAGACGCTTGACTTCCGTCGTCCATACTCTACGATTTGAAATGAATAATGGACATATGCTGATGGTAGACACTTTATTACAACATACACACTATTTTCTTTCCGGTGAAAGCAGATAATTAAAAATCAATGAAGTTCGATGGGAACGGCGTATGATAAGGAACGTCTCATAAAAAAAATAAAATTTTAAATTTAAATGACATGAAAACGAACCTACTTTTTCTTCAAATTAGATCTCTCATTCATATCAAGTCAAATGCGATATAACAAACTTTTGTATTTGCTATATAATACAGAATTGGATCTGAAAGAGACTATGTCTAATGAGATTCTAAAACGTTCAACGTTTTGAAAGTTTAATTAAAAACGAAACTTCCGCCACCGTATTTCTTTGTTCAGAAAATAACAAATGCACACGTAAACATTGATCGTGTTTACGAAGGGTCCAAAATGATTTGAAACTTACTTTTCTGAAAGCGACTTAAGTTTATAATAAATCTTGTATCTAAGCTTGAGGTGATGGATCTATGATAAGGGTGTTAAATGTAACGATAAGAAGTATTTTGTCCCTGAATTTAAATATTGACTGCAAAAGCCAAATAGAATTAGTACGTCCGCATGAAGCATCCCGAACCCTGTTTGGAACGTGTTGATTTTGCAGGTGGTAGGGATATGCGCTTGATAAGATACTGAACAAATTTTTTCACTTTGTATGGGGTCCAGATGAAACTTGACCCGTACTCATCTTTCTCAGCAGCTGAAATAAAATTCAGAGCGAAGCCGATACGTAGAGCCATATAAATGACAGTGAAACAATTCTGATCCAAAGCACGCCAGTTTTCATAAAAATTTTAATGGCCGATTCATCGATGATGCCATTTGCTATGGTAAGACGTTCTGGTTCTTCACCATCCTCACCTTGTATGTCGTCAGCAAGTGTCATACAACGTACTGGTGAATCCTTGAGTGCCATTCCTTTGACAGACTTTCTTTCATCCCCACCACAAGGGACATCTCGTTGTTCACCACGCTCACCTTGTATGTCGTCAGCAAGTGTAACACAACGTACCGGTGAAGCCTTGAGTGCCATTCCTTTGACAGACTTTCTTTCATATCCACCACAAGGGACATCTCGCTGTTCACCACGCTCAACTTGTATGTCGACAGCAAGTGTAACACAACATACCGGTGGAGCCTTGAGTGCTATTGGTATCACGGTACCAATTGTTTTTCCATAGACCTCAATGCTAATATTTGGAGAGATAAATATATTTTCTATCCTAATTTAGCATGCATCTCACACACTGTTATAGAGAACAATGTTAGATTGTCAATTTGATGATGACAAAACCAGGTACTCTATTGCATTTAAGAGAGATAACTCTGCTGGAACTAGACAGGGGTATGAGTTATCTAGTCACAACATACCTGTTTTCAGTCATGTCTATGACATTTTCAAAAAATCATAAAAAATACAAAATATGATCTGTATAGGAATTAACATAAATTCTCATGTTGCCAAGAGGCCAAACTATTTTTTAAGCCTAACAGAAAGTACAACTCTTACATAATCCACCAATCAAAGCTTGTTTCGTTGTTTTTCTCTGATTGGTATGGACCCTACACCTTACGCTACACCCACATGGACTTGCGCAATTGGTACCGTTATACTTATTCCTTTAAGAGCTTTTTTTCAGTACTATGGGAAACTATACACACTGACCTGGACAAGAGTTTCAAAATTATTTATGAAAACAGATTCTACTCTCCACCGATAAATCCCTGAGACACTAAATTGCTGAGACGATATTTGTTTTCATTTTTATCTCAACTAATAAATCATTATCTAACCTGTGAACAAACATATTAAGAAACATTAAGATATGATCCATATTGACGCCATTTAGATACATTATATATCTACATTTACAAGTAAATTAGGCATTAACTATTTAAGCGTGATTATGTCAGATATGTCCAGCTTTAATGTATCAACTGCTTTCTGTAAAGAAGTAAGCGTGAAGCGTTCCGAACCCTTTCCGGAACGTGTTGAATTTGCAGGTGGTAGGGATATGCGCTTGATAAGATGCTGAACAAAGTTTGTCACAGCGTGTGGGGTCCAGATGGAAGTTGACTTGCACTCGTCTTTCTCATCAGCTAAAAAAAAATTCAGAGCGCAGCCCATACTTAGAGCCTTAATAACAACAGTGCAACAATTCTGATCGAATAAACGCCAGTCTTCCTCCATGATGAAATGCTGCCACCATTTTTTAATCGCCGATTCATCGATTATACCATCTGGTATGGTAAGATGTTCTGGGAGTCTACCATTCTCACCTTTTATGTCGTCATTAAGTGAAACACAACGTACTGGTGGAGACTTGAATCTTCTATCACGAGGCCACCAACTAATGTGCGTACCATCGCTTAGGGTCATTGAGGCGTGGCCAAATACTTTTTTGCAGATTCTGGAATTCCAAATATAAACATCGACCGGCATTTATCTTTTGCTGGAATCAACTGAAACAATAGGAAAAATCATATAAATCAATTTATGCCTATAGATATGGATTTTGCACCGCTTACATGAAGTTGAGACCTATCAAAAATATATATTGAACAGCTTCACTTTATGGTTTAGCAATATCCAATTATGCATTAAGGAGACAAAACTAAAATCTTTGATAACAAGTAAATTTTTTTAAATTTTAAGATTATGACAAAACTGATATAATTCGAACAAAATATGTTGTTGTTGTTGTTGTTGTAGGGTTTAACGCAATTTTTCAGCACACGATAGGCTATAAATGGCGGCCAGTTTTATTTGTAAAATTGCTGTCTCAGAAAACGACTAAGTCATGCAGAGTTTGCTGTTTATTTCAGTACTATGGGAAACTATACACACTGACCTGGACAAGAGTTTCAAAATTATCTATGAAAACAGATTCTACTCTCGACCGGTAAATCATTGAGACACTGAATTGCTGAGACGATATTTCTTTTCATTTTTGTCTCAACTAATAAATCATTATCTAACCTTTGAACAAACATATTAAGAAACATTAAGATATGATCCATATTGACGCCATTTAGATACATTATATATCTACATTTACAAGTAAATTAGGCATTAACTAGTTAAGCGTGATTATGTCAGATATTTCCAGCCGTTAATAAATTAACTGCTTTCAATAAAAAAAATAAAAGAACAAAATCTGTGTTTTGATTATAAAGTAGCTACGATGTCTGCAATGTGACAGTTAAATTAATGTCTAGCACTGGAGCATCATGCCGCAGTCATGTAGCGTGATTTCCAACCCAGTCACATTATCCTGACACCAGGCCGACCAGTCCTAACACTAACGTCTTAATGTTGAGCGCCAAGCGAGTCTGCTGTTAGTACTATTTTTGTACGTCTTTGGTATGACTAAACCGGGTATCGAACTCACGGCCTCCCACATCCTAGGCGGACGCTCTAACCACTAGGCCACCGGAGCGGTCAACACAAAGTGTGTATATTCATGTTCGATTTATCTTAAGTTAAGGAAATATGTTCGATTACTGTAAGATTTCAGACAGAGAAAATTTAAAAAGTTTGATAAAAATTATTACGAAGACTTTCCATAGTCCACACATCTCTTTTTTATGGCCATGTCTTATTACAAAAACCTCAAATCTTCAAATACAGTGTCTCAACTAATACACAACATTTTTGTAGTCACAATAACAGCAATAATGGAAGTCAATTCAAGTTGCATTTGTGGGGTCTTAACTTGAAGCCTTTTGTGCTGGGAATATTTTTGATACCAATCATAATTGCTGAAAATTAATTTACATGTACCAAGAACTAGGTTTCTAAAATGTGTAATAGCAGTTTAGAACAATTGTATACTCACGTAGTACACTTGTTTGGCCTCCGAATGCAGATGCTATGATTATATTCCTACTAGGAAGTTTTGGATTTTACTTTTTAATGCAATTTTACGAATACCTGGTATCAAAAACAAAAAAACAATCCTTCACCGGAAAATCGCTCTAAACAACATTCAATTGCATTCATATGCCGACAAAGCATTTTCCGTATATGCCTACTGGGGTGAGGGAATTCAATAGTAATAATAAAAATACGAAGGTCTAACAATTAATTGTCACTCAAAACTTGTTTAAACTAGATAATAATATCACAATAAAGTGTCCAACTGCTATGTGAAAATTTTGATTACGATTTCTTCTTTTCCGCACATTTGTTTCTATATACTTGTCTGTGTGTAAACCGACCACTTTGAACCGTGTCTGTTACAGTTGTTTTTACACATTCCTGCTGTATAGAGTATCTTTATATTGATAAATAAAGATAATTTTTACCTAGAAATTGTAAAGATGGTATTACGAAGTCTTTTCTACCGATTTTGGTGAAATCGTTTACTATCAGATAATGAGGGAGACATGTAAAGCAAATCGACCATATAATGAAAACCAATGTGTTCTGCACACACACACACACACACACACACACACACACACACACACACACACACACATACACACACACAAATTAATATAATCAATATGGTGAAGAGTAAAATTTTGTTCCAAGCAGGATTTGATGCCGTGCTTCGAGAAACTGCCACTGTAACCTAACGGTATCATACATAAGCGCTCTAATGCAGGTATATCCAACAAATTGCATCTATTACATATTAATAGTTCTAAGTATAAAATGTGATTGTATTTCAGAGCGGTGCGTTTACCAAACTATGGTAATTCAATATGTGAGTCCCATTGACAAATTATTCATTAATTGCACTTGCGCTCTAGCACCGTGGTGAGTCAGTATATACAATGCAGACGATACGACCTTAACAGGCTATTAATAATGCACGATTCAGTAAAAATGAGGGATAAAGATTCGGATATATATTTTGGTTGTATTGACGTCTTAGGGCCTCTACTAAAATGTCTTGAAACACTAAGCAGTGAGTTTGTGAAATAACAACTCGTAATTTCAATACCTTTTCATCCACTTATTTTAAAGCAATGAACATGAATATAGACTATGAATGCAATGATTCAAAACTGTCGCTGATACTGATCAAGAATCTTTTAAGTGGAAAGAAGAAGTGGATTTTTATAAATGATAATGGGAAATTTAAAATGAGCTGGGATATTTTTTGGCACGAACCTACTGCAAAAAAATAGAAATAAAGGATTCCTCCTGAAAACCTGGAAAGCAGATCTCTAAAAAGATTTTGTTTTAAAGAAACACAATAACAAAGTTTGTTCATATATGTTAATAATAATAATAATAATAATAATAATAATAATAATAATAATGATAATTGTTTTTTGCAAAGCTGAAGAAATTGGAGGCTTTGAATAAGCTTTAATAATATATATATATATATATATATATATATATATATATGTGTGTGTGTATGTGTGTGTGTATGTCTGTGTGTGTATGTGTGTGTTTGTGTGTGAGAGAGAGAGAGAGAGATAGAGTTATTCCCCTTTTAGGACTTTCAGTATGTAAGGTTACAAAACTGCCGCTATACTATTTACTTTACACAAAGGAGAATGAGTTGACATGTCCATGACGTGCTCTTTCTCATATGCCAGATTTATCAATCATCAATCATCTAAAATGTCTATTTACCGTTTGTTTTTTATAAACGTATTATTTGTCCATCATTATCAAGCACATGAAGTTTTCAAATGATCTGGCGAAATGCAGTGAATAACAACAGTTGTAACTTTCTCTTCAGCGGAAATGCCTGTTTAGTTGTATTATGATAATGTTTTATCTCCTATCTCTTTATACATTCAATTCGGAAATGGCCTACCTTTTTCTAGTTATCATGTTAATCATCAGTGGAAGTAAAGCATGATTCATATTCATCAAAGCACATTATTTATGTAGTTTAAAATATTTTCTTTGGGTTATCGTAAGTATATCTACTGCATGTTGATTGAATATTTTATATGATTTTTAGAAACTGGTTTCTGTCAATTTTTGTTATATAAATTTATTTTCTACCGCACTTGTGCTAAGAGAAATGTTATAATGGGAGACGTCTCGGGACTTCAGGATCAAAAATGAAAACTATGCAATTATATTTTGAGAAATTATGATGACCTTCGTGTTTGTGATAAATGTTTGAATATAATTATATCATTTTAGCATATTCTGCAAAACTGTATTTATTTATTAAAGAAAATAGGCAATTATGAATTATCGCTTTAAGATATTAAGATTCAATAATAATCTTTCACATTTGTGGTTGCTATGATAGTTGAAAGTGTATTCAAGAGGTAAGAAATCTTTATTACCAGTTTTTTCAGCGTCTATAAGATCTGAATTTTTTGTAAGCTCGGCGTGGTTTATCCGTTTTAACACCTACCCATTCACTCATGTGTCAACTCACCACTCATCCGCCATGTAATATAGTTCTTCGTTATGAATGAAGAGCAGTCCATTTAACATAAACATTAAATTAAAATGCTATAACTAAATGCATTCATTTTTAAATTTACAAAACAATAAAAAGAAATGTTTGCGTTTTGAAACACATCAACAATAATAACAAAATAAAATCAGTAAGGTTAGCGCAAAGAATACATTATGAGAGATGGTAAACCTGATGGAGGAATGGTATAAGCATTCTCATTTTGAAATAAATATTATGGAATTAAAACTCCAATACACAGAAACATGACAACTGACAAAACATTCTTGGACATTAATTGGTCCAAGATTATCATATGAGGTTCAACAGTAGTATTTGTGCAAGAGACTGTGAAATAAACGATATCATCAATCAAAGAACATTAAAGTCCAGAAGAAGCAACATTAAACGTTGAGAAATGCTATTGATGCATTAAATGATATTACTGATGACCTCGAGCTATAGAGAAGAAGATAACGCCCTAAATTTGTAACGTTTTAACGTTATATCGACAAATACAGTTTCGACTCTCACTCTGAAGACATGCGACTATTTAAGAAATGCAGAGACTAAGGAGTTTGGCCCGAAGGGTACGGACTCGTGTCTCACTTATACTATATTCTTACAGGTTAGACTCATAATTTTCTTTGTAAATAACACCTGTGGGCCCAGGAATTTTATTGATAAATGCATGATTGTTATGTTGCTGTGTTATGTAGCATGATCTGTCTGTTTTTTATTTGTAAGCATATACAGAACATAATGTTTCAACAAGATAATATGCATACGATAATCAGATCAATAATTATTGTAATATTTTTAAACCAAGTCTTTGGCTGTCTTCAGGTAGTATGTGTGACTACTTCCTACCAAACTGCCAACCGCAATATAAAAGATATTGGGAAACATTGTTACAACAATGTTGTGAATCGATTCCGAAATGGACAACATTTCAGTATTATTGGGGATAATATTAACATGTATGTGGGGATCAAACAGGAACGAACTGATCACCATGGTGGAATGTAAACAAAACCGTTAAGGGATCTGTGCTTCAACGTCGCTCCATGTCTAGCAGAATAATCGCCATCCGTCTGAAACAATCTCAATCTAACATCACAATTTTCCAAGTCTATGCTCCAACTACTGATCATGATGATGGCGACATAGAAGCGTTCTACAACACACTCCAGGGTTTATTACACATGGTAAGTAAAAAAGACAGTCTCATTATCCAAGGAGACTGGAATGCTAAAGTTGGCAAAGATGTCTAAAAGACTGGAATGATCATTGAGGACCTTCTTGCAATGAGCTTTCCAATAAAAGAGGGAGACGGCTGCTCGAGTTCGCAAGCTACAACTTGGTACTAGCCAACACCCTGGGCCAACATAAAGCTTCACAATACTGGACATAGCACGCACCAAATGGAACCCATAATAACCAGATCGACTACACACTGGTTCAAAACCGGTACCGATCTGGCATCAATAGAACAAAAACAAGAACGTTCCCAGGTGCTGATGTTGGGAGTGATCACGACCTCGTCATTATGAACTTCCGAGTGAGGTTGAAGACAATTAACAAGCCAAAGAAAATCAGGCTCAAAGTCAAATTTAAACAACTGAAGGACCCTAACATCTGCAAGTCATTCCAAGCCACAATTGGAGGAAAATATGCACCTTTCTTGTGATGGATTTTGATGTTAAAGTGATGGCAGACACGTTCAACACAGTCATTACAACAGCTGCCAAGGACATCATTGGCCTTTATCGCCCAAAGAAGAAACTCTGGGTTACATAAGAGATTCTGAATCTGTGTGATGCCCAAAGAGACCTCAAAAACACCAGACACACAACAGGGGCAGTAGAGTATCAAGAAATAAACAACAACAAAAAACGAATAAATCCAAAGAAGATTTGATTGGACAAACTTGCACAGAAATAGAGAGGAGTCTGATAAAGAATCACAGCAAAAAAGCATTCCAAATTATTGTCAAAGACTTCACCAGACAGAAGTAACCAAGAGTCAGTACTATTCAAGACGAAAATTAAAAATGCCTCACAGTAGCAAGTGACATTGCAGAAAGTGGACTGAGTATTGTAATGAACTCTATATCCAATCGTACACAGGAGACTCAGATGTGCTTCAAGTTCCAAGCTCAAATTATTATGATTTCCCCATTCTTAAACACGAGGTGGAGTCAGCCATAAAAGCACTGAAGAATGGGTAGCCAGCTGGAGAAGACATCAACCCATCTCAACTTATCAAGAAGGGTGGGGAATCAGTGATAGAGCTACTATCAAAGATCTCCAACAAGGTCTAGCAGACAGGCGAATGGCCAACACAGTGGACCCAGTCACTGATTATAACACTCCCCAGAAAAGGCAATCTCTACCTTTGCCAAAATTACAGAACAATCAGTTGGATCAGCCATGCTAGTACGGTGATGATAAAGATCATCTTGAACAGACTGAACCCACAAGCAGAAGAAAAAATCGTTGAAGAACAGGCAGGGTTCCGGAGTGGAAAAAACATAACAGAACAAATATTCAATCATAGGGTTCTGTGTGAAAATTACTAACAACGTTAGCAAGACAGATATCATGTGTTCATAGATTTTAAAAAGGCTTTTGTCAGAGTGTGCTATGAGGCAATGTGTGCCACAATGAAAAACAACAAAATGGGTCAAACGTTGACCACCAGCATCAAACATCTGTGAGCCAAGGCTACGAGTGCAATAATTGCTCAACGTTTTGTTGGGGACTGGTTAAGACAACAGTTGGAGTACAGCAAGGCTGTCTCCAGTCACCCACGCTTCAACATTTACTTAGAGCGCATCATCAGCGAAGCCCTGGAGAACAACTGTGGCACAGTCAGCATTGGAGGGCGTAATATCACCACATTACGCTTTGCAGACGACATTGATGTGTTGGCAGGCAGTGAAGATGCGCTTGCCGCCTTAGTGAAGAACCTGAATGAAAAATCGTCCAGATTTGACATAGTGATAAGTGTCGAGAAGAAAATGCTGATGACAAATAGTGGCAAAGAAATCGCAACCAAGATTAATGTCAGAGGACAGAAACTGGAAACAGTGGGCCAATTCAAATAGGTTCCATAATTACGGAAGCGGGATCAAGAGCAGAAATTTCGTGACGAGCAGCACAAGTAATGACAGCTATGTCAAAGCAAATATCCATCTGGAGAGACAATAATATCTGTATGAAAACTAAAATAAGACTATTGAGAGCACTTATACTTGTCATCTCATTCTTTCTGTATTCATGTGAGGCCTGGACCCTGACAGCAGACTTACAACTTAGAATCCACGCACTTGAAATGAGATGCTTCAGAACCATCCTTGGCATCTCTTACATGGAACACATCACAAATGAAGAAGTATGGCCATGTCACTAGAGCTTACAGTCTATCCAAAACAGTACTGCATAGTAGTTTATAAAATGGTAGAATGAGAGGTAGACAGAGAAAAAAGTGGAGTGACAACATCACAGAATGGACCAGGAAATGTTTTGCGGAGACACAGGCATTGACACATGATCGAGACAAGTGGAGGCAACTGGTTAGATGTTCAGCAGCACAGTGCCTCAACGACCACACTAGGTCAAGAGACTGATGATGATGATGATGATGATGATGAGCTATGTCACTCGACTAACAAATTTATTGACTAGTTTCATGAAGATTCTTAAAGGAACTCAGACTGTCTATTCTACTTACGTTTTCTTTGTCCATACCTAGACAAACATTCCTTTACTTCGCTAGTGTTACCATATCCTTCACGAACTTTATATATTTATATATATATATATATATATATATATATATATATATATATATATATATATATATATCGTCTGCTATTTTGTCTTTCTCTGGAGCACTATCAGAACGCGATGTTCTCTCCTTCAGTCCACCAGAAGGATATCCTGGATGGATGAGCCTACCAATTGCATGCAAAGAACTACGAATATCACGAAGGAACATTATGTCAAGATTACTTGATAACTCTCGCTTGAATGACTGTTTATCCAATTTGCCATATTTTTCTCTTATATCTGCAAGAATATAGCGTTCTATTTGAGAAGCGTACGGTATATCACTATCAGAATCCTGAGTAGCTTGGGTATCATTGGTATCTATTTTATTCATTTAACACTTTATCGCCTCTCTATTGTTAGGAAATCAGTCAGAACAATATATTCAATGATGAACATGCCGGTTACACATTACTTAAATTTCTTTGTGTTCATATGTTCATATTAGAATTAATTAGCACATGCTGACGCACTTGTCCCAGTTAATGACACAAGTAATGAACTCTCGTGCATATACTATCCATAGAACATGTTACTAATCAGTCTACTAATCCACTGAATAGTGAGTGAGCAACACAGCATATGTCTTTTGTTTCTTTGTAATTACCACTCTCTCTTTCATCCTCTGAATATTCTGTTCAATATTCCCAACAGAATTTACCATTTGTGTGCAATAAATGTTATCTTTGATTCACTTTAAATTACGATTAGGCATAAAATGCAGGCAACTCTCCTGGTAGTGACCTCTGGGTGGGTCTATATGTTACCTAACATAAGGATTATAAGACGCCTCACATAATAGTACGTATATAAATCCCAATCCTATACGGGTGTATAGACCTGACATAACCCTAAAGTTAAAACTAATGATTGTCGGTAGATATTATTAATGCATAATATCGGACGATTTTGTATGAACACTTTTTTATTTAGCAGCTTTGAACATTCCGCCAAAGGTTAAACATACTAAATCCGAATACATGGGTAGATTTTTCATGTTACACTGTGCATTTAATTAGTTTCAAACAGCATAGAAATACGTGGCCGCAGAACTGACAGTTAAGGCATGTGTTTTATTGTTTACTGGAATAAAGACGGCAAAGAGAAGATTTACGCTTTTTATTTATGTACTTATTTGTTTGTATCCATTCCTTGTTACGACTCTATGCAGAAACTGAGACTGATCTCAGTTAAAAGTTAACAAAGTTAACAGGGAACATGTGTAAAGTGTTATAGTCTCTTCAGATATCTACTAAACTAGTTCCATAACAAGTGCAGTTATTGCATGCAACTCAATCTCGTATTTTAAAAAAAAACACGCATTTGTGGCCTGAGTCAAAGAACTGGCTTGTTTGCCCCTTCCAAAACAAAGCCTTTTCTGTAGTTGAAATACCATGGCATATTTCTGCTATAATGACTTTGCACAGATCTATTATGAAGTATTACCTATGATTTTGTAGGTCTCGCAACAAATACTAAATTTAATATTATTTTGTATGGGTGGATTATAAACTCATACACGAGCCCACCAATTTCAAATATAATAACTGTGAATATGTCTGTTTTTTAATATTTTATCATACATACATACATACATACATACATACATACATACATACATACATACTTTGTACCTGATGGATTTCGAAGAAAACAAACTATATTCAGGCTATTCATCTGATGTAATCACTTTTTGTTAGTCCAACCAATAGTCGTAACTTTCTACTATAGACCATATCTCTGGTTGACAAATACACATTTCCCTTGAACGCAAGATACACATATTACCTATTGGCGCTACGTCGCTAAAATATAAGTTATAACCAGGAACGTTGATCATATTACATTTTGGTGACATTAAGTGTTTCTTTATAATTAATAACTCCTCTCTTTTTCATACCTTTGAATATTCCTTTCAATATTTCTATCAGCATGTACCCTTTGTGTACAATAAGTGTTATCTTTCACTCCACTGTTCAGAAAATGTCACCGCCAGGTACCAAATTATATGTTATCACTATATATCAGATGAGACTAAAATGCAGGTAGATCATGGTCTATGTATTTTAAATACATATCTTTTACCCGTTCACATTAAAACAAATAGTATTATGTATCCAGTCTTGCCTTGTATATAAACAAAAGGTTTTATGAATTTCAAAACTGTGATGAGTTAGAAATAGCTATAAGCAATGTATATGTAAACCGAATTCAGCTAAAACAACCCAGAATGAGGACTCGCAGTAAATTCTAATTTTTTAAACTTCGTTGTATATAACAGTACATTCAGTCCTTTGAACAATATAATTCAAATATAGTACACATGTGTCCGTTCTTGAAAACATCGTTGATGGAAGGAACGAACAAAGCCAGAATCGAAAAATAACGTTACAATATTAATCAACACGCTCATTGTTGTATTTAAGATATAGAATTTATTTCGTTATTTCTCGATATCTAAACAAACTGACATTAGGGACACCATGGTCTAAGTTAATATAAGTGAAAAGAAAATGGTATGTTCTCAAAGAAGATGGACCAGCCATAATCGTTCCGGATTCCTATAATTACGACGAAACATAAAATGCAATCAGCTCTCCTCTTAGTGACCTCGGGGTGGGTCTGGAGGTTGCCTAAAATAAAGATTATGAGATGCTTTGCATAATAGTATGTATAAAAAACTAATGATTGTCCCTGGATTTTGTATCAATCGATTTTGTATGAACACGTTTTGTATTCAGCAACTTTGAACATTCCGCCAAACGTTAAATATACTAAATCCGATTACATGGGTAGATTTCGCATATTAAACTATACATTTAATTAGTTTCGAGCAGTCTAGAAATACGAGCATTATGTACATTCATATTTATTTTAAGAAAAACTGTCTTGTTTGCCCCTTTGAAAGGATAACTCTTCTGAAGATCAAAAACCTGCTGTGCTATAATGACGTTGCAATTTTCTATTATGAAGTATTACCTATGATTTTGCAGTAGATCTCCTAACGAGGTGCAGTAAAGAACGTGTGAAGAAATATAAAGTTGTTAACTTGTGACAGAATATTTCAAGATCTAAAACTAATACGAATAACTAGAAAGGGATATGGCTGAATATTCCCATTCCCACATATATACTCATGATTATAAACGACAGTACAATTCTGCTAAGAAAATAACTAGGCCACCAACCCATTCCCACCACACAACACGCACACACAAAAGACACTCATTTTCCAGTGTTAATTACTCATCCTGGAAACATTCACAACAAATTTCACGTCTAAATAATTCGCATACGTTATTTCTAACAAAACCATATAATACTTAATTCGTTTACCTGAAATATAATGTAACTGGGCAGACAATGGTCTTCCGGTCTTTTTTTCTTGTAGATCTTGTTGTTTGTAACCTTAATATCACATACGCTAGGTATAATCTAGTCTGGTCCCCTGCTTATTATGCTCCCATGCGTTGCACTCCGCTATACTAAGTCAGGCGAACGCCGACGCCATATTGTCAAGTGATCAAAACAAATGGCCTCACATGGAGAGACATCGGTTATCTAACCGTGGCACATTTATTGCTTTAATATGCTGCTTGTTAGTGACACAATGCGAATTTTACTAATACTTTCGTTTTGAAATATAACAGGTGCTATTTTGTGTTAAAGCTTAACCAGCAAATCGGACACGAAGGTATTGTTTAAAATATTTATGCAATTAGGCGACTACGAAGTATAGGGATACACACAACAATTTTTGTAAAATATTGCACATTTCCCACTGGATCATCTCAAACATTTTATTTCCAATCGATTTCTTGATAAATGTTACATTGAAATTGATATGAGGTTATGTACGGCAGCTTTATTTTTCCCAAGACTAAGACGAAAATATCTTCCCATTTTACCAGGGGTGAGGGTAACGATTGTTTCGCAAATAATGCACATTTTACACTGTGTCATCTAAAATATTTAAGTTGCAACAAATTTCTTGACCAAATTAATATAAATATGCATATATCGTTTTCCATGACAGCTCCAATTTTGTCAAATATTAGGATTAATATAACAACCCTCTTCTACGAATGGTTGAAAGTGACATTTTGTCAAATATTGCACATTTCGACTGCATCAAGTACGATATTTGATTTGCTTTCGATTACTTGATAATTATTACGTCGGACTTTGTATAAGGTGGTAGATGACATCCTTGATTGGGCACAAAGGTTGATATCATATCCCTTAAATCAAGCTGGGGGTGGGGTGGGGGTTAAATAGTGCCAAAGATGGAATATTTTCGACATCATCATTTCAATGTTCCATTTTAAATCAATTGCTTGATCAATTTTACACTGACATTAATATATTGGTATCTGTAACAGCACAGGTTTTGCCATTTTCGAATGATTAATCATGATTTAGCTAGGATTTCCTCAGAGAGGGTAGTACATTTTTTGCAATAAAATGACTTAATGCATCTTTATCAGTTTTGGATATCATCTTTTTAGGCAATAGAGACAAAACATCATTCATGATTTCATGTTAGATTATATAAACATTAATAATAAGAGGAGTCAATATAAAACAACACAGTTTAAAGGAATTGTTTAATACTTGTGTTGAGAGAAAGTGGAGAAATTTAGAAGGGCATAGGGAGGGGTAAAGGATTCCTCTGTTCATACGTATCTATCACTTTTTAAAAGCAAAACACTAGCCTTCATTTATAAGTGTTTGCTGGAGGCTTGGATTTAGATTGAGTATAGAATGAAAAATCTAATTTTGACTGATTCAACCAAAAAGTACCAAATTGGTAAAATCTTATTTACTATGGTGATCTTGCATATTTTATAAAAAAAAATCTATTATTAAATTAAACCATATATATATGCCAAGGTTTATGATGAAATCTTCATGGTATTAAGTTAAATAAATATCCTTTTATAAGGGAACTTAAAGTTAACATTGTATGTTTAATGACTGACAATAACACAAGATATGTGAAGCATTTATCATAAAAAGATGCTTTCAAAAATATCTTTATTATATCTATATTTCGGTTACAATACAAAATTGTTACAAAATTAATACCAGTAATAATTATTGTGTCATTTGAAAATACACTGAATTGATTCTTTGATACCTAATGAGAATAAAAAATAAAAACATTTTTCTTGAAATGTTCTAATTTTTTTTATAGAATGGAGCATTATCCTAGCTTCCACACCTATTGTAAAAGACAGAGGTCATCACCAACAGGAAAATTAGAGGTATATCATAATATCTATTTACATTTGCAGTTGGCAACATTCTGTACTGATTAGCTTTGCAAAAATTCTAAATGTATATCCTCAAGATTTACATTCAAGACCTTGTTTAAAGAGATGCTCATTTTATGTTGATAATTTGAATACGATATGTTACAAAAGTGAAACAGATATTCTCTTAGAACTATACATGACTTGTTTTGTATTTAACTCATCAGTAAGACAAGTAAATAAGTATTAATTAAAATCAATTGTTTATCTTTATTTATGCATTTGTAAGGTATACATGGGAATATAAAAAGTACTTATTATTATAATGAAGTACTGTAATTAAAAAATATATAATTACTGATTATATATTAATGTTTACCATGCCATTATTATAGGCATACATGAAACACAGTGTGACACTTACATTTACTGTATTGCAGGACCAATGTATTGTATTTTATGACATCAAGTGTGTTTTTACATTGATATATAAATGACATACAAGCACACATTTTATTGGCTTTTAGCTTGTCATCCAGTATTATTTTCATTATATACTCTAGTGCTTTGTTTTGTTTGTTATAATAGTTGTTAGCAGGTAATTTTCTTACATTACTATGCACTTAGCAGCCTTGTAACTTTAAGGATTGAAAATGAAGACAATAGGTAAATACTTGCATTATTAAGTTGCCATAGGTATTTAACTAACAATTATTTGTCTTTTAAGTATTTGTTACTGAGTCTGGGATTTATATGACAAGTACCAACTTGTACTTACAGTTAATTTCAAACATTATTGCTCATAACTGTTTATTGATTCCAGTTTCCAGACCAAAATAGATCGTACAAGAAAAGGAGTAAAGAAGAGAAGTTAGCAATGATGGAGTTTGTGAAGGAGCATGGGCTACCATCAGCAAATGTTAACAAATTCTGGGAGGTGTGTGCACGCTACATTTTCCAAACTACTGGCCTTGTGAAATCAGGTTACACTTTGCAAAATATATGCAGCATATGAATCTCTTTGGATCTTAACACTACCTACCTTTTAACTGTACTGTCACCATCTCTGAAGCAGTATACTTAAACTGAATGCATTCCATTAACTAGCATGACAGATAATTATGATACATTTTGTGATTTTATCTTTAAAATATTTAATTAATGGTATTTGATTAGGAAATATTAGTATTTATTGTCAGCTTGGTTTGGTTGTATACTTCACACTTTGTCCAGGTCTTTTGTTTGAAAGGTCTATGAATTTCTAATTGCTAGAACTGGTGAATAGTCTTAGTTTAGTGTATCATAATGGGCCTGGCTTGATTTTCTTGAGTTTGTGTGGCAAAAAGTATATGTTAGATCATCAAAAATCCAAAGGTTGATAGTTCAAAGAAAATGTTTGTTGCAATACCCCATTTAATATATTTCCTTGTCTTAGAATCATGTTTGGCATTATTTGCCACTTGTCATAGGTCAAGCATTATTAGCCACTTGTCATAGTTCAGGCATTATTAGCCACATGCCATATGTTAGGCATTATTAGCCACATGTCATAGTTCAGGCATTTATATCCACTTGTGATAGGTAGGCATTATTAGCCACTTGCCATAGGTAGGCATTATTAGCCACTTGCCATAGTTCAGGTATTATTAGCCACATGCCATATGTTAGGCATCATTAGCCACCTGCCATAGGTCAGGCATTATGAACCACTTTTTATGGGTCAGGCATTATGAGCAACTTGCCATAGGTCAGGCATTATTAGCCTTTTTCAGTTCTTGTTGTCAATGATTTTGAAGCATAAGTGCCATAATAAGGATGTACATTTAGAGCTAATCAATTGATATTGTTGAGTAATTAAACTTATTAGTGCATGCCAAGTGATTAAAGCCAAGGCCACACTATACAAAAATAATGGAATTTGGTGTTAAGTTCAAGTCTTGCTTGCCCGATGTGGGTGAGGAAGCTTGCCAGTAGCCTCCCATGGGTCAGTGGTTCCTCCCAGGGTTTTCTTTGGTTCTTCCTACACCATTTAACTGGGAAATGGCAATAAGTTCACAGCAACAACAATAATTCAATCACACCCAAGCATCCAATATGGCTACCTGGAAGTGTTTGTCTACTATTTTCATGTAAATAAGGCTCTGAAGCTAACTTGATGTATATATTTTGAGTGAAATTTTTTTGAAGAAACTCCACTTACCTATTTAGCCTAATGTTTTTGATTATTTGGTTGTAGAATTACAATAGTATAGATTATGTCTGTGTAATCCTTTAATGCTGTACATTGAATAGGTATGGTATGTTTTAAAAAACGTTATATGAATAAGTTTTTTCTTTATGATTGTTTAAGAGCTTCATGCAAATCACAGCATGCCAGGGTGAAATGCTTGTTCCCTTCTGCATGTTTGGCCACCGATGAAAGCACCACTATTTGTGACGTGTCTAACAGTTCAAGAAAAAATGAAGCATCGACTCAGTACGATCACATTTATACTTGTACAGTATCTACACAAACAGACCCAGTCTTACCAGTCTTGGACATAAGGTATAAAACGTGAGGTATATAGTTGTTTAAAAAGCATCACACTGTAATAAAAATTTTGAGATTAAGACAATTGAGAAGGTAGGTTCTTGAGCTGGCATTTTAAGTTTAAATTAAACATAGAGAAATATCAATAAATTGTGATATAATAATTCAAAACCTTTTGACACTTAATGTCAGTCTGTGGATATAAATAAATCAGAAAAGGCTGTTAAAATATAATCTTCATTTGTTTCAGCAAATAATATCTTACACGCATTGCTACAGCCAATCAATCTGGAGAAATGGCTTTACAGAAGCTATACCTCAATAGTCCATTGACAAAATAAAAAAAAATAACCTCAATTTCTTGTGGTAGCCAAAATACTTCTATCTGAACGTCACTCTTTTAACTACACACAACATGTAGTCCTTCCACTTAATATTAATTTTAAAAAAACCTGATATATGTATTATTTGATCTTTACATATCTCTATTTCAGAGAAACTGAAAGACAGTGAAGCTATATTTCTGTATGTGATAAATTGCCAAAATCAAAAAATGAAGTGGAAACATTAGATAAGAAATTATCAAATACAAGATTATCATCATTTGATGATGTAACTCTATCTGATAGAGCAACATTGCTGCATGCTGCTCTATATCCTTCCACTGAAACAATTGCCGAGACTGTGTTAAATAGTGAGTCACTCAGAAAATCTGTAAAGATGTTACTTATTTGGGAAGTTGAACAAAAAGCATCTTCCAAATGTATAAGGGATGAAAGCAGAATCTTATATCCTAATCGGGATTTACCTGCATTTTCATAGAATGATATATGCACAGACCTTTTTCAGATTAACCTTTTTTGGCTGAAGTATTACTAGCAGTAGCATTGCCAACAGGCAAACTTGGCATAATTCAACCCATTAGGTCACTTCTGTCCAAGTTAGGACTTATATACTCAATATATATGAGCAATATGTTTGTGGAATTATCACTTGTACAGAAGATAATAGCTAACACTATAAAAAATGAACAGACTCATGAAAAGGTCCAAGTTATTTTAGTTTGTTATGTATTGTTATGATTTCATTATTCCAACAGTTTAACTTGTTGACAATCCATGGCATGCTTTCTGAATTTTCAAGGTTTTAAACATTGTATCCCCAATTTGTTTCAGTGCTTGAACACTTTAATAGGAAGCTAGCACACAGTATATTATTTAGTCAAATGATGCATCTCGGAATTACTATTTTTATTTTCAGAAGATGTTATTGCTACTTGCATGTTTTGTTGAGCTATGGTTCGTCTTTCCTTTAAGTCACAGGAAACTCTTACTTTAGACCAACACTAAAATAGACATTGAATTCTCATCATTTTAAAATATGCATAATAGAGAAGTCAGTAGTTGTGACCAGTCTTGGCAGCATGTAGGGAAAGTTATTTCCTATTGACATATTTGACTTTTACCAGACATGATAAAATTTGGGTGATACAATGATTGAGTTGGACACTTTTATTCACCTAATCTTATTTGTTACAAGATTGCTGCCCTCTTACACAAATTTTTCTAACTGCTGCTTGATATTTTGCATGTATATTTTCAAAATCTTGCATGTGAATTTGTTATATAGTTTTTTTAATTTATTTCAGTTCATGTTCTTACCCTTTTTCAGATTTCTAAAGGAAAGCACACCTAATGGAGGTCTTGCAAAGTGACAACAACTATAATAAACTTTTACTCTACCATAGAAATTAAGTTTTCAAGGAATATACAAGCCATTTCCAGTTCTATTTACATGTTCTTTAGATTAAATAACAGGTAATAACTCAAAATTTTATATGGATAACTGATGAATAAAATTTCAACCCCTTCTTAGCTGAATAATAAGTGCATAACCTTAATGCTTAGAAATCTAGTCAGGTAACCAAATTCAAGTAATTATAATGGATCAAACATGAAAGACAATTTCATAAAGGAACTTCAGTTTTCAATAAAATGTTATACAATATTATTTTTAAAAATACTGGCATACATTCTAAATGACTGACAAAATATGATCAAACTATATTGTTAAATGCACATTGTGAATCAATATTATGATATAACACTTATTTTGTCTATTTATAAGGTTTATTTTGGATGATGGTTTGGCATTGTAAGCAAATATATCTTAGTGGCCGAGCATTTGTAGACACAGATTCAGGTTCAAATTATACGTCAGGCTCATCACACACATGCTGTTAGTTTATTATGCATTTGTCAATTTTATAAGCAGTCGGCTATCACAGACAAGAATATTTTATGTTTCAGTGGTCATCAAGTTCAGTATCTTATCTTTTATTGTTAATACATTGAAGCATATGAGACCTTTTCTCTAGTATAAATAATAGGAGACATCAGTATGATAATATGATACAAGAATGTTTAATTTTCTTTTCTTGTTTCCAACAGGTTTTTGATAGGTTGCAAATTCTGGGTATTTCCAGTAGTTATGAAGCTACCATCAGAGAAGTAGACAAATTAGCCAGTTCATGTTTTAAGAAGCTGCAGTTAGCAGTCAGGGAAGGAAGAGTTTTCAGAATTGTTGGGGACAATGTAAATTTTACAACTGGGGTGCGACACGAAAGGGAAAATTATCATTGAGGGACAAAACATTGGTTTGCATCTGCTACTATTGTGCAACACATGAATTTTGCCAATCTACCAGACCAGCCACAGGGGTCGATTCAAGACCTAGCATTGGATCAGTTATCTCCTTCACAGAGAGATAGAGATCAGAGAAGGTTAAAATCCAACTACACAACCCTGATTTTAAAGGCAGCAGTGTATTATCTCCCCTTTCTGAACAAGTTTCAAGATTTTTATTGTAGTGAAATTGAATGTGAATTCTCTGAGGAGCTTGCAAATAAATCAGTTATAGTTCCACTTCCAGTTCTTCCTTACAATGAACAACAGTATAGTGATGTCTGTAAGATAATGCAGTCATACAATTAAACAATAGATGAAATCTATGGATGCACAGTTCATCCTCCAATGCATATAGGTGGTGATCAATTGACCAGGGAGAGATTTAGTGGTGCAAAAGGATTACATCAAGGTGCTTTTTATGCGAGAGAAAGACTGAGGGATCTGTATCCAATTACTTTTGAACTCTGGCATACAGCCGTTAAGTTCTTGACAATGGTTTATCAGAAGCTCTTTAGCTTGGATGGTTTTGAAACTGGCTCTAAGAATGTAGAGAGAATTCGTATAAGACGGCATGATGTGAATGCTGACGTGACGAATCATTATGATGTAGACAAAGATTTCTTTTTGTGATTTGTTAAATCATACATTGTTGAGGCACTGTGTGATTTCTTCGAACTTTGTGATCTAAACAGTTCTCCAACCAAGAACATACTTCCAGACCCTATGACAGATTTGTTGCTCCAGCAGACTATGGATCATTTTATTGAAATATGTCTTCTCAGGGCACAAGATTCACATGTTTGTTGAAGAAACGGTCAAGGATTCACTGACACCCATTACAGTTAAAGTTAGTGATGTGGAAGTGAAAACTATATACATTTTAAAGCAAGGAAAGAAGACAGTTTCAAAGCCAAAGGACATTGATCATGTGCAACAGTATGGCCATACTGTATTACAGGTTGGTTTACTGTACATGGAGTTTTTGGATGTGATACACAGACCTGACAGGGATAGGTTACCTGGTTGCCTTAAATACATGATGTTGATGTTCAAGAGTCATAACAGCAGAAGTAAATATGCTTTTGAAATCGTGCGCCTATTATGCCATCAACAAGCATCATATAGTTTGCGCACTGCATATCAAAGTATCTATGGCCTTTTTGTCAACATCAGGGGGAAGAAAGATAGTCATATACCAGCAGATCTAGCAATGGAACAACTTGTAAAAAGGACCAAAAAAAATGCTTAAAGGACTGGGCCCAATGAACAAAGACAAAAACCTACTGGCCAGATCTAAAGCAGTGGACAACATTGCTGATAATTTTGACAGCATATCTGATGTAAAAGTGAGGGCAGGCTATCACAAAGAGAGAAACTCTCATACCGATGAGTTGAAAATGATATATGATCTGCGAGAAGTGAAACCTTTAGTGCCACATTCAGGCAGGTTTTCAGTGCTCACAAAAATATACTGGCACCAGCAGATTCAGTAAATGAACTTGAGTTTGAGTCCTGGATTGATTATCACAAAGTCAGATTGGAATTTGAATCTGGAAAGTAACATTAAACTTCTAAAAACAGTCAGTAAATCTCTATCATGGAATTTTACAGACCATCATCTGCCACAATACATAGGAATAGCAGTCCATTTTAAATTAAACCTCAGTTGAATAAATGACAGTTATTCTCAGTTAATGACATGTGATAAATTGTTCATATTACATGCATAGTCATCTTATGTTGTTATAAATTTTTCATTAGTTTTTTGCAACTGATCGGATGGTCGAAGTGGTTAGAATATCCACCTCAGATGCAGAAGGTCACATGTTCTAATCCAAAATATGTCATACAAAGACATATAAAAAAATGGTCCTAGCAGCTGCCTCACTTGGTGCTCACCATTAAAAAGTTAGTATTAGGACTGGTGGGCTTGGTGTCAGTATAATGTGACTGGGTGGGACATCATGCTACATGTATGTGGCATTATGCTTCAGTGTTAGACCTCACTATAAACTGCCACAATGTAGACATCCTAGTGATACGACTGAACTACATTAAAAATCCAATCACACACACAACGTTATTGCCCCATTTTTATTATCAATGCAGGCATGCACTAGTACCATGCTTACTAATTAATGATAATCAATCAATAACATCAAAATAATTCCCCCCACCCCATGCATGTGTGAGATGATGAGAAATTGGTGGTTTGTTTAAGTAAGCAATTTGTACATTTCCCTAGTTTTATTTCCAACTTTGGCAGATCCAAGACATATGCATCACTCATCTGTTATATCGTGATAGTGTCTTATCTTTTTTCTCCTGTGATACAATTCCCAAATTCCGAAGATATCACATATGTCCCCTTTTTCATCTCCACATAACCATAGCCTCCTTCTGATCCTGATACAAGTTTCAGGTAATTTGAGAATGATGAATAATTTGTTATTGCCAAATGCCAAATTCGAGGTGATGCTGTGGGAGGCACTGGTCCTATTTTTAAAATATACTTTAGCCTAGACACATGCCCATTATGTCCTGTTGGCAAGGTTATAGTCGATAGAAAATTAAAATGGATTTGAATCAAAAGGGGTGCAAGGACATACATTTACTTGTGCGTGTGACTTGCATTTTTAACCTAACTTTAACAATTTTTCAGTCATATTGCTACAATGTCTATAGTGTGACACCATGCCGCAGACATGTATCATCATGACCCATCCAGTAGCATTATCCTGATACCAGGCCACCAGTACTAACACATAACTTCTTAATGATGAGTGCCTAGTGAGGAAGCTGTTAGTACTATGTTTAGAAGTCTTTGGTATGAGTCATTAACTCAGATTTGAAGCTTGTGACCTACCATACAAGGGATGACTCAATAGTTAAGAGACAATAGCTCTAACTACTAGGCCACCACAGCGGTCAACATTTACTTTCTTGGTCTGAATAACTTTTTATTTCCTAGAGGTAACAAGTATTGCATTCAGTGAATCAGCAATGTACCTAGGAATGTTGTAATACCGAACAATTTCATTTATGTCCATAGGAATAATATCAAACGTTTCAGTTATGCGTTTCAGTAAATCATCATGGAGGTGAAATGCAATTTCACCAGATATATCAGCTCTCACATATTTCTTTAAATCCATATGCACAAGGTATCTATCTATTTGTTTTTGTCCTGCAATCTTTTTCATACAAAATGCACTTCCAAGTGCATCATTTTCACAAAGGTCGCAGCATATAAATTCAGCCTCCTCATATGGACAGCCAAAATAATTATTTAAAAATTGGCGTCTGCAGCCACTTTCAAGTGTTAAATATCCTTTCATATCCTTCTCAAGAAGTTTTGAAGATAAGTCATTGTTGTTGTAAAAGATTATGGCTTCAGCTTTAAGGCCATCCCTTCCTGCACGTCCAACCTCTTGAAAATTCTCTGAAGTGAAATGAAAATATGTATTCTTTATTCTACAAAGCGTCCATGACTCTATCCTAGAATACCAATAATATAATGAAACACATGAAAACCTAGTATTGGATTCATGCTTGAAAGGCAACTAATTTCTCGTATTTTAACGTCAAGTTCAGGATATGGTGGAAGTCAATAAAGCAATTGATTTTCCTGCTTCATTTATCTTTTTACAACTTCTAAGGAAAAACAGTGTCCAATTTTAGTAGACTTGATGAGAAGAGAAATATTTATTCATACATGTACTTGAATTAATTATTGTATTCCTTCCAAGACTACTAAAACAAACTAATTGAACAGGTACGCAAGGAAGAAGTTCATTTTCTATCAATATTTTGTGCACTGACCTTTCCTTAAAGACCAACACACTATTATATCTAAGAAAGTAGAATATGCAAGTATCAAATTGTATGTATTTTCAGACCTAATATACATATAACAAAGACTGATTTTATATTGTGTATGAGTATACCTTCCACTGAAGATGGGCATCCAGCATGAATCACTCTATGCACCTTTCTAAGGTGTGCCCCCATTCCAAGTGCAATTGTCGCAAAAATGATTTTTATGTGATTGTTTTCACTTGAAAGACAGTGCAGAATATATTCATTTACTTTGCTATATTGTGGAGAGTGGTATTGCACTACACTGCAGTTTTCTTCCTTTTTTTCTCCACTTGATCACTTAGAAGTAGCTTAGCTTGCTCAATAGCTTTACCACACCATACAAGTCTTGTGTAGATTATTGTGACAGGAAAGCATGACCCATTCTCCTTTGTTCGAATAAGGTCCTCAATCAGTGATTTGAAAACACAGTCATAAGGTGAAGTTGGTGTTGTATCACTTGAATATGGCGGTCGTCGTCTTACCAGCAAACTGATGTTTTTTTCTTAGAAGAGGTGTACAGTTAATTATGCTGCATCTGGAAAGTTTCAACTTTTTCTTGATTGATTTGATGCTGTCTTTATTAATAGTTGCTGTCATAGCAGATTGTACAAACTGGGAAAAGAGCCCGAAGATTTTTAATCTCCTTGTATGCAGGTCTAAATTCATCCTGCCAGTGCAAAATGCAGTGGGCTTCATCAATAATCATGCATACCTGTTGCTTTGTCCATTCAGCCTCAAGTAGGCATTCAAGAACATTCTTAGCCAGTATGTTTTCTGGGTGTCCAACCATATACGAAAATTCACCCATGCGTAATTTACTAAGATCTTGAAAGTGTTCAGTGACACGTATAACATGCCCATCAAGTGTGGAACAAAGCTGATTAAGAATGACATTGAGAGGTTCCAGTACTATGACTTTGCACTGAAGGTAGAAAGGAATCAGTTCAAAAATCAAAGTCTTTCCATATCCTGTGGGTAATACAACAACTAAGTCTTTAGATTCTCTCAGGTTGTACAAAGCATCTATTTGTCTGGGCCTGAGCCCAGTAATTGGTGTCTCTGAAGCAAGAATTGTCTGGTTATATTTAATGACAGCTTGTTTACACATCCGATCTAAGTAGGGCATCTGCAAATAGGATAAAAATGAGAAAGCTTTGATTATATAACACTGGCAAACAACCATGTTTATGAAGGTTGCTATATATCAATAATTGTACATGTGATTATGCAATGGCAAACAATAATGTTTATGAAGGTTGCAATATATCAATAAGTGTACATGTGACTAAATTAATTTTTCCTGTCAGCAAAGCAATCATATTATGAAGACATTTATCCACTGTGTCTTCTGAAACATTTTTACAAATAGCATGTCATTAAAATATTGTGATTTTTACTGTCAGTAAAATCTATCTCCATTTATTTGAAGCAAGTTTGTTTAGAGGTTTCTGTGTGTATGTGTGTGTGCGTATGTGTTTTGGAAGATACCATTACTATCTGAATGATAAAGGATATTAAAGACCATACAATACATTTTGTGTCATCCAATTTAATTGAAATATGTTGATGTTGGGGAAAAAATCCTTAGAAAATGTTCATGCTTACTACCTTTTAAGTTTTTCTTTCTCTAGCACATCTTAAGTAGAAACCCTCTATGCTTCAAAAGGACTGCACATCTCATAATACTTGACGAATACTTCACTGATTAACACTTAACCAAGTTTGAGTAATATTCTGTTGATGCATATTTAATAATTATCATGAAAACTATATGCATCTTGATAGACTGATATGTGTTTCAGTACTAATACTGTACAATTTGTATGCAGAATGTGTGTTTAAGTTGATGTTAATCATAAAACAAGTATAATTGATACCTCTTATTTAATTCTTTTGAATCAGTTGATATGAATGTTACACAACTTATTTCTTATTAATGAACTCATTTACGATATATACACACACAAAACAAATTTAAGACATGCTGCCATGTTCAAGTTATTTTCTTTTCATATATATATATATATATATATATATATATATATATATATATATATATATATATATACAATGGCATAAATTAAAATATGTATCACATTTGCATATAACTATCAGAATATTACAATGACAGATGAAAAAGAGAAACTAAGAAAGTCACATGTGCATGTGTTTATTTGATACCTTTCCGTTTAAATCGAAGTAACTTGAGAGTTATTATTGTTCATATTTAATCATACAAGGCTCAATGATTACTTTAATGAACATGTCAGTGTATTTTATTGGTTTTTATATTTAAATATAACAACACATTTGGTTAAATTGATAAATCAGTGTTAGAACATATATTGGATGAATGATTGTGACAGTATAAGAAATGTAAATACTGTTCAATTTCATGTCATACTTCAGTAATGATGAAAAGTACAAAATAAATATGAAATATTTGTCTCAACTTGTCTACAATATTAGCCCTAATAATGCATCTCCACTACATTTATACTTAAAATTAAGTTTATACTAAGTTTTGGAACTTTATTAACTAAATAATGAAAATAGCATTCATTATGGAAGCAAATCAAATTAGTGATAATAAAATGTAAACTTCTGTACAGTGCTTAACATTAAATATACTAACATTGTCTTTCAGTTATGATGATATATTGAGTGACTTTTGAAGAATCTTACCAAGCATGTAAATGGGACCTGAATTCAGTTCATCGTTTATGTTAGAAACCTTGCAACACAGCAGCACATTACATTTGTATCGTGTGGAGGCAATTAAAGTGTCTTGCTAATGAATAGAATATATTTACAGTAATAATGTAAAAACTGTCTTGAAAGACCACCCCTTCTGCTAAACAATAATACGATCTAAAGACAAGGGGTCTTTCAAAACAGTTCATAACACGATATAATGAATAAATCTGTGCATGATGATAGTGGTCTCTCATAGCAGTGGTCTCTCAAGACAGGTTTTACTGTATATCACTATCAATGTACGTGATGTGGCAATAAATTTGGCTCATACTCTCCCAAAGATTCATTGATAGGGTACACTCCCATTCAAGTCTGTCTGATAGTATTTTAGACCCCTTCACCACCACCCCAGGTTGTAGGGGATGCTATGCCACATTCTTTTCATGAAATCAATTTGAAATGGAACTGACAAAAATGCTGGTATTATGGCCTTAATCTTTTACAAAATGTGGGTTGCCAAGTTCAATGATACATCAATATCAATCTAAAGTTGATCAAGCAATTGATTTAAAATGGAAAATTGAGATGATGATGTCGAAAATATTCCATCTTTGGCAATATTTGACCCCCCCCCCCACCCGATTGATTGAAGGGATTTTATATCAACCTTTGGCCAATCAAGGATGTCATCGACCACCTTATACAAAGTCCGACATAATAATTATCAAGTAATCGAAAGCAAATGAAATATCGTACTTGATGCAGTCGAAATGTGCAATATTTGACAAAATGTCACTTTCTACCATTCGTAATTGAGGATTGTTATATTAATCCTAATATTTGACAAAATTGGAGCTGTCACGGAGAACGATATATGCATATGTATATTAATTTGGTCACGAAATTCGTTGCAACTTAAATATTTTAGATGACGCAGTGTAAAATGTGCATTATTTGCGAAACAATCGTTACCCTCACCCCTGGTAAAATGGGAAGATATTTTCGTCTTAGTTTTGGGAAAAATAAAGCTGCCGTACATAATCTCATATCAATTTCGATGTAAAAATTATCATGGAATCGATTGGAAATAAAAAATTTGAGATGATCCAGTGGGAAAGGTGCAATATTTTATAAAAATTGTTGTGTGTATCCCTATACTTCGTAGTCGCCTAATTGCATAAATATTTTAAACAATACCTTCGTGTCCGATTTGCTGGTTAAGCTTTAACACAAGATAGCACCTGTTATATTTCAAATCGAAAGTATTAGCAAAATTCGCATTGTGTCACTAACAAACAGAATATTAAAGCAATAAATGTGCCACGGTTAGATAACCGATGTCTCTCCATGTGAGGCCATTTGTTTTGATCACTTGACAATATGGCGTCGGCGTTCGCCTGACTTAGTATAGCGGAGTGCAACGCATGGAAGCATACTAAGCAGGGGACCAGACTAGGTATAATCGGGTAAATACGTGTTTAGACCTGAACAAACTTACCAATGTACACAATATAGGAACGTTTCTTCAATGACATCGATGAATGCATAAATTAATAACACGTAGAATACATGTAACTGATTTACAGTTGAAAGATCATTCGTAATCGGTCCGTCTTGTATGTATGTATGTATGTATGTATGTATGTATGTATGTATGTATGTATGTATGTATGTATGTATGTATGTATACATGAATGAATTGTTTCTATTGCCTTGTTTCGAATTGTTTCACACGCTTACATCACAGAGGAATGAGAGTTTAAGTTCAAAACAGTCTTTTTTCTAACATTTTCGCTTGCATTCTTTACTTGCCCAAAGTATTTTTTCCTAAAATAATGCGATACCTTTTTCGGCAGTTGAACGATAGTTAGAGTTTTGCAATGCTTCTCGGTAACGTCTATTCTTTATAATTATCAGTAAAACATGGGTGTTTGTTTTGTTAGAGTCATATGAGGATTTAAAGACTGATGATTCTGCGGTCCTAAGTAAAATGAATATACAATGTTGAACAGGATCATTGATGTTAATAAAGGAAACTATGTTAAGTCCACTTTTGGAAAGTGTTTTATATTTGTTCCAGTCATAATTCTTCGATTTGCAATGTGAAATTGGTTCATCGATGGTAGAATGAATATTATTTAAGAGATTGGGATTTGGTCGCGTTTTTGAAGTGATCAGTGACCTTCCAATCATAATCCATATAGTCTTTTTCTAAGGTTTATCATGTGGATTAGTTGTGCTTGTTGCCGAATCAGGTGAGCTTGTTCTCGGACTGATCTTCATTACAGTTGATTAGTTTGGGCCAGGTTCTAGATTTAAAGATCTTTCTGACACCTGGAATGGTGATATTGGATGTGTATTTCACTCTTTGTATTTGCTTTTTCTGTTTCCAAGTTTCAAAATCCTTGGCAATTGCTTTGTGTTTCTGTTAGCGGTTCAAATTGTGCGGAGTGGCCTTGCACTTGTGTTTCAGATGGAAAGAGAACCCCGATGATCACATGCCGGGCTTTTGGGGCTGTAATTTTCGTGATGGTCGTACTTCTCACACTTGAAATATCGATGTCGGTTTGGGATGTATATCCCGACGTATCTTGGAAGAATCCAACTTGTATTACGTTGGGCATTGTTTGTGTGTTGAAGGTGAGTTTAATGGCATTGATGTCCTGCAAATTTCCGTTATGTTTGACACGAAATCTACGGATGGCAGCGACATCTTGATATTTCATCCTTTCTGACGGTAAATGTGTCATTGACTTGCATCAGGTCGTAACAACGAATCATGCTCTTTGACGAATGTAGTGATTTGTGCGCGAAAATATTTCTGGAATATTAAGAAAGTCTTAATTTGCTTGATATTTTCAAACTGTACTCTCACACAAAAATCAATCGACCTGATTTAAATTTCTTGACGTATTTACTTGGTGTACAGACTAAACCAAGTATGGTCGGTTCGACTGTAAATGGTGATAGTACGGCAAGACGTTTTGAAGAGTCTTTTGATTGTATCTCCATGAAGCGATGGAATGACTACACGCCATATGGTTAACCATCCGAGTCAGATATAGGTTTTGCTCTCTTATTTTGATCTTTTAAAAACAAGTGCCATTCTGTTTTGTTTTGCGTCCATCACTTAAAGTCACCAGCCAGCTAAGGAGCACAACAGGGACACTATCAAGCGCCCGTGATGCACAGCTGGCATACTCTTTGGGTAAAGAAACGTTTCGTTTGATGGTCTCTCATTTTATTGACATCAAGTTGGCTACTTTTTCACGATTCAACTTTTTCTACATGCATTTGGTTACTTATTTCAGATACAATATAAATTCATATTATTTATTATATTTCTATACCATAAATGTTATTGATTTCTCAGTGACACGAAAACAAGATCCAGTCAAACGTCATCCAGAGCTTCCGATATTGACATCAAGTTGGTTACTTATTCCTTATCTGTGTTGTTCCTTATTCAATCGGGAATAAGGAATAAGTAATCAACTTGATGTCAATAGATAGGTCAGCATCTCATTTTTACGCGTAAGAACAAGACTATTATCAATTGTCTTGGATTATGATATAAATATTGCCACACTATTACTGTATTACAGCTCGCACAATGATTATTTTGTCGTTGTATTAATGTCATTATAAAATCATCATTGAGATTAAATTCGCGTTTAGTTTTTGTATCACACTGTTTACAACTAATTTATGTTTCTTGCTTTATCTTCGACAGCAATTTCGCTGTTGTTGTCATTAGTTTCATTTAAGGGTCGGAAACCTTTTGATAATAGTATGCCATGGTAGGAATTATAATTCATCCAGCGTGCCAACAACCTATATTCCTATAAGTCTACCTACTCTACCATATATTTACATATTATATAAATCCTCGTATATATAAAACTACTATTATAACAAATAAATTTGATCTTGAATTTATTTTTTTAATGTTTAATTAAAGAAATTAACCATGTAAACTTCAATTGAATGTAATTAATCTGTATCAATTAATGTGTGCCTTGTCCTGGCATTCTCTTGTTTAATTGCTCAATATCAGGTACATATTTGGTCACTCTCAGCTTCACACAGGCTTCTGAGTGTTCCGGTGTTAGGCGACTTCTTTGTGGACTTTAAACAGCTGTCATGTAAGAAAAAATCTGTTTACAAGTATAAGTTGAAAAAAAAGCTGGAAGTATAGCAAATGCAACTTTCTTCAAAACAGATGAATGCTTCAGGAGGGATGTCCAACAGTTAAAAATAGCAGCTGACTTTTCTAAGCATTTTCTTTCCAGAGATTTCCGCAATTCGGCATATTATGATGTCCATAATTCAGATGTTTTAATTTCAGCATGCTGCATTCCACAATCGTCAATATCCATCCACCTAAAAAGATTCAGATATAATTGGCTAGCGGTCAGATCAAGCAAGTCAGGCTTGATGGGATATCAAACTATAGGTCCATGAATTCGAAAGTCTTGACTTCCGTTTAGCAAACTCCACTTTCAGTGTTTCAATGTACTTCTGAAGCTCATCTGTAATCACTGTAAATCGATTTTAATGAGCCTTCACATTTTGGAAGTACTTTAATGTTTTGTCGCTAATATCACGGCAAAATATGTGCAGTTTCAATGCAAATCCTTTCCAGTAGCCAAAACTTTCAAGTACTGTTTGACCTTGTCCTAGTAAATGCACGTTACGGGTCGTTATGTCTGTAAGAAACATCAGCTTCTGCAGCCATCCCTCATCATTCAATTCCGGAAAATTTTCTTTTTCATCAAAAAACAGCTTAATTGCTTCCAAACAAGAAGCGATCTGTTCAAGACTTTACCTCGACTAAGTCAACGAACATTGCTGTACAACAAAAGACCTGCAAATTCACTCTCAGTTCCTTGTAGAAGAGACTTGAATTGCCTGTGAACCAATGAAGAGTAGGAAACTATAAAGTTAACATCAGTTGCCATCACCGAGTGCAAGTCCAATGATAAGATCTTTGCACACAAACTCTCCTGGTGTATAATGCAGTATAAGTTTAATAGTCGACGTCCAATGTATTCTCAAGACGTTTGACAAATCCTTTCTTTTCGCCAAGCACTGCAGCAGCATCATCAGTTGCTACACATAATACTTTCATCAACCCGATGTTCTGATTTTTAACATAACTTACGAATGCAGTCAGAATGTCATCTGCTTTGCTTGACAAGTCATCCAAGTGAAAGCTTTCATCACGAATGACACTAAATACAATAGCTTGATTTAATCCAGTCGTTTGTTTAACTGTTAAAGTTTAAGACAAATCAGTTATGCGTCTCTCAATTGATCTTTCAGAAGTTGGCATTTCTCGAATTCGAGTTGGAATTGTTTCTTTATTTAGTAAATCACTAAACCGACTTTCAGCACTGCGCAAGAAAAGTTTCTTTGATGTACTCTCCATCTGTAAAAGGTTTGCCTTTAGAAGCCACACAATTTTGTAACTACATGCAGTAGCTTTATTCATCAATCTAACTGCTTGATTCAAAATACTGGTTTATTTCTTGAAAACAGAAATAACCCTTTTAAAGGCTTAACATTTCTTTTCAGAGGTTTATAACTTGGATTGATGTTTAGTTTCATAGCGACTTTGTACACTGGACGTGCGACACACAACACTTTCACAACAGAAAGCACAAACAGCACGATCCTTTTGTTGTATAAATTCATATTCTTTAGTCCAAATTTTTTTATGGGCGTTGATCAAGTTTTTGCTTTTATTCAGCCATTTTAAGGGCACTGTGTTACTGATATTATCGTTTGGATAATATCACGTTTTGTGCACCTGTAAAAAGTTGTAAAAATATATATAAATATGTTGAAATTATAGTAAATATAAGAAAATCATCAGTTTAGCTAATTCTGAAAGATAGCATTTAATAATGCTCCTTGCAAGAACATAACAAATAGCAATGAAACTATAAACGTTTAACACATTAGCCGCGTCCCTCAGTAGTAGCAGTATATAGTGACTGGTGTAGCTGCTTCGGTGCCACATTAATATAACCTGCTACTGGCCAGTGAAATCCGATTTGCGGCGAGACCTAGATAATGCAATAAATATTAAGAAAATGATAAGGCGCCGTCATGTGCACGCATCAGTCATCATGCTGGCGTACGTTGTTTTGACTTGCATTGAAAACAATCTTTTTCCCACAAATTACCTTTTGGGAGGAGAGACCTTTCGCGTGCCATTGAAAATCACTCAAGGTTGGCACGCGTGCCTTAGGTAGACCCCTGGAACTTCGATTATTATTTTCTGTGTAGTCTATTATAATCCTCCGCAGCTTTGAGACTCCTCTCACTCGAGACACTGTTAGATAAATTAGGTTTGACCATTAGATACGATAATCAACAATCAAAACAACTCAATCAGAAATAGTTAATCCTAATTGTCATTGAATATTCTAGCGTCCATGAAGTGTTTGTCACGAGGTGAGGCCAGGTTACCGAAGAAATGTCCACTTGAGCTACTTCAGCATCCATGGTGGTAGGTTAATTGAGTCTAGGATGGTTATGAACATTACAATTATAAGCAGTTACCAGGGGTTGCAATACTGAGTGCAGATAGACTACCTCTAGAATGTCTACTAGCAAAGTCTTGTCTTGTCCAGATACAGTCAGGGTATTTTTAACCTGGAAAAATGCCAGCTACGTAATAGTAATAAGTATGGTACTGTTGATATTAAATTGATGAATTGCCCTACGAAAATGTAAGTTTCTGTATGCATTTTTCACTTGTCTAAAAGGTGAGAGGTTTGTATATAGCATATCCATTTTTTGCCTTAGCATCAAAAATGTATTATTAAAAGAGTATGCAGAGGACACATTTTTACATTTTCTCAAAGATATACATTATAAAGTTGAGAAACCCAATACGAAAACGGAAATTGAGGAAAATGACTTATTTCATGCTTTATCTGAAATCTAATCAAAGCTGCGATATTAATTATAGATCTTGAAAATTCATGGATAATTTAGTAAAAAATCTAAAATAATTTATATTCATGAAATATACTTTTAGCTTAATTGTTTGGCTTGTTTTGAAACTAATTTTCATTAGGTCGGTTCTTGTAAACTGCATTACATTAGGGTTGTGAAAAAATGGCAATATTTACGGTCAATGTTTACAATTTTAGTGTCCATTTCTAACCTTAAAACAATGCCTTGTGAACTTGAAAATATGGCTAAGGTTACTAGATTTAATCAAGTCTTAATAAACTCCTAAGAATATAAACATTATCAGACTTTTTTTTTTTAATACTGCTGTCATCTTATATAATATTATCATGCTTTTCTGTTAAAACCTCATGTCATCTCGTATTAATGTTGCCTGGTGTTGCTATAAGACACCATGTCATCTTATATAAACATTGTCATGCTTTGTTGTAAGATACTAATGTCATATATAAACAATGTTAGGCTTTGTTGTAACATACTAGTGTCATATATAAACATTGTCAGGCTTTGTTGTAAGATACTAGTGTCATATTTTAACAATCTCAGGCTTTGTTGTAAGCAGCAGAGAGGGTGAACCTCTAAAACCAAAAAAAAGCGTCGAATCGAAAAAAAGCGTCGACAACCAACGCACAAAACAAAGAAAAACGTCGAATCGTAAAAAAAAGCGTCGACAACCAACGCTTCCTCGTCTACGCCAGCGTCGTTTTCATTCACCCTCTCTGCTGCAATGGGTTAATAATTTTTTTACGCTGAAAATCCTTTTAGGATTTCACAAACAGACTAATCTCTAACACCTCTTCTTGTAGATCAATTAGATTATTAGATTGGTCTGTGAGTTTGAAATTAATTCTTGTTAGCGAATCATTATGACACCGCATATAGACTAGATTAACCGGAGACTCGATTATTAAAAATCCTGGAGGGGCTATTGGTGCAAACGAATAAAGAATATATCCCTGCTGAGCTTGATTTGATCGTTCGAGATTAATTTGATAGCGTACTTCGATAACATCACATACTAAAATGAGCGCAATCACCACTGAAATATTCACGTTGAACGGAGCGATATGTCTGCAGCCACCGTCTGGGTCATTATTATGTTTGAGGATTCTTATTTCCTGTGATGCTGTTTTTCTCCATGCATCATGAATTATTTTGAAACCGACATAGATGGTGTCACTGAGAAGTTTTTTTAGTTCTGGTACGTTCTATCCTGGTAGTTTAAATGTTTGATAATCTTCAACGCGGATATTATATAGATCTGCAAATATTGTTCTCGATTTGGAAGGTTTATCATCGAGTATAACTTGAATAATTCGTAAATTAAATTTTTCCATATCGTCGATGATTTTGTTACATGTTTCTACGACGCTGATAAATTCATCTCGGGTGAGAGAGCCGGATTTAAGAGATATTAACAACAGCGAAAAATCATTATTCATTGCTGTGAAATTTTTAACGATTTTAGGTTCGTTAACAAAATGATACTCCTGAAACCGATCACCCACCTTCTCAGGTTCGTATCCCTGATATTGGATTATCAGGTTTTATTTTGTCTGTGACATAATCAGATTTTTTAGGTTCAGGTGGTGCAACGGTTTTCCCCCCTGGTGGTATTTCAGGCCATCCTAACACGGTTCTGATTGAGCTGTTATAGATATCTACGACGTATCCTTCTGTGCTTATTTCAATTGCGGATGATAGTGTCGGTTCATGAACCGTTATAGCGATTTTTGATTCTTTTCCAGTGATTGATTTTATTCTACGCGCGAATTCATTATTGATTTGTTCGATTTGGTATGACCCTGTTGGTATCGAAACAACGTTCCAGTCTGGAGTCCCGTCTTCTTTATTCTTATTCGCGAACACCAAGGAATTATTGGGTTGTTGACCACAAAATGATTTTGATCTGATATTAGGCCAACTATGGTATACTCGTAGTTTTGCTAGAGCTATCTCCTTCACGGGGACTGGGCTAGGGAAATTCACACTGAATTCAGGATTCGTTGATGTTATTGATATCATGCTTGTTTGTACTGGGTTCGTGTTCTTCACTATTCGTTGAAGTAATTCCATCGGTTTTGTCATCGCTGCTATACTCATGTTGTCGCTCTAATTTTGATATCGCGGAATCATAAATACTGACCATCACTGAGAACTCACTATCCGATATCGTTGAGGTTATTGAGATCATTCTTTTTTTGGGTTTGTGTTTTCTAATTCCATCGGTGTTGTCATTATTATTATACTGTTGTTGTCGCTCTAATTTCGATATCGCGGAATCATAAATACTGACCGTCACTGAGAACTCACTATCTGATATAATTGTATTATCGAGTGACGATGATATCATCGAGGATAATTGCGAGTACGCGGTTGATACAACATTAAATTGAATTAAGTAATCTTGCAGTTTACTTTGGCTCCATGATGATATCTTTTTTATGATCCCAGTTGATATACCCGCGATTGTAGCCGCCGCAGAAATGCAAATTGGAACTACGACTGGGGCAATCATTGTAACCGATGCGAGTATTATTCCGGCGCCAGCGAGAACGCCTGACACCGAGTACACAGTAATGTCAATTGCGGTGATTCTTCGTCAGTATTTTTTCATTTTTTCACGATAACGCTCAGAAAGTGATTTCAAGTTCGCGGAAAATTCTTTCACGGTATCACGGTATCATATCGATATTGATGCGATTGTGATTCCATTGACAGTTCAACTCTATTATTATCGGTTCAATTGATTTCATCGATGTCATTACTATTTTAAACCCGTTAGTGTTTTTAATTATTCCTCCTCCTCCGGGTAGTAGATCAGGGGGTAGTGTTCTTCACATATAAATTCTAAACACCAGAGTATTTTTGATCTAATGGTACTATCAACCGCGACAATCTCAAATTCTTCTTTACCATTGATAATTACTGTCGCGGTGCCACCAAAGTAGGTTTTACCGCTCATGATGATATCAAATTGCTTGTCAGAGATTAACGTCATCCTGTAGACACCATAGGGCCACTCCCCGATATCGATTGGCAATCTACCGCTAGATTCTTTTATCCAATCAAAGGTCCCATGATCGACCGTATACACGATATTTTTAACGCCTATGTCTGGATGCGGAATCTTTACCTTTTCAAAATCTTTTCTTAGATTAAGAATATCGTCGTAAACGTCAAGATAGGTTTTTTTGATTTCGGTATCTTTCATTATCGTTTCATCGCGGCGTTTTAAAAATGAAAACAAAAGGAGGTTGGCTTCAATGCTCGTTGAGGTTAGATAATACCGGTTGAGTTGAGAATATGTCGTCGTGATATTGTAACTTTCAGAGCCCTCAAAGAAATTTTTAGCCATTTCGCTGATGCGTTTTTGTTCGTCAATAGCGCTTTTAATTTCAGCGAGGGTTGGGCCTGTCAACGATGTGGTTTCAGACACAGGTGTTCTCCCTAAAAATTTATCAACGATGGTATTAAGTGTTGTTTGTCTCACCATAAACATATTAATATCTTTGAGAGTCATTGTACATGTAGCCGGGACACCAAAGAAACTATTAGCGATGTAGGCATTGTGAGTATGCTTGCCAATAAACTCGTTAATTTCAGCGAGAGTCATGCCAGCCACAAGCGGGGTTCCAAAAAACTTAACAACGACGTCGTTAGTGGGTTTTTGTACCTTTTCAAGATTTTCTATTAGTTTAGAAATATCATTGTAAATATCAAGATAATTTGCCTTGATTTCATTTTCATTCATAATCCTTCCCGCATCCTTGTTAAAAAAGAATAGCGATAGAAAGTTTTTAATTTCAGCGAGAGTCATGCCAACCACAAGCGGGGTTCCAAAGAATTTATGTACGACATTTTTGCGAAAAGAATTATAACCTCGTATATGATCATCCAGCTCACGGCCGTGGGCGGCAATCTCGTTGTCGTGGGTGGTAATCTTGTTGTCGTGGGTGGTAATCTTGTTGTCGAGGGCGGCAATCCTATCGGTGATCGTAGACACAAGTGCGCCTGGTTTAAGTTGTCCACCGTTGGAATACAGCGTAACAGAGTTTTCAGCAGCGTTGTGTTGTCGTTTTAAAATGTCATCCAATGACACATCACTGCTTTTCAATTTACCCTGGCGATCTTGAAATACAACTATTTCGTTCGGATCAACGCTTACTAAATTTAACGTCTCAGCGATTTCATCTTCGATTAATTTTTTTATATCACCGGTTGCAGTCATTCCTGCAGTGCCATCGGGTTTGGGTTTGAAAGATCTCCCCCAAATATCAATCATGTTATTGTAAAACTCTTTCTCTCTCTAAAATCTTTGTTGACGACTTCGTTGAAAAATCTTCGATTTTAGCCAGTGATTACTAGTGTATTCATTTACGACAACATGTGGTGGTTTTCCCCTTGGGTTACCCAAGGAGTTAGAAATAGCGTTAAGGACATTTCATACTTCGCTTCCGCTTATTGGTGGGTCATTGATTTGTTGTGTTGGTAGCGTAGAATACCAAGTCTTCATTGGAAAATCCTTAATTTTTGGAAAAGTTTTTATATAATGCATAAATTCTTTTGGTGGGGCTAATCCATATGAATCAAAATAGACAATCCCACGTGGATCAATAGCGTATGCAACCCAGTGAGTTCCGGGTCCGGTGCTGTTATCTAAATTAATGATTCCGGTTTCAACACTGTTGGGTTGTGTCGGCAACTGATCTTTCATAAAGACACCTCTGAAGTTTTTAATCGCGAGTTTTTTAGCAGCATCGAGTAAATCAAAATTGGACATTGGCGTGAAAGACTCTTCAATCAAAGATTCAACAATCGAAGATTTGGGAACCATAGGTTCGGAAATCGAAGATTTCTGAATTAATAAACCGGTCCTAGTCTCAGGCCTTTTCCACTGTACCATGAATACGGGGTTCCTGGTAGTCTTAGACCCTTTCCGCTGTACCACGAATACGGGGTTCCTGTTAGTCTTAGACCCTTTCCCTTTTTTTCATAACCTTGCCCAGTTGCCTTTTTCAACGCCATTCCTGCCGCGGTACCAACGGCTCCTAACGCTGCCGCTTTAGCCACCGCTGGGGCTGCTGCTGCAATCAAGGCCGGAATCGCAGCTAACAATGGAAATATACCGCCTGTTTCATCATATGTTTGATAGCAGCCGCAGAGAGAGTAATCTGAACACCCTTTTTTGCTACAAGTGCATCATTGAAATGTTTCACTTGACGAGTTGTCAGCGATAATTTATTCTCCCCGCCAGTCATTTGATTAGGTTTCAACGTGATTGTGGTTCCACATTGCTTAGCTGATTTGGATTGCAATTTTTTTAATTGACCGGGTGTCAACGACACATTGATATTACTATATGACATTATACATAAACGATTGATTCTAAATCGTTTCCAATTTCAATCATAGATTTTCCACTGGTGCATCTACCACTCTCATTCTTCCTCCAACACCTTCGAGTAGCATTGATTTGTCGCTGAGAATGACAGCAACTGCTCTATAATTAGCAAAAACACCACGAGTCACATTAGCTCTAAAATGTATATCAACGACGGATTGTCTTGCTAAATCAAGATGTTCCAGCGAAAAGTAATAAATCGGGTATAAACTCTTAAAGTCGTATTGTGATATTTGTAGACCAGTATCAACATTTTAATCGCGTGCCATAAACGACAACAATCTATGATACACGCGTGCAATATGATTTTGACCGTAATCAAGTTGTACGTCTTCAGATGGTTCCTGCTGGCCGTTTATTCTCAGTGAGACGTCTTTAACACCTAATTGATCAAATATCATATGACTGAAACGTTGATAGCCAACTCGTGTGTTATCCTGTAACGCTACGAATATATGACGTGGCGCAGCAGTGCCTTGTTTTGATGCTAGATTCCATGTGAATACCCCGCTGATATCTGATTGTTTAACATCTGTACTCACCGTTAGCCAACTTAGTAACGATTTTCCTCCATGGTCCATAAATGATAGTAATCGTTCTTCTGCGGTGATTGATGGAGTCAACACTGGCATCCACAATGATATTTTTGTTAAAGTGACTTTACCGGCATCAGCATTGGGATTTGCATTGTCTACGGGAATCCTCCAAATTGCGTCATTATCATCACTCTTTCGTACAAGCGACACTGTATGCTTCGCCCCGTAGATAACTTTTCTGACGTTTCTGCAGAATCCAAATATATGATGCAGTGGAATCGCACATGAAAATAATTTACGCGCTCCTTGCAACATTAAAATACGTGTTGCAGCTCCTAGATTGAAATTAACATCGTTGTTTATAATCATATCCTCGGCATCAATATTAGCATTCCCAGCATTATTCTTTGGTCGTCTTACAACAAATTCATTTCCTCCAGCGGTATTTTTAACATCTTTTGCAAACATCATAGAAGGTCCCGCTGATCTTGTATAATCATCGGAATATCTCGCTAACGCGATTATTGTTGTAGCCACATCAACATCGCGATCTATCGACTCAATTTCTTTTCCATCAATGAGATATTTTGCACTATCAAATAGCGCCATGATACCATTATTGACAAAACCGACTTGAGTACCAGCTGGATACGGTGCTGGTACAGCAGTAGTATCAGCAGCTGTTACAAGTTCTCCTTCTACTTCAATAAACGCTTCAGCGGGTAGAAAATATTTACTGGTATCATGAACTTGAAGTTCAATTCGCGATCGACTCTTTGGGTCTATTGCATGATAGGCGTAATATTGATAATCGCGTACAGAATCATCCTTGCCAACTGGGGCGTCTATATCAAACGCTGGATCACGTGACTGTTTGAACATTTTATTCTATTTATCAGAGTCTAAATAGTGAAATCGTAAACGATTTTCATCGTCGTAATTTTTAAAGCCGCTTCCCGCTATCATATTTGCAATATTGCTTTGGTCGGGGGTTATCAATGATGGCAAGGCCATCGACGCTAGCTTTTCATCTACTGCGTTATTTATAATTTTACTAACACTCGCAGGCATTTCCGCTGTAGACGGTAACGGTTTCGAAAATCCTTTGGATTTCATCCGTGATTTCACTAGCGCTGTTATTTTATTCTTCGCAGCTGAAAACGCTTTTCCGGCAAGATCTCCAACAGCACTAATTCCTTTATCACGAATAACATCAATTGCTTTCATTGATAATTGTTTAGCCAACGGCATCATTTTTGAAGCCATTCTCGCAAATAACCCTGCAATGGTATTACCTAAACCATCTCCGTAGTATGCTCTATAAACCGGAAACCGTGAATTAACTACATAGACGGGGGTTGGTTTGTCATGGTTGTAGTGTATGATCATTATTTGAAATCAGAAACAATTTTTCAATTGTAAAAAAATTTATCAATTGTAAATTCAGTCGCTGTGATACCCACTTGATAACTCGCCAATGAAATCTCGATATGTTTTGATATCCATGAAATAACCGCCTGCAGATATCAGCTGCTTCATTAATTATTTCCGGTGAGTTATTTCCAGCTCGGAACCCTCCTACAAGAACTTCTAATCGTGATATATCACTGAGAACACTACCAGGACATGAAATCCTTGGATTTTCACTGGAATCTTGCATTTCGCTTCCGCTATAACCCATTGCTTCATCTAGTTTTTATCCAGTTTTTCTTCATCCGTGGGTTGTAAATAACCAAGAGGATCATAATCATCATCATCATCAGGTGGTAGTTGTTGTTGTTTTTTAGGAGAGTAGAATACTTTCTTTGCAGGTTGCTGTCGCTTTCTTTGCAATTTTGGCGGTTTTTGTTGTTGTTTTAGTTCTTCAAATTGTTTATACACTATACCCACCGCATTGATATATTCGATGTATGATGCACTATCTGTCTCAATTTGACTTTTTTCAGTTTTGATTTTGTAGAATATATCAGCCCAGTGAGTTATACTTCTAACATATTTTTGATGTTCTGGTTTCAACATTTTTTTCCTGTTTTCATAAGTCTTAACAACAAGCGCAGGAATTTCTGTTGGATCAGTCTTATCAATTGCTGCTAACCCTTCCTCGTTAAATCTCACGCGTAGGTCATCTACTGTTCTTTTGATTCCATTTTTTGTATAGCCTGTTTTGTTTGTTCAGTTTTCGCTGCTATTTTTTCGAGTTCACCGATAACAGATTTCCCCGTCTCGGGAACATCTCCCAGTATAGCACGCTCTACCCCTTTCGTTGCTGTGGTTACTGGTTTAAACAATTCTTCAGATCCCGCAGCAAAGTCAGTTTGTAAACTCTGTCGTTGTTGCAGTTTATTTCTTACAGAGTCGCGAATTGGTATAAATCTCTTGATTGCATCTAGTCGTTCACGAGCCAATCTAGTTGTTAATGCTTCATTGACCATTATTTGAAATCAGAAACAATTTTTCAATTGTAAAACAATTTTCCGGAACCCGACCTATCAGACGAAAACAATTTTCCAATTCGACACGTCGGATGATTTTTAACACCATCGTTGGAGTATTTCATTGATGGCGCAAGTGCCAACGCCATTGAAATATTTTTTTTTATTCAGTGTGTGAAATATTTTTTTTTATTCAGTGTGTGAAATATTTTTATTTTTATTCACTGATTTTGTCTGTTTTTGACTGATTTTGCCTGGTTTTTTTTACTGATTTGCCTATTTTTCACTGTTTTTTTATACCATTTTGATCAGTTTTTGTCGGGTAAAGTAGTCGATTTTGCATGGGCTTTCCCATAGGAAAAAGCTGTTAGGATTCATTTTAATTGTTTTTTAGTTATTTTTCATCAATTTTTGCCTGTTTCATTGATTTTTGGTCATTTTTCCTTGATTTTCGATAAAATCTCGTCGGGTAAAGTAGTCGATTTTGAATGGGATTTCCCATAGGAAAAAGCTGTTAGGATTTAATTTTAATTTTACGCAGTGTGAAATATTTTTTTTTTATTCAGTGTGTGAAATATTTTAATTTTTTATTCAGTGTGAAATATTTTCACTGATTTCCCTTGAGGGTCGAAAAAAAATCTCTTTGAGGGTCAATCAATCAAAAAACGACAAAATCTCTCTGAGGGTCGGTCACGGTCAAAATCGTTCATTTTCTTGAATTAACGCTCGTAGGTTTCTAACTTTAGAATTTATATCTTTTTTCAATTCGTATTCGTTACCTAATTCTTTTCGTATTCCTTCTACGATAGTATATAACGAGACGAACGCACTTACGTCACTGGAAAATGAAAGAGATTCCCGAATAGAATTTTGAACTTTTTTGATTAGCGCGTATTTCTTGGGCAGCATATACTTGTTAGTGTTAACTCCGTATTCTATATCCTGATAATCCGACATGATTTGATCAGGATTTAACCCATCTGATAGTTTGATATCCTGACTTTTCAATTTTGAAATTTCAGCAATAATGCTATTCATTTTTTTCTGAATTCATATTCTGTGGTGATTACATATTTCTAAATGAAAATTATGACGCATCAGACATAAATAAATTGAATTTTCTGTTCGGTCTTTTTTGAAATGGCAGATCGATAAATCCCCCCTGCAACATTTCGTACTGAGGGTCCACAAATATCGAAATGCTTACCGGCTTCATATATCGATTGAAATATTTTTTCTTCGTTAGTTGTTGTATTCAAAGATTTTACGGGTCTCGCTCGCTTCGAGTATTTCCCATTCTCTCCTCGTTTGGTATTCTCACTTTGTGTGATAGCTTGCAGATTTGATAAAGAATTGTTCTTTGGATTAGAATCCTTGTGATCAATAACAAAACCATCCTTGATTAATCCATGGAAACATTCATACACGAAACGATGACAGTAATAAAATTTCTTTCCAGCGCGAAACTTCAAATACCCCATACCATTATCAGAACCAACCGGTTTCTTCAAAATGCAGTGTCTGACAGTACCATCACTGGATGCTTCATAATTTAAAATCACAAAGTGTGGTCTGAATTCTTGGTTCATTTATATACTATACTATTGTTTGTCTAATTCATTGTTTGGTTTAATGATTACATCCTTGGAGAATCTTTCGATGTAGTCTTGGGGTGTTCTTATAATTTTATCCTTGATAGAGTCAGGGTCAGAATTTTTGATTGAAAATTCATATGATTTTCCATTTTTGATTCTTTTTATCATAATAACGCTTCAATTCCCAGTATCGTTTGCCACCGTAATTCAAACACAACTGCGATTTTCCCCTAACCCCAACCCCACATCGTATACAAGGTAACGGACCAAGGCTTCCACGTCGAAAACTTTGCATATGATACCCACAGAATTCATTTCTGCATGATTTGTTACACGGTGTCGTTGATCCAATCATAAGCCATTTGCAGTGATTCATTATACATAAATCTTTCATTTAAATGCTTGTTTTAATTATAGTATGGAGGAGTTCAAAAGATTATCGAAAATTACGCCTTGGAAAAATGTTAAATTCAATCTCGATAAAGTCTCTGATACGCCAAAACGTCTAATCGGTGATAGAACTATACTGGGTAAAATCAGAGACTGTTTTAATGAATTCTAACGAGACGGTGCAGTACACTGTTGGTCGACATTTCGAATTATACATGACGATGTCAATGTACCCAACATCGATGCTACTATGAACGATGAAAGAGCAGCTGAGGTGATTTCACATCTTGGCTGGAAATCCAAGAGTAAATTGCAAAGTAATTCCCAACAGAAGTATTTTTTCAGAATAAAATTCATTATCGAAGTCGAGGGCAAATGGATTATTAGGGATAAATTTGAACCGATCCTCAAGGATAAAAAAACAATCACGCTGAAGAGAGATTCCAAACCAGGAATTCTAACTGGAATCGACAGACCATACTACGAGAGATCTTATCCTGTAACAGCAATCGTTTATGGAATATACCCGCAAAATGATAAACCGGATATTGCAAAACTAGCTTCTATGAAATATTCTAGTTCACTAAATTGTGTAGCAACACGGGTAATGGAACACTTCACAAATGCATCCCGAAGAAATAAATTAACTGATCTGCGACGTAGGAAAATAACCGAATGGGAACTGACAGTGAAACAGCACGGTGCAAAGATTTCTGATATAGCTAAATTAGAAACATTATTAAAATTCCCAATATCAGTAACGACAATAACCGGGGAAGTATTACACGAACCGAAATATAAATTACAAGGAGCGCCAATACAAATTATTGATCATAACGAACACGCGTGGACGGCTGCAGTAACAATATTTCCACGAGAACGAATCGTGAGATATATCCCCCCGGAATTTTCCGGGGAATTCGTCGGGGATATTTTCTATGAAGAGAAATTATTCGATGCTATTCATGCGTTGTTTAAAGAGGACCCTGTGTCAGTGTAGTTACTTAGAAGTGATGAAGATCCCGAAATAGGATTTGATCAATTTGTAAGACCAAATGGTGAATTATATCGCGTTGAAGAATTAGATACTAAAATGAGAAAAATCGCTAATGATTTTTCACCGGAGAGTTCCCATGAAAAACTACTCACGGATAGTTTTACTATTCCATCAGTGGTAACTCACTTCGCAAGAGAAAAAAACTCATGGCGTCCAACACGAAGTGATTTTCTCGAGGACGGTAAATTGAGTTGCATCGAATTTGGTCATGGAGGACTGTGGAATACAAAATAATCACGTGATGGAATGATTTCAATTGATATATCCGCGTGTTATCCTGGAAGTTTTCTCGGGTATGGAGAATGTAGTAACTATTTTAAACGATTTGGACACCCCACGTATGAAATGACTCGTGTTGCGATTAATGGGCCATTGCCCGATTTTGATTTAACTGGATTCGCTCGTGTGATATCATTCGAATTCGCTACAGGGTTACATCCGTGTAGTTATGTTTGGCTTGGTATACATATATCTGAAAAGGCCTGGATGCCAATAGTGCTATTGAGATATATGATTGATTGTGGTATGCTAATATCGTTGATTGTTTCCGAAGCTATTATATCCTATCGAGCTCAGAAAGAAGTTTGGCTACCACAACCCGATCTAGATCGTATAATTATCGAACAGCGAAAACAGTTTCCAGATTTCAATGAAGAACAAATCATGAATTGGTCTAAGAAGTTATTTGAAATTAACAAAGAACAAGCAAAAGATTTTGGACGAAGAATAATCGGTAAATTTACCCAGGGTGGAAGATACGACAATGCAAAATATTCTTCGCGGTTGATCATAGACGTCGCTGAATACGATTTTATTGTAACGGATTTAACGAAACAGGGAAAACTTGTAAATCGTAAAGACGCTTTCCTATCCGATGGAAGACGATTAGGTACAATTGTTACCTATTGTGATGGATATATTAAACAATATACGCATTTGAGAAGTTCTATGCTAGCTTATGCTTCTATCAATTTATTTTCGATGATAAATAGATTTCCTAACACCGCGGTTAGAGTAGCTACTGATTCGATGTATATACATAATAAATACAAATCGGATGTAGCGGCATTCACAGATTCCGAGGAAGCGTGGGGGGGGGGGGGGGGTTGGCGATTTAAAAAGGAAACACTACATGAGTATTGTGAATCCGCAGACGTTACCGTCGATAATAAATATCTTTCATGTAACCGTATTGAAATTCAATCAGAATTTTCTAATGCATCACCCGTATCTGATCCGATATGTAGATACAAGACAGTTTATTTAAACGGTTGTGGTGGGTCAGGAAAGACAACTCGTGCAATTGAATTATTTCGCGTTTCCAATCCAAACATGATTGTGCTAACACCAACTCACAGACTTGCAAGAGAAATGATACAACGAGGGGTAAATGCCTGTACTTATCACAGTTTTTTTCGATGGAAGGTGACAAATGGACTCCTGAACGTATGGGTGATAAATTCATTCCTGAAATCATAATTTGGGATGAAATATGCACAGTGTCATTAGATGTATTACAAACATTTCTCGAGTGGTTGTTAAACAAAAGCACAAACGTCGTCATGTGCGGTGATCACGGCCAACCACCGCCATTTGTCGGTGCATCCCCACATGAGTGGCTAAAGGGTTTTGTAGACTATTATGAAGAAATTGACACTGATTATAGATCACTTGATGAAAAATTACGAGAATTCAAAACGCTAATTAGATTACAACCGGATAAAATTCAATGCGAAATGGCCCGTGAAATAATTTCAGAGACTCCCATGAATGATGTTTGGGAAACATGGAGACCAAATGATCTGATAATTGCAAGTAGAAAAATAGTCAGAGACACACTTCAGATGAAATTATTTGAATTGCATAAAAAAAGATTTTCAACGCTTCCAGTACCGTTGTGTTTATAGGCCTTCGGATACACGAAAACAGAATATTGAAGTTGATATTCCAGGACAGCGTGAAAAACAAATTCTCGTATTAAATGATATTGTGCTGGTTGATATCAGCGTCGTTGAAGATGCATTGCGTGCTAATAAATCCCCATGGACGCTAGGATACGCAGCGACGATACACTCCTCACAGGGATTGACTATCACAGACACATTTGTTTGGATGGTAGATAATCGCATCGAATGGTCGAATTTAGTCTATCTTGCAGTATCCAGAGTACGAAAAATAAATCAGCTTAGAAGAATTGTCCTTGAAAATCCTAATGACAATGTAATAAGTGATACTGTCACTGGTGATTTCATCACTAAGGACATAATCAGAAAAAAACTTTCTGGTTATAAACAGCAAGATAAAAAAATAATAGAGAATTTGATATTGATGTTGAATTAATAATGACGTTGAAACAGCAACAGAATAATCACTGCGTGAGTTGCAATTGTGTAATGAATTGGTGTTGGTCAGATAGGGATTCTCGACAATTTACCGTGGATAGAAAAAACAGCAGTATTGGTCATACAAGAGATAATGTGATGCTAACATGTCTTGAGTGCAACAGGCGCCGGGGTGCCAGCACAATGCCTCTAGGGGGGGGGGTGCTAGTTAAGACCCCGTGGTGGTAATTGTGTATCCTCGGGTATTACTTGCAGTTGTTGTCGAGTAAAACCCCGCTGAGGGGCAGTTGAATCCAATTTATAGATTGCTGGTCTACCAGTTGATCGTGTTATGCCGGATATTTTATGCGCGGTAACACTCAAAATAGGATCAGTAGCCCTTATTGTGCCACCCTCAAGCTCTTCTGGTTCGAATAAATACCTAACAGTGACATTACTACCAAGAATGGGCTGAGAAATGCTGGAATCCTCTTGTGAAATCCCTTGAATTTCCATTTTAGGTATAGACTTCTTTTTAATCGCGTTGATAGGTTTCATGTAAATTGTTCTAGTAATCTCATTATTCAGTGCGGTAATCACAGCTGGTAACCTTTTAACCCATTCCCAGGATCGCTTTTCTTAGATGAATTCTTTCGCGTATTGATATCCGAATAACCACTCAGCAAGAGTCCGCTTAAATCGTTCTACAATTGCCTGATCGCGATGTAACGCAGTATGCCCTCGTCTGATGGTGACATTGTGATGTCTCATTGTAGATGCAACCACACCTTGAATTTCTTGCCAGGATCAACTTGTAACAGATTTGGCCAACGCAGAGGACCCTTTCGATAAATCCTTTCAAATGCAGAAGCGACTTCAGTTGATGATTTTGTTTTCAGCAGCTCTGCTTCTTTGTATCGACTCGCAACATCAACTACGGTTAACGCGTATTTGTAACCACGATCATGAGGTAAAAATAATATATCAGCTTGATGAACTTCATTGGGTCCGGTAACATCAAAATGCGAGTAATTAACTCGTTTAGGCGCTGGTAGATAAATTTGCCATATAGCCTGTTTGGATAACCAATTAGCCGCAGTAGCTTTTTTCACTTTTGCAGCGCTAGAGAGTTTCTTTATTGCAGCGCTACCCCGCCAGTATCCTTTTGGAGAATAATAAATAGATTCCATGTTGTTATTAATTACCGGCACCTAACATCAATTTGCTTTTCATAGCCGATTTTATCAAAAATGAAGCTAATTTTTCTTTGAAGGATTTATCAGGAATAGCATTTAACGCATGAATTAATTTCACATCTGCTAGATGCCTGTGTTGCAAATCACTGCTTTTATAAGCAACATCATGAAGGTGACAGGCCTTATCAATGGCGTTTATTGGTTCTTCACCACGTCGAGGTTGATTTTGATCATCAAGTCTGATATCTAATCGAGTTCCCGGTCCGCAGTAGCTATATCCTGGAAGGTGTTTTTCTCCTGGATACTTTGCCCATGGGGTTCCAGGGAGCTTTGCCAATTTGGCTGCGATATCACCTCCTCGTTTTTTTTTTAAATCATCATTTCCTGCAGATCTCATAGACACAAATCTAAATTTCTTTGTACCACATTGTACGCATTTACCAGAAAGCGCTGATCGGTTATTTTTAGTTGTAATCGTCGTCAAGTCATCTGTGCCAGTACGCGTTTTACACTTCACACAATATAGATCCATACTTTATGTATAGAAATATGAATATAATTGACTTTTTAGCGACTAAAGCAAGAGAACCGGTTAAGCATCATGCAGCGCTACCAAACTCTATCCGGATGATTATAATCGGGCCATCTGGATCCGGCAAGACGCAATTGTTGCTCAATTTAATAATGAGATGGATGAAGTCTGATAAGTTGTATTTAATTGCTCCTGGCGTAGATGATCAACAATGCTATGAAGTGTTAAAGGATTTTAACGAGAATGCATCAGAAATTAAAGGTGAGAACGTCGTTGATTTCATAACCGATATTGACGAGGCGCCATCAGTAGAAGATCTCGATGGAAGTATTAACAATTTAGTCGTATACGACGATGTGATGTTAGATAAACAAAAAAATCCTGCTAGAATATTTTCCCGAGGCAGGCACAAAAACACTGATGTGATATATGTCACTCAACGCTACACTCAGATTCCAAAAGTGATCAGAGATAACTGCAATTTATTGTCTGTATTCAACGGAGTTGATACTCATACTCTTAGAAATATTTGGCAGACATGGTGCTGCGGTGATATGGATCATAATCAATTTAGAAATTTCTTTAGTAATGCTCAGTCGACACCACACGGATTTGTAACAATAAATTTGCATGACCCTCGGACACGATATCGTATCGGACTCGATCAAATATTCGGTTGAACTCGTAAAAAAATTATTAACCCATAGCAGCAGAGAGGGTGAATGAAAACGACGCTGGCGTAGACGAGGAAGCGTTGATTGTCGACGCTTTTTTTACGATTCGACGTTTTTCTTTGGTTTTGTGCGTTGGTTGTCGACGCTTTTTTCGATTCGACGCTTTTTTTTTGGTTTTTGAGGTTCACCCTCTCTGCTGCTTTGTAAGATACTAGTGTCATATATAAACATTGTCATGCTTTGTTGTAAAATACTGGTGTCATATAAACAATGGCAGGCTTTGTTGTAAGATACTAGTGTCATATATAAACAATGTCAGGCTTTGTTGTAAGATAATAGTGTCATATATAAAGAATGTCAGGCTTTGTTGTAAGATACTAGTGTCATATATAAACATTTTCAGGCTTTGTTGTAAGATACTAGTGTCATATATAAACATTGTCAGGCTTTGTTGTAAGATACTAGTGTCATATATAAACATTGTCAGTCTTTGTTGTAAGATACTAGTTTAATCCTACATAAACTGTGTCAGGCTTGGTTGTAAATATACTAGTGTCATATATAAACATTGTCAGGATTTGTTGTAGGATACTACAATAATATATAAACATTGTCAGGCTTTGTTGTAAGATACAAGGGTCATATATAGACATTGTCAGGCTTTGTTGTAAGATACTAGTGAAACCTGAGTTTCTCCACATCTGACTGGAGGATTTTCTTCTTCCGGCTTCAGCGTGACGTATGTTCAGTGATATTCTTATTTAAACACTAAGTCATTTTTGCACACTATTGTTTATATACAGATATACAAATACTAAAGTTATGTCCACCTCTATACAACAGTTTAGTTATATGGTTCCCTGACATACTTGTCTGCTCTAATCATATATATCTCTCCCTTTATATACATCTATAACTATTATGTCTCAGTCCCTTTATGAAGTGTCTCTATTATATTCCTCTTTCATATCCCGGTCTTTGTATATTATGTACATTATGTTATACAGAATAATGCCACCTAAACCAGCAAGAGGGAGCAAAGGTCCCACGATCTGGAGACAGGATGCGCAAGAAGAAAAGGCGATGAGACTATGAGGATATAACATATTGTATGGTAAAAGAAACATAGCATGGCGAAGGAAAGAAAATGCAAAAGAGATAAGGTACATTGAACAGTTTTTCAAAATCAAAAGTGTTGAACACGAGGTCTGCGGATATTTACACTACCTGTACAAAGAAGGAGCGCAGTTCTTAACTGCGTCGAGAATACACAGGGAATACAAGTTCAACAGAGATAATGATAGCTATTAAAGTAAAAAATCTAGGATATATCAACAAGCTTGACTCAGTAAACCTAATGGGACATGTAGGGTATATAATTATACCGAAAGGGAAATAACCCATACTCTCATTAGGGGAATTTCGGATGAGGAAAGACCCCATAAATGTGGAAGAACCAGAACCATTTCAAACTAAGATTTAAAAAAAGAGAACAGGAGAACTTTTTATTTCCGATATTCCTTTAGAGATAATATTAGAAGCAGTGGTCAAGCACTTTGAAGACAAGTTTGCAATCAAAGTAATTACATCAAGGCTGGGAACCATTGAGACAACCACAATTAAAAATGGAATGCGAATACTCGAAATAGAAAAAGAACAATGAAAGACGATCAAAAGGTCCTACTTTATGCATGGCTTTCTTGCCAAAACCTGGAACAAAGGTTGTATTTACGACAAGAAATGTAAGAGGTGCTATGAGACAGGTCACACTCCCTTCAAATGTCCACAAAACGACACTGACCCAAGAAAGAGATTACAGCAACAACAACAAAAAACAGCAAGACCAAGATAGAGTAGAGACCTTGGAACAGGGAAAAAAAGACACATACACAAACAACAATACCTCAAAACCGGACGAGTATCACTTTAACTGATTCGACAAAGTTGATTGGAAATCAAATGCCCCAAATAATAACACAACAGGAGAAACCGGGAATAGCGAGTATAATAGGAGCCCACATAATAAAACCTACAGAGAAAAGAACTGAGGGAAATACAAATCAAGCTCCAGTGGAAACGTTGATATCAACAGGGAAATTCAACACAGATGTAAGGTCAAAACAAATAACATCTGCAAAAGAAATGATCACATCAGTCTCGAAAGAAAGACCAATCGAGAAAAGAACAGAAGCAATCACAAGTAAACTTCCAGTCAAAAAAACAGTTAACAACAGAAAACAGAACAAATTATCTAGACCAAACGAAACAGCAACAGCAAAGAAAAAAGAACAAGATTATAAAATGAGACAGGTTTTTTTAATAACGATGAATGTATGTAATTTAAAATGCTTTTAAAAAAGTTTAAAATACAACTTTAACAGAACCGAACAATTTTATATATTAAAAGGTATTATTTAAAACAATCTATAAAAACAAACATTAAAATAATGTCAAAAACCAAAATATGCTCATATAGCAAATACCAAATATCACAGCAGACGGGCCTCTACAACTGGTCTGAGAAGATAAAAATGGGAGAGAGCGACCCCACCCCCCCAAGAAAAGTATGTAAATTGGGGATATGATCTAGGATATATTTTCGGTATATGTGCTCTAGTATATATATATATATATATATATATATATATATATATATATATATATATATATATATATATATATGCGATGAAGATAAACCAATAATATACGATCTTACTGCTTGTTCAACTCGATTTAGAGGGAAAGCGGCAGCTCTGCTTTTGTTACTGTTAGCGACGCGAATCCATTGAACAATGAGTCATAAGGAATTCACACCGCTGTACGTTGAAGATGTTTTATTGCATTAAGTGTTCACATTACCCCGTTTTTGTGTTGCATGTAGAGGCGTAGGTGGGAAGGGGGGCAGAGGGGCCAGATTAGTGGGGCGCCAAAATGGGCTATGAATTTTTTTGTGGGGTGGGGGCGTAAAAATAAATCTTGTTACTGGGCTATAAAACACCCTTGCTACGCCTCTGCCTGCAAGCAAATTTCAGATTAAGAAAAAGATTCATTGCCACTAGCTATTAATTTTGAATGGGAGATAGATTTGATTCATTTTGTGAACACAGTGCCCTTTAGATTTTCATTTGTTAGATGTGCATTTAAAACATATTTGTTATCCTTCAAAACGTGATATAAACCCATTGCAGAGCATTGTTTGAAGTACCGGAGTGACACTAGTAACACATAGAGCACGCTAAAGGTTGGCTAATACCTATTTTCTACATTTTTGAACTACTATCCTGTGTTCTTACTGAAAAAGTTATTTGTTATTAATATTCTCAATCGATATAATAATAATAATAATAATAATAATAATAATAATAATAATAATAAAGACTTTATTTAAAGAAGGTAACTCAATTAGTTACAGAACTAATCCACCTTGAGGCCTTCTATCTGTTATGTACAAAAAATACACCATGATGTGAAGAGTCTGGCTCAACACTAAATAATTAAGGCATTTTAAATTTTCAAAGTATCAAGCCTGGAACACATGTACAAGCATCTGTTAAAAAAACATAAACATAAACAAAAACATAAAATATCATTCTGCGTTGAAACATTCAGCTTTGAAAATGATGCAAAATTACAAACAAGCAGGCAGTAATTTTTTGGTACTAGCACTGTTCAATTTTCTAAAGATTTCATCCATTTAAGACATTGATTATGAAAATAAGAAATGCTAGGAGCTTGCCTTATGTCGCTGGGAATGTTGTTCCATACTACTGGACCAGTATATTAAAAACTATTTTAAAAAAAAAACAATTCCTCCTTTGGTCTTGGGATAATGTAATTTTTTCTTCATATTGACCTTAAATTTGGAGTACCATCAGCATCTCTTTGGTAAAAGATATTGCTTAGATAGACAGAAATGGATTTTATGGATACTTTTATATATCAATTTGGCTTTTCTAAAAAATATTCTTTCATGTATTGTTAAAACTTTTATATTATACATTGCATCCTGAAAAGTATATATACATTGATCTTGAATTAAATGGCAAGCCCTATTTTGGAGCCGTATAAGTGTCGCTATGTTTGAATTAGAGGTATTACCCCAAATTACATCACAGTAGTCTAGATATGGCTGAATATAACTTTTATAAAAGATGACCCTATACTGAAAAGGAAAGTATGCTTTGATTTTTCTCAGTAGCCAAAGATAAGAATTAATCTGTTTTGAAATGTGTTTGATGTGAAGAGAACAAGTAAAATTGTTATCTACGAATACACCAAGAATTTATATCTTGAGAGCTCATATTAAGGCTCACATTGTTAAACAAAATTAAGTTTGTCACTATCTAGTCTTGCTCGTTTTTGTTATGTTGTAACTAGTAGGGCTATCGTATTTTCTGTATTTATGATCATACTGTTTTCCTTGCACCATACTTGAAGTCTGTTGAGAGCATCTTGTAAGTTATTTTCAAGTATCGTTTTGGTTTTACAAATCTCAGACAGTGTAGTATCATCTGCATAGAAGTCAGTGGAAGAAATTGAAGTTCCAATCTTAAGAGGTAAATCGTTGATAAATAGAATGAATAACAGAGGTCCAAGGATAGAGCCTTGTGGTACTCCAAAATTATTAATTTTACTTTCAGAAACTTGACCATTTAAAGATACTTTCTGAACTCTGTAGGTTGAGTAAGAAGTAAACCAGTTTAAGGAGTTTTCACTGCATTCATAAATCTTTAGTTGTTCAAGTAAAATTTCATGTTATACAAGATCAAAAGCTTTACGAAATCAACATAATAGTGCCTACCATTTCTCCTTGATCTAATTCTTTCAGCCTTTTTCAATCAAAGATACAAGTGCAGTTTCACAGGAGTGATTCTGGCAAAAACCAGACTGATTTTCATGAATAAGATCATAAGTGTTTAAATTGTTGAGAAAATAATCATGTACATGTTTTTCTAGTAATTTGTAGAGACAAGGAAGGATAGAGATGGGTCTGTAGTTATTGACATCATCTTTTGTTCCTGCTTTATGTAATGGTATAACCTGGGCAGTTTTCCATGTTTGTGGAAATTTATTTGACCTAATACTTTCATTACACATGAATGCTATACTCTATACAATTGCAGGTGCAGCCACTTTCAGTAGCCTTGGTTCAATCATATCAAGTCCTGTAGCTTTAAAAAACATCGATGGTTGTAAAATATTTCAACACAAATTCTGGACTCATTTCAGGAATTTCAAATTTTATATTGTTTTGTAGTTTTTTCAGCACAAAAATGCTTGAGTTCCAGATGATCAGATGAAGTTCTGGGTTCTTTAAGTTTTTCAGCAATTGAACAAAAAAGTTGTTAAAAATATCTGAGATGTCCTTTGGATTATCAGTATAAATGCCCTCATGATTGAGGGATAAAATTTCAGCTTTACGCTTACTTTTACCTGCACCAAAACCTGTAAACACTTTCCAGATAGCTTTTGGGTTATTTTAGTTTTCATTCAAACACTTTTTTGTAGTGCGCTTGTTTGGCTTGATGTATCATTTTATGAACTTTATTCCTCCAAACTCTATATTCGGTTTTATTTCCTACTGAATTTAGTTGGTCTCGTTGCTTTATTGCTTCTAAACTTTCTGAGGAGATCCAGCCTGGCTCATGGTTTTTCTTTATCCTGTGTGTTTTTAAAGGGGCATGCTTGTCAACTATACTAATGAACAGATCTGTCCAAGTATCTAAACCATCATCAATATCCTCAAAGATTTGGACAATATTCCATGGAATCTGTTTTAGATCTTCTAGGAATTTAACAGTATCAATGTTTTTAAAAGACTTATAAGTAATGGATTTATGGATATTATTTTTTGTTGATTTGCCAAGTGATCACTTATACCAATCTTTGGAACCATTACTTCCAAAACATTTTCTTTTGTATTGTTATAAATATGATCTATAAGTGTTTTAGATGTAGATGTTACTCTGGTGGGTTCATTTATTAGTTGCTCCATACCTAACGAATCAATAAATTTCATCCGATTCCCTTTTATACGATCATTGAGAAGGTCTCTATTTATATCACCTAGAATGTAAAATTCTTTCTCTTCATTTGAACTTTTATCTACTTGAAGTTCAAAATATTCACACCAATCAGTATGTGATGATGAGTGTCTATACACAAAACATACTAAATAGGGCTTTGCTTTTTCTGGAGTGATCTGCACCCAAATGGATTATATTTCCTGTATTGCTATGTCTTCCCATTCTTTTACAAATAGTACCGGTTTTAACATACACAAGGAGCCTGCCACCGCCTGCTTTTCTATCCTTACGATAAGGTTGTTCATAGCCATTAATATATAAGAAATTTTCACCCTGATTTTCTGTTAACATTGTTTCCGAGAGTCCAAATAAATGGATATTATTATTTGGAGAGGTTAACAGTAACTTTACTTGATCAATCTTTCCTCGAAAACCCTGAATATTTAAATGACATATGCGTAAACCTTTGCTAGAAACTCCTAAATTCAAGAGACTAATATCAATGCTATTAGAGGCACTCAAGGAGACATTGAAAGTATTAAATCTATGTTCACAGTGATCATCATTACAACTATCATTACTGTATAAAAAATTAGTTTTTCTACAACTGCATTTTCTAGTTTTATAATCATTGTATAAATCTGAACTATCGTTCCTGTTGGAATATGTACAAGTAGCATGTAAGGTTCCACATTCAGAACATGCATCAGCAAGGAGATCAAATCTGTTTTGACAAGGGATGCCCAGTGTATATAACAGTCCTTGATATATAAATTGGTCAACCTTCTGAATAGAGTCTTCCTGTGGAATTGAGATGGCTTCATTGCCCTTTTACTATTCCATAAATCTAGTGTGAGTTTTGGCTTTGTGTCCAAAGCTACCAAACTGATGCATTGTATTAGCTGTCTGTGCCTGCATTTCTGTGCTGAATGTTTGATCTCACCACAGTAATCACATCCCATAGTGTACTGTCTGTATTGTTATGGCTGACCATATTGTCTGATGTTGTTTTGACCTACATTGCATTTATGGGGACGGATGAAGTTTGTAATGTGACTGTAAGACCAGACTACATGAATGACTGCATTTATAGTTTTTCCAGCTTTTCCACCCCTTTGGTAGTCAGGTGGATCTTATCTCTTTTTCCAAATAGATGTTGAATCACTTGTCCATCTTTATCCAGGAAACTCATGTTATTATAAACAATATCACTTCCTTTCACTTGCCAGCCTTCGGATGACCTCATTGATATCTAACACATCACAAACTCACCTGGGGGCCATTTCACACAATGCAACCTGACAGCTTTGATTTTCCTTATGAATGTAATTAAGTAATTGGACATATAGTTTTTCAAGAAGTTCTAGATCGGTCCCGTCAATGGCATTGTTCCCTCCAATATTGAGTACTTTTTAGTAAACTTGGAGAGGTCATATAATTTTATATCTTAAAGTATCATGTGTATTTTGGCACCTCAAATGACATGCTTTCTAACACAGTGCCTCAGTCCTCTGTTGTTAATTCCATGTAAAATAGAACTACCAATAAGGAGGATTTTATCTTTGCTGACAGAAGGCAAAGTAGTATGTTTACTTTGTATTGATATTGGTTTGTATGGTGCTTTATTACTTCTGGCTGAATGAGTGACAGAGTTTGAAAACTGCATTGGGTTTTCTTTTGGCAATACTTCAGGTGTCTACACTTTTACTAAGAGACATAGGTTTAGGACCAATGGTTTTTGAATGTCTGCAGATAGATAAAGGTTTCCCTCTCTGGGCAGCTAATTTAACCTTTTCATTTATTAGCTTGTCAATCTGTTTTTGCACCTTGCGTACTTGTTTCTGGAGTGTTTGTATAACAATCAGCAGCAGGTCAGTATTACATATACATGTAGAGGGCTGACTATGATCTCTAGTATGTCCCTCTGTAGTGGTCATAGTTGGAGTGCTATTCATTGCTGGAACCATATAAAGTGGGTCAGCTCTCTCATCAGATAATTCTTGGTTTCTATGACTA